>CM042909.1:20802500-21402500 GCA_023653625.1 Triadica sebifera | reverse complement strand
AATTTAATTATAAAAGTTTGAATTTATATTTAAAAAATAATAATATTAGTAATTGGGTTTGAATTTAAATTTTTTTACCATTAATTAAGTTATTACGTATCATTTTGCAGTTTAGAAAAATTAAAACTCACGTATTTCTCTTATATTTTAAATTTTAATTGTTGACATTTTCTAAAGCGTCGCTTTTTTCTAAAAAAAATTGAATTTATCCACATTGAAATATGAATTGTCGTTCCGAACTAGAACAAAGGGTTTTCTGTCCTTGGAATAAAGGTCAAGACTGAATCCTCCCCCTACCATATTAGTTCACGGACCCAATCGACCCATAACCAATCCTAGTTTCATGTTTGAGTAAATTAACACATAATTTAGAAGATGAAGAATGCTAAAAATACTCTCCAACATTTATTTTATAATTGGTTGCTAAGAAGAGAGAATAATTTTTATTTTTTCTCTCTTATTAATTTTAAATTTTTCTTTTCTTCACCAACTAATTAAAAAGCAAATATTGAAAAGTGTTTTTAACATTTCTCTTTAGAAAATATAGTTGATGAAATGTGTAATTCTAATTTCGAACAAAACTTTTTCAATATCAATAGTTAAAGCATATAGTTTATGATACTTGAAGAATTTGCATTACCTTCCCCATTTAACTTTATGTCCAAGTAAACTTCGTAATGATGGAAATCTCAATGAGGATTTTATTAGAAATAAGGTCTTGAAAACCTTCATATCAAATTCGACACTAAAATTTTAATTTTAAAAATTAGATTCAAAATGGTAAAACAAATATATATATATATATATATATATTAAAAAAGAAAGCAATGCTCAAGGATTATCAATATTTAAAAGATGTCACAAATATATACAAGTCTTCTTAATAAATTAAAAATATGAACGCCAAGAATGAGTTATCAATTTACAGGTTCAAGACAAAAAGTTCAAAGAATAACGCAGAGAGCAAATTCTACTCTCTAAGAAATAATTCTCATAAACTGATAATCTTAAATCAAATTAATATGATATTTAGACGCATATAATGAGGCATTTATATGCCTTATGTAACCGAAATCCTAATATCTAGTGGAAAAAGTAAAATAAAACTATAGAATCAACATAAAAGCAGAAAAACTAAATAAAATTCGCTCATATAACTTAACCCAAATGAATGAGCTTAAAAACCAACATATTAAACCTCAAATATAAGTCCTACACTCCTCTATATGGTTGTCTCTTATATTTCTTGCATATCATCACTCAAGTTGCACATGTCTACAGTTTATCATTCAAATTTGTCCACTTGAAACTTGGACACTTTGAAATAGAGCCAACCAACTTGTATTTTCAAGAAAGATTTTTTTTTTGTTATGATCAGTACTGGTCCATAGGCTTGACTATGGATGTTAAGCCAAATGTTGTTTTCAAAGCTCTAATTTTATCTTTTATGACTAGAAACACACCCCATATATATTTGAATCATATCAATATGGGGTTTCAAACTCTTCTAAGCTTCATTTCAATGATATAAAATTATCTTACTTCATTGAAATATAATATTTCATATTCAGCACCTTTACTCATATCATATTCCTTCTCTATTTAAATAAGAAGACAATGAATGCAACTTTTTTCATAGTCGCTACCTCAATAATTAAAGACTTAATTTCTATATTAAATATTTTAGTTAATATCATTATAAATTAATATTATAAAAAGTATATATATCATAAATATATTGTGCATTTATACATTAGAAATATATATGTGTTCAAAGAATATTCTATTTAAAATCAATAGAGGTAATCCCATCGATAAAAAAATGCATTAGAGAATTTATGTGAGTTTAGAGAGTTAAACTCAATGAATTCATAATTGTTTCAAAATGACTTAAACTATTTTTCAATTAACTCCACCATATATAATTATAAGTCATTATTTCAATAAAAAAAATTGAATATATTAATCAAGAGAAAATTATAAAAAGAGCTGAACATACCTTCTGATTTATAAATCCACTATCCCGATTAGAAGTAAATATTAAGTCTCAAGCTTTCTGATATATATCGAAATCTTTTTGGAGCGAGTTCAGTTCTTTAGGACGACCACAAGGAGGCAACCACAAGCTTAGGTTGCAGTTAATCAGCAAAAATTTTATAATTTATCATCGATCAAAATGATGACATTTTATCACTGTTAAAATGAACAATTTGGATTGTAGAATTACTTGGATTTGCTTAGTGGATTGATATTAGTCAACTATATGATTTTTTAATAAAATAAAATAAAATAAAAAAGAGATTAAAATCCAATTGAATTGATTGCTTCAATTAAGGTCAAAAAAGAAATTGAAAACTAGTGGTGAAATTTTATAATATGAAACCAAGGAAGTGGCCCTCCTCAAACCAATATTGATGTTCTAACTTTTCAAGAAAGAATGGCTTTCCAATCTGAAAATATCGGATAATTTTATTTTTTATTTAACAAAAAAAAAAAAGGAAATTGGTAGATGGCATTTTGTCATGGTTTGATAATATTTAGGGAAAATAGACTTGGGTATCATTATTTGATCAAAATATATATCATTGGGACCAGAGGAGGAACTTAGACGTCGTATTTGACTAATTATGGTCTAAGTCTAAGGAGGGGATAACAAAGAAAATACAACGTATAACCAAATTCTGAAACACACACACACACTCGCACACAGAGAGAGGAATTGCTCTCAAGTTTCTCTCTTTACACTTGCAATCTTTGAGGATCAAGTTATAGTTGGCTTATAAATAAGGGGAGAATGTCAGTTGTCTCTTATGTGTAAGCTTATGATGCCTCTTCCACTTCAGTGTCTTTGAATACTTGTCATTAGCTACCATACACCGACCATGGCTTGCTCCGAATTAGACTAAAAATCACATTAGTGAAATTGATGAAAGTATCTTAATTTGGAGAGGTTCCACAGGACGCTCACTCTCAATCCACAACCAAATACTTATAATCTGCCTTAGTTTTTGACATTTATTAGAAAATTTTTCAATAGCAATCAATTTGATTGAGCCAATTGAATTCTGACCCACTCTTAAAGATAATTCAATGTCTCATATACAAATACTTTAGGGTGCAACTCGCTTTTTTATATTTTATAGACTAATTTGCTCATTTGATCTTGATTTTGTGCCCAATTTTGAGATTTTAATTTTTTTCTCTTTATATTTTACTCGGCAATTTTTTAATTAAAAAAAATTGTAACATCTGTTAAATAGAGGCAAGATTGACTTAATTTTATGACATTCAGGCATTTTTTAGAAAAAAAAAATATTAGAAAAAATTGACAATTGAAGTATAATTTAAAATACTTCTGTATCTCATTCCTTTATTACGTGAAAAGGAAGAAAATAAAAGCAAGTCACCAAGTTGTTGCACGTGGCATTTATTTTAATTCTCTTTAGCAAACTGTTTTATTACAAAAATAAAAAATATATCGGTATATACATCATATAACATTTATTTTTTATAGTTATCAAAATTATCATAAGCCATTAAATTATTAGCAAAAGGTATAAATTAAGGAGGTGTTTGGTTTATCTATTTGGAACAATTAGTTTTTTTTTACTTAATAGTTAATACAAAAATATTTGTTGAAATTTTCTAAACAGTAGGTTATAATTTTTTGAAATTTCAAACAACTGTTGATTGAAAAATTTTACATTGAAATTTTTTTAAATTCAAATACCAAATTACCTTTAAACTAAATTATCTTTATATAAAATAAGTAATAATTTTAAATTTATTTTTTATTTAATTACTCTTATATCATATGCTTTTTTGAAAATTTTTTATTCATTTATTATTATTATTATAAATAATTATATCAAATAAGTGATATATTATATATTTATTTATTTATTATAAAATAATATATATCTTAAATTAAATAAATATTATTCATATTAGTAATTTTATATTCTAATAGCAATAATTCAATTATTTTTATTAAATAACAAATATTAGATCACTATCAATTATTAGCTATATATCAAATAATAGCCACCGACTACCTTTTAACAACTAGACTAAACGGGTTTGAAAATGACCTCAATTAAGCTGCCGTATAGTTGACAATGTGTACAAATAATTCATGACCGTTATTCCCGTTTACTACTAACGTTTTATTGTCAATTGAGTTTTAATAACCAATGGTTATTATCCGAATATCCTCCGTAAAACATAATTAAGAAAAATGTTTGTTGTGATTCTGAATTTTCATAAATATTTTTCTTCTTCCTTTCCTTTCATTCTCTCCCGTTAATAATCAAGAGTTTGGACTTACTCTTGGCTCTTTGACCCAAATTCTTTCCTGCTTTGCAGCCAGAATATTGACACTCGCTCGTCACCTTTATTCTAACAGTATTCACAAAAGTTGAGAAAGAAAATTTTCTTGTTCAAAAACCACATATATATTTGTGAATCTTATTAATAATATATTATTATGTAAAAATAATTAAGTATAAATATATAATAAATTATAAAATTTATATACTACTTTTTAATTTTTCATTAATAAGGAATTATTAGTTTGATCCATTAAAAAAATAAATACTTATAAACACTACTTTAAAAGTTGAGATTTATATAAAAAATAATTAATCATGATTTTATAATATATTTTTTTTGCATACATTATATATATTTATATAATCTCTGATTAATGGGTGATGGGATAATTATTTTTTTATTTAAAGCAAAAGCAAAAAGCTTGATTCTCATTATTATAAAGGAGAAGAGTCGAAAATAAAAAGACTAGCAAAAAATCTAGAAATTATAGCAAGTGAATGAGCAACTAGATTGATCTGCCTCCTCTCTCAAAAATTCATTACTAGTAATATCCTTCAGTCTCTTCATTCTTTTCAAGATTTTCTTATCTTTCGTTAGTATTAATTTTATTATCATTTCTCGATTTTTTTTAGGTAGCTGGCTTAGTATAAATTTTTGCATGAGTTCTCTCAGAAGAGTGAATTTTCTTTCTTTCTTTACTAGTTTTATTTATTTGTTAGTTCATGGCCTTTCATTTCAAGAGTCATTTAGCAGGATAGATCATCACTAACTGGGAAAAAAAATCGATTTTCTCTTTTTCTTTTTCCTATTTTTATTTTCTTTCACTCTGCACCGTTGATTGAGGTATTACCGTGTTAGGAGGAAGTCTAATCAAATCAAATGGAGCTAGGTGGAAAAGAGAAAAATGTTGAAGTGGCAAGTCTACAAGAATGGCAGAGAGTCGCAAAGACAGTAGGCAATGATGAAGGAGAAGTGCTATCATTAACAACCTCTGATAATAAAATTTTAAAAAAAAATGTGATTAAGTAAACAGTCATTATCAAAAGTAAAAAAGTCTATAACTGCTAAAAATAAATAAATAAATGAAATTACTGTCTAGAAAATCCTATGATTTTGGCCCCAATAGAGGCCATTCTATAAAATTGTAATCACTCAACTTTGAAAATTCCCCAGGCATCGAAAGCCTTCTTGAAAGTTAAAATTTTTCCGAAATCGAATTTTTGAATAAAAATTATTTTTAATGTTTTTAAATTTTAAATAAAAAAATTAATAGATTATTTTTTAAAAGCTAATTTAAAAAATTATTTATAAAAAAATTATTAAATTAAAAAAATTTAAATCTGTATTTTTAGTAATCCTAAATACCTAAAATCTTTGATCCTAAAACAATCATCAAACAAATTCTCACCCTCAAATAATTTGAATGTCAATGTTTATAACTTTATCTACCTTTTCTTGAAAGATTAGAAATGCCATTATTAGTTTAGTTGAATGGACACACTCTGGTTATAGAGAAAGTTGAAAAATAATTTTGGAACAACTTTTTATCACTTTTCAATAGAAAATATTCGTATAACAATACTTCCACTATAAATGCACGTGATTATAATCATATATATACACATTTGTAACATAATCATAAAATTAAATTGAATCTCATATTTTAAAAACAATATTATAATTTGATATGTTGAGTTGGTGGCTTTAATTTGAATATTCGTTTTATGATCGAACTCAAAAAACATGCAGTGCATTCTGAAGTTGGATGAATTAAAAAAAAAAAAGTTTCTATTTATTTCCTATTTCGGGTATAAACAGCATACAAAGGAGAATAGCAAAATTAATTCAATTAGTGACTGTACTCCTTTTTCTCATTTATAGTGAAAACTTCATCTTTGTTTTTATCATTGGACCTTTATTACAAAATCAAATCGCATAAATGCTTATATTTTATTTCTCCATCTATGCGTACAATCTTATTTTGTAGGATTTTTTTTCAATACATTCATTTTGTAGAGGTTAGATATTGAATCCATGATATTCCATATTTATCATAAATATTTACCAATTAATTAGTTTGTAAGATACTATATAAATATGATAGATATAGACTAATTTTAAGGTTAATTACTATGATTTCTCTGAAATTTAGTTGAATTCACTAGTTAGTCCCTTTATTTTTTAAAATATATTATGAAATCACTTAGATTTAGTCTAATATACTATTTCACATTTTTGTTTATTTTTATCGTTACAGATTAATAAAATATCAAATTTGTCATTTTTCTGTCTTAAAAAATATTAATTTTTTTTAATGTCATCAATTTGATACGAAAACTATTAATTTTGTCTTTATTTTTTAATATATTTTTTAAGTTAACAAAATATCAAATTTGTCAACAAATAAATAAAGGTATTTTTGGTATTTTAAAGTTAATTTTTACCAATCTTAACAAAATTTTAGTTTGACTGACAAAATATTTTATTTAAAATTAACAAATAATTTTTTTAGTTAACATATTATAATATATTTTTAAAAATAAAAGGATTAACTATCCGAAATTTTAATATTTTAGAAATTTATGACCTTGGTAAAACACGCGTCTGAAATTTATTTGGCTTTAAGATTTTTATTGTTTAAAAGAAAATTTAAAATGTATTTAATTAGCTTTTTCTATTCAATTTTTATTAAAAAAATTCAAAACAAAAATAGAAAATATGATTTTCTATTTATTATTTTTTTGTATAGGTTAATCTAATAAGAAAAAACTTTTATATTTGAGAAGTTATCAAATTTATGCACATTTTTTAGATTCAATTTGGTAATATAATCTGAGTTAAATCTTATTTATTAAAATTTACCAAAATTTTACCTCCCATGTTTGATACTGAACGGTGCCCCCCACGGTTTTCCATTCACAGAATTGGAAACTTTCCTCGATCGTATTCCGACAGTAATTATTCTCATTTTAACTATACATAGAAGTCAAAATTTTAGAATCAGAATAATGACTTTCTACGAACATAATATTACGAAATCTATGAAATTTATGTAATTAAACTACTTTTAAGCATGGCGAAAGCATTAAATAGTGACTTGTAGTTTTATTTAGAGAAATGCTCAATTTCTTTTCCAACACTCTATTGATACTGGTTTTATAATTATCAAAATTTTAATTTATAAAATTTATTATTTTATTTAATAAATTAAATTTGATAATATAGACTAATTATAAAATAAATATTATAAAACGTATTGAAAATAAAGCGTTGTTAGCCTATAAATATATATTTTATATTAAAAAAAGAGAAATTATAAAAGGAAAATGGCCAATGGGCAGCTGTCAAATTTTACAATATTGAATTATGGGTTCGAACCTGGTTTCCATACAATGGATCAAAAACAGTAGTACAAATTGGAGTGCTTTTAAATCCGACCATATTTGGTAGGGAATCAATCAACTACTCATTAATGGGGCCATGGATCCACAAGTGTAATCCCAAATGGTCAACCAACTGCCCAATTTGTCGCCCCATGTTGGGGTCCAATTATGTCATTTTTTTGGCACGTGATTCTGTGGTCACATGCATGGACCCACCAGGTTAGAAATTAATAGCAATCAATCATGGTTGATGTTAGCAATAATAACTAAAGTGAGTTTTAGAAAGTGTTTTTAGTATTTTCTACTCCTCGTTATGTGTCAACTCTTCTGTTCTCCAAAGTACACACCCCTAGTAGGTTTAGCAGGAAAATTGGGGTTCTTTTGGCATTATCTTCTGAATATGGATTTCCCTTCCTCTCTTATCAAATGAATAAATAAAATATAACTAATTCTATTTGTGTTCGCATAAATAGGTTTAATCTTGATAAGTAAAAGATTCTAAATTAGGGGTGTCCATCCAGTCAATTTGACACAAACTCAGAACTATTCGAAATTCAAATATAAAGTTAATCGAAAAATTTTTTTGACCCGAAATAAACTGATTATACTAAAATTGGAAATTAATTTTTAAATCAAATAATGAAAAATATTATCCATTCAATCCAACCAAATTTGAAATGCAATAATAATCCAACCCATCCAAATCGACATTAAGTCAAACACTTTATCTGTAATTATTTCGTTTTCATGAATTTGTTCCATCCCATGACTCTACCTGTGCAAAATGAAGCCTAATGAAACCCATAGCATATCAGTTCCGCCTTTCAAACATAAGCCCACGAAAGAAAAAATATATTTTGCTATAAATCAGACCAAAACCAGTTGTGAGCCATAAAACCCAAATATATACATATCAAAGTCCAAATTTTGTTGAGCTTTATAACAATGTTATGAAGATCTAGAGCTCATAAGTCATACCCACTTTGAGGAAGCGTTTACGAGGAATAATATCAAACACCTTGTTACTTTGTCCTAGATTTTTGTTCAAGAAATTATAAGCATAATCAATCAAAAATCTCTTCCCAAAACTTGCACCTTCTCCTGCAATCACTTCATTTTCAGTAATAAAATGAACAACGCCATCATCCCATGCTTTGTCAACAATCTCAATCTCCCTCTCCCTCTCCCTCCCCCTCTCCCTCTCCACCAGCTCTTCAAGTGTTTCATTCTTCATTGTTACTTGTTCATCACTGAGATATATCTGGGTTACCCACTTCGTAATCCAAAAATCTTGCCTAATGAACTCTTTCAAATTCTCAATAAGCACTCTCTCAAAGGACAATTGCTCACTGTATGCATCCATGTATCCATATCTTGCTACACAGCTAAACATGTTGAGCTCCTTGGGTCCGACTCTTTGAAAATGGAAGCGTTCTTTTTCTTCAACCTTAAGAATGGGCAGTGATTTAATGGAGATGAAGATAATGACAGAGTTCAATGCAGGCATATTAGTAACATAGTGCTTGAAGATAAGTGGGATATCCTGACTAGGATCACCATAGAAGAAGGCTAGGCCAGTAGCCCTGATAAACTCACTGTGCTTTAGTTCATCTGCTGAAATCTTGTGCTCAACCTCATAGTAATACTTCCTTCTATGCACATGGTTCCAGATGTACATTATAGCCGTTAAAATTGCAGAAAAGGCTAACGGTAAATACCCTCCTTGGCCAAATTTGTAAATTACTGAACTTAAGTAGAGCAACTCCATTAAGCCAATGGTAAACACATAGCCAATTATGCAAATTGTGTTCAATTTCCATATTAGTCGCATAGCAAGTAGTAGCAGGAATGATGTGAGAGTCATCACAATCACCACAGAAATCCCTGTATAATTAAGAAATATCAATTTGTAAATTATATAATTAAGGGTTGAAACAAGTTAAAAGAAAGAGCTAGAAAAATTTAATTACCATATGCATTTCCAATCTTTGTAGTGCTTCTAAAACCAAGAGTGATTCCGATGCAAGACAACATAAGGAAGTAGTTGACTAAAGGAATGTAGACTCTTCCTTCATATTTAGCAGATGTGTGCACAATCTTCACAGGAGGGAAAAATCCAAGAGAGATAGCTTGTTGGATTATGGAGAATGTCCCTGAAATCATAGCCTGACTTGCAATTATTGATGATAATACTGCTACTACAAACATTGGCCAATACAAAGGACCTGCATCAAGTAATTAGTCAATTAATTACCTCAAATTAATCACTATCAGATCAAAGAAATTAAGTCAATATTATATGAAAATTAATGAGATTAAGAACCTGGTATAGACTTGAAGAAAGAATGTGAAACAAGATCAGAGTGCTTCCTGAGAAAAGCAGCTTGGCCAGTGTATGCCCATATGAGAACTGGGTAGGTCACTGTACACATGCTTATTTGTATGGACCCAACACTGAAGTGGCCAACATCAGCATATAGTGCTTCAGCTCCTGCTTGCAATTTTTGCCAAATTATGATATATTGTTGAATATTCATGGGAAGGAAGAGAGCAAATCGATGTATATAAATATGTATGTATATACCTGTAGTGGAAAGAACAATGCCACCAAGAGAAATCCAAGCTTCTTGTCCGTTCCTTGTAAAATAATCTATGATGTGCTTTGGATTTAGAGCTTTGAGAACTGTTGGGTCATATTTAATGAAGTTGTAGAAGCCAATGCTACCAATTAATGTGAACCAAACACAGATTATTGGTGCAAAGCTGAGGCTCACTCTATCTGTACCAAATCTTTGAAACATGAACAGACACACCAAGATGCCTGCTGATATCCAAACAATTGAATCTGTATCCAAAAACTTAAATGGTTAATACTGTCAGCTCTAAATTTAATTACTTATTTTTATGAAATGTACCTTGAGTCATATCTGTTGCGGCTTCCTTGATCCCGGTCACAGCTGATAGAACTGCACACAGAGTTCATTGTTAGTTAAAAAAATCACATACAATAACAATCACAGATTTTTTTTTTCAGTTAGCAGCCAGTTTTCCTGACAAATTAAGTAGAAATGAATATGCAAGTCAAGAATTTGAACAAAAATTGAAGGCCTAAATCATATTTTGTTTTTTAATTTGCCCAAATATTCGATTTTGAATCTTATAGACACTTAGATTTTTTTTCCATATATATATAATCAGATATATACATTAGCTTTCATAACATTAGATATAACTTTGTACTGATGTGATAAGTATGCTATATTTTAGTTCACATCTGCTTAAAAGTATTCAAATGGTACAAAATGACGAGTATGTGTTTAAATATATTAAGAAATTATAAATGTTTTTGTTTTTTGTAATCAATATTCTTGTGTGATTATTAAAAAAATTAAGTATATATATTTATAAATACCAAAAATGAATCTAGGAGGCAAATTAACAAATTGTGTTAAGTTAAAAGATTATATGTAATTTATGCCAATATTTAATTCCAACCAATTGTATCATATACTTAATAATGAGAATGCTGAATTCTCGAGTTTGAACTCCAATCTAACTTGTTGTATATAAAACAGTATGCAACAGGAACAAACCTGAAATGCAAGGAGTAAAGATGCCATCGCCAATGACCATGGAAGAACCCAGAATGGTGACAAACAGCAAGAAAAACTTAGCAAACCAGCTATTCTCTAGCTTAGATTTAAGCTTTGATGTCCATTGATCAAAATGTTGTGTTGGGCACTCAAATTGCGATGCATGGTGGTCCTCAGGGATCAAACTCACTTTGGCATATTGGCATATGAGTGAGTATAATGCCATAGTCCCTCCTGGAAATTAAATTTCATCTCACATATATGTTTTACTTATATGTCTTCCATGAATTACCAATTTTTCTTTAAGTCTATCAATCATATAAATTAATATGGAAAATGAAACACAGAACAGAACGTAGAGTTAATTAACTGAGCCAGTTAATATTTTGAGAGTAAGTGGAAGATACTTACCATGTCCTTTAAAATTGACATGCAAGACGATGAAAACATACTTGAGGAGAGGGATGAAAGTGAGTGTATAAAGAATCAAAGAAAGCACACCCAAAACGTCATCAGTGTGCTTTATACCATTGGGGAAAGTGCTTGGGTATACATATAGAGGCGATGTACCAATATCTCCATACACTACTCCAATGCTTTGATATGCTAATTGCACTGTCACCCACCAACTTAAACTCTTCCCCAAAAAAAAAAAATAGTCATAAACATTTAAAATAATGAATCTTTGTATATGAAAAAAGTACTTTTGATTAGTTAGGCAGACCTTGAAAGCCAGTTCTTGATGACCAGGGAACCTGGGCAAATTTTGGTTATTGCCATTTAGCTTTGGTTGAGATTCTTGATGGTTTATTTCATTGGTAGCTGCAGGTGCTATAACATCACACATTTTTGTTTTCCTCAACAAGGTGAAGAATTAAAGAAAAATTAGCTTAGTGCAAGTATAAAATGAGAGATGCAGAGTGTGTTGAGACTTAAAAGCATAAAGATTAGGTGAGAGTAAGTATCCTTCAATAATCAATACTTCTTCTTTTGAAACTGAAAGCATCAGAAACTGATAAACCTAAGCTAATGGTGGTGGTAGGCCTTTAGCAGCAGGGGGAAACTGCATTTCTCAAAATGCTAATGAAGATCTCATTGTGGTCCCTATGAGATCAGATTTTGTTGGTATTTATTGATGATGCTTATGCTAAAACATAAATGCTTCAAGATTAAGAATCCCCCTCACTTATTGTTTTAAGTTGGGGAACCTCTGAACTTTAGTTGTTGAATTTTGTAAAAAAAAAACAAATTCTTACATTATACTCTCTCTATTTCTAAATAGATATTGCTAAAGATTTTTGCATGATAATTAAAAAATGTGTTTAACACATATATAAAATATTATATTACTCTTAGATAATTAATTAAAAAAAGAGTTTTAAATAAGTAGTTGTTTACTTATTTTGAACAGAAATAAAAACCTTAAATGAAGAGGGAATACTTCTGATTTATTGGCTTGTGGCTTCCTTTCACATTTAAAATATGACAATAATTAATGGGATTGAAGTATTGTTTGGCCTTGCATTTTACAATTTTTCTTAACTTGATTTTTAAAATTTTTGTTTTATGTATTCGGGCTTACAAATTCTTATTTTCTTTAATATATATGTCATATGATAAATTCCATAAAAAATAAATTAAAAAAAAAAAATTCCACCATTTAAAATAAATATAATTTGATAAAAAAAATTATGAAAACTATATAAGAAAACAAATTATTAGAAGTTGGCTAATTTTCTTTGAAAAACTGCAAAGTATGAAATCTTTTTTCCCTAATTATACTTTCAATATTTTTTCTACAATTATAGGAATACATATTTTCAGCATCACGGGCACTACCTATTTTCTCAACCTTAATTACAACCAAATTGATTAAGAAATATCAATCAACTCCTAATTTAAGTTAGAGTTATCTCTTATTGACATTGTGTAGCTCAAAGGCTGATTAGATTTCCATTTTCCGCTGAAAAAACTATTAAACAATGAATGGTAAAGAGAGAAGAATATATTTCTTTTTTTTTTTTAATATAATATCTATCTCATTTAGATTTACTCTCCTCTATATATATGCATAGTTCTTTTTTAAAAGAGAAACTCCTAACCTTCATGATTAGCAGAAATGTCTTATTCCAACTATTTAAAACTTAATTGCAATATGACATATATATGTAATATCATATAAAAAAATTGAGAAGCTGGAAAAGGTGAGAAAATGTTCATCAATATTAATGTGCAAAAATTCACACCCATAGAAAAAAAAAAAAAAAAAAAAAAAAGGAGAGGGGAGATAGGAGAAAGAAGAAAGGGTGAATATATAAGGTTAAATTTATCATTTAAAAAATAAAAATATTAAATTTAAAATTTATTTTCAAATTCTATCAATTTTGATAAATTTTAGTTTACATACAATTAATTTCATTAAAAAAAAACTTTCATTTATATGAAACATCAAAACTTTGGATTTGTAAATAAGTTGCATAAATTTTATAAACTTCATTTATATCAAACATAGAAGATGATATATTTATTAATATAGGCTGGCTACATAGAGCAGCATATCATCCATAAGATCAGTTTGTAAATTTATTAGAGAATTTATCTGCTGACAATAAGACCATTATACATTTAATGTGAAGGAAATAGAAGGAAAGAAATTAAAAGCTTTTCCATTATTTTAGCTAAATGATAAAGCAATTTGTCCTCAAAATATTCAATTGCTTACCAAATTAACCACCTCAAGGTTGTAGGACTGCCAACACAGATATATATACTCATATAACATCTCAATATCACTAACTTAAAAACCCAAACCAACACAGATCCTTAAAAATTCTTAATTTTTCTCTCAACTTCCTAAATTTCCCTAATAATTATTTCAGAATAATGTATATATTTTTAATTGGCGTTTAATGTTATATAGTTTTTGACAGCTATTCTTAGATAGTAAGTTATAACAAATTAAATATCTAATGAAATTTTAAATTTTACATATATTATTAGAAATTTAATATATAATTTAAATTATAAATAAATCATGTGACATATAAATATATAATTAAAAATTTAAATATATATATAGTTTTTATTATTTAATGTCTAATATGAAATATTATTATATTGACTTTTATTATATTAAACTCAATCTCAATCCAGTTAATCATGACCCTTTGATTTAATTGATTATTTGGCCGACCGGATTGTACTCGTATTTTCTAAGGTTAAAAAATTATATGATCTGTTTTATTGTATTTTACTAATATGTCATTCTGTTATATTTTTCTATTAGAAAAATATTAGATTGCAATAAAATGATAAAATAGTTTTTACTAATATGTCTAAAAAAAATCTAAAGAAAATAAATATTTACATCTTGAAGTTTGATCTATTGTACTAGTATCTCCTGAGATTTAATATTCTAACATTTTTCTTGCAAAAAATCTGACTAAAGTATATAATAATAGAATGTGATAAAATTCAAGAAGCTAATTGTATAATTTTTGAACTTTAAAAAAGTACTAGTATAATAGGTTAAATTTTAAGAAATAATTAGTAATTTTCTTTTAAAAGAAAAAAAGAAAGATCTATTGGATTTAAACTAAAGAAACATAATCAGTTTTAAGCCTCAAAGCTCAAGCATTAAAACCCAATAATTGACCCAACTCCTAGTAGCCCTGCTAAATGGCCAACTTATATTATAGACTCATATTCACAATGCATTTTGAACTCATATTTAAAACGGAAGTGTATTATTTAATGTTTCATATATATGACGTGTTTTGTAGTGTCTAGTATGTATTTTTTTCATCTATTCTCTTCTACTTCTTCTTTTTTTTTCTATCTATTTTAGATTTATTTTAGAGAAAAAAACTTTTAATTTGTATATTTGATTTTATTTTTAATATTTTAGTTATTATTATTATTGTTTGGGATGAAAAATATTAGTTTTGATATATTTGTGTAATAAAATAATTGAAAAATAAGATATTTGAATTAAAAATAAAAAATATAAAAAGAGAAAATCGAGTTACTAAAAATTGAAAATAATAAATTTTGGTAGAAACAATGAAACAATAATATATGGACTTGCATATTGTAAATGGAAAACTTGTAAATAATGAACATGCAAATTTTAAATAATAAACTTACAACATTACATGTAATCACACATTTTATAATGAATTTTATTGCCACACATAAAATTTTGTCACAATTTATTAATTAATAGTTATGAATTTCATAATCGTCACTGTAATATTTCCTTTTTTAACGACTATTACTTTTGCCATTATAAATTTTTTATATCGTCATTAATTAGCATATTTAATGACGATAAAAAGAAATTTATAACATAAACTTTCAAAAACAGAAATTAACACCAAAAATTTGGAGAAAAATCTTTGTTGTAACAAATTGATAGTAATTAATGATGATAATTTTTGTCATTGAATTTTTCTTTTGATGACCACGTTATATTTTGTTATTAATTAATTGACTAAATTTGTGACAATATCATTTTATTACCATTATCCACTTTAGATGACGATAGATACAAGTGTGTCAGACAAAATATTCTATTAAAACTTTTGGAGCCAAATTCTTTAAGGACAAAAAATATAAATTTATGACAATATTTTTCATCACTTATAGAAATTTTATATGATGAAATAATAATTTATCATTAATTAGTTGATTTCATCCATGCGTTTTGTAGAAGTAATTTTTTATTTATCATCACTGTTCATCCAATTCCAATAACTTGGATTTGATGGTTTGATGGTTTTAATGCATGATTGAATGGCTTTTGGAAGTGTGCAAAAAAATGAAAGCGAAATTTCAAATTGCAGAAAAGTGTCATAGATGCTTCCAATCTAAGCACATTTTAATTAATTCAGTAACTCACAATCGCATTAGAGGTCTCTTTCATCGAATAAATGCTCTAACTGATAATGGGAGATCAAATATAGAAAATATTTTGAGTATTTTATTATATTTACATTATATGTTGAAATAGTAAATTTAGTATTTTTATTTTTATAAAATATTAACTTTATTATAAATGTAGCTTATTTTCATTTCAATTTAGATAGTTAACAATAAATTAATACACTGGTTATTATAAAAACGTGACTAAAATATGTATTATGTTTAATAAAAAAATATCCTATAAAATTAATTATTGACAAATACAATTAACACCAATTATTGAAAAAGATGACTATGAAATTTGTCATTATATGCAAAGTAAATTAATGATCAATATTTTTTGTCACAAATTGTTAATCAAAATTTTTTTTAATGATCATTGACAAAGTTTAATATGACAAATCTAATTTCATAATATATAATTATTTAGCATTAAAGAAATTTTGTCATCATAAATAATTTTACGAGATGGATATGTTATAGTCATTTATACTATTTTATTAGCGACGATTAATAACATTAGGTGACAAAAGATTAATTTGAACATGCCAAGAATTTTCGTTAAAAAAATTGAATGTTTTTTTGTTGAATGACATGTTTCATCACCAAAATAATAAATTTTGGGAAAGAAAAGATAATTTTGTCATTGAATACAGTAACTTTTAATGACAAATATAATTTAAAATAATAAAATTTCATACCAATTGTGTCATATTTGACGCCACAAAAAGTCTCAATTTACTGTGATAATGGTATTTATTGTCATCATAAGTAGAATATTTAGTGTCGATATCAAAATATGTTAAATCTACCTTTTTCCACACACATGCAGTGATGGTCTCGATGATGATAAAATTTCGTCACCAAATTTTTTTGTGACAAAAAATGAATTTATATGATGATTTTTAGTATTATTTTTTGTAAAATTTCTTATAGTACAAATTTTAAACAATAAATATATAAATTGGAAATGATGAAACTGCAATATCTAAATAAAAATATAAGTTTTAAATGATAAACTTGCAGATTCTAAATGATGAATCTGTAAGTTTAAAACAATAAATTTGCAAGTTGTAAATGATAAATCTGTAAGTTATGAAATAACAAATTATAAACGATGAATGTATAAGTTCTAATAAATATATAAGTTTTAAAATATGAACCTATAACTTTTAACCAATAAACTTATATCTTTTAAAATGATCAACCTGTAAATTTAAAATGATGAACCTGTAAAATATAATTGATGAATTTATAGTTTATAAATAATGCATTTATAGTTTATAAACGATAAATCTATAAATTCAGAACGATAAACATTTAAGTTTAAAACATTGAACTTGTAAGTTATACTAATGAACCTATAATTTATAACTGATAAATTTGTTGTATATTTATTTGTTCATCAAAATCTAATTTCAGAAAAAGTATGTGTTTTATTTTGTTTCGCACCTGTAAAAGAGGAAATTCATAATACAATATTGATCTAAATTCATGATATAACAATATGCTAAATGGTGATTCAATGTAGGTTCTTCTACATAGAAGAGAAAAAGTAGAACTAGTAATTTTGGACACGACACGATATGGACTTTGCATGACACGATACGAATACGTCTAATATATTTATAACACGATTAAATATATTTTAAAATATGTAAAATATCTAATAATTAAATTATTCAATTTTATATTAATATTTTTAAATATATGTATAAGTTTATGAATAATTTTGTAATATATTATATTATAATTAATTATATTAATATATGTGAATAAAAATTAATAAATTATTTATAATTTGTATTAGTAATAATTGTATAGATAATTAAATATTTAAAATTTATTATAATAATAAATTTTATTTTGTGCACATATATAAATATTTATATATATGTTATATTATACTAAATTATTAATATATTATGAAATTTAATATATACTTATGAAATAATAATTTTAGTTATTTATAATTCGATACATGTATATATGTATATTTATAAATATATTACATCGTTATACGATACAAAATGACATCCTTAAATCGATTCGATATGTAAAATACGAATTGTAACCACAAGAATGCGGAACTAAGACAAAAACATTTTCATCTATTTGATTTAATGGAAACTGAGGTAAGCGAAAGGACAAAAAGTAGAAAAGTGCATTAAAAATTAACACAAAAATTATTAAAAGTTAGAATCATAAACAGGAATGAGGAATCCATGATAAATCTGAATTTTAATTTATTTTGGTTGTTTGCTTCAAAACTCTCCTGTACCCCATTTAATTGAGAGATGGTCAGTTTTTGGTTTCTAATACACTAATAGTGTTTGGTAAGACTTTTTTAATTTAATTTTTCAAAAAACTTTAATACCATACAAAAATTTATATTTTTCAAAAAAATTTTAAAATTATTAAAACTTTAATTTTTCAAAAAACTTTTTATATTTTTACTTTTTATTTTAATTTATCACATACAAATTAATATTTATAAAAAATGTAAATAATTTTTATTGTAAGGAAAGAAAAATATATTTTTAGAAAAATACATCAATAAAAAGATAAAATTTACAAGAAAATATAAGTGCATTAATTACAATTATAATAAAGAGTAAAATTTAGCTCTATAGATTCAAAGAGTTAAACTCATTTTCAGCTTTATAATTTACAGATAAATAGTTTAATGAAGTTATTTTTTATTATATGATTTTTTTAAAATAAATAGTTTAATTTAAATAGTTAGTTTATTAGAGTTGCTCTTATTTATTAATACACAACCTTTTCGATATTATATCTTGCAAGCAAATAAATAAATAAATAAATTTTAATATCTACTATATTAATTTTTAAAGGGATTGGGACATGATTATAATTTATATAAACCTACTTTATTTTACTTTCGTTCAAACTTTATATTAAATGAGTGAACTGAAAACATTAGAAAATCTTTTGAAATTTAGAAATTTTGATGTTCAAAATTTATACAATTAGACTCTTTTATTTTATTTTGGCTAAACTATATAATCATTCACTTAAATTTTAAAGCATTTAATGTTGATCATAAAAAAATATTTTCTTTTACTCAAGAGTAATAGTATAATATGTCAAATTTTATAGAAAATAGTACAATAAATTAAACTTGCATAAATACTGGTATAATAGGTCAAAATTCATAAGATAAATAGTAATTTTATTTTTATTATTTTACGATCTAATATTTTTTAATAGAAAATCTAATGAAAATTTTTAATGATAAAATAAAAGTGACAAATGGTATAATATTTAAATATCAAAGAGTACTAAAATATTACGTATTCATCCCATTATTTACATCTATTAGGTGACACTGTCCTAACTAATAAAATATGTTGTTAGCTAGCCTTGAAAATAAAAAAAATGGATTGCATGATGAGTCCTTAGCCTCTCATTCTTGGACCTACTTATCTTGGGGAGAGTCAAAAAGTAAAGGAGTTTACAGAAAAAGTGCAATTGGTAAGCAAAAACTGATCGATTGGGATGTTAACCCAAGTTAGGTTATTGGGTTGATCAAGTCAATTGGATAAAGATGAGCAATAGGCCGCCCAGTTGTGGGTGAATAGCATGTTTTTTCCTTAGGTGCTGGACAAGGAAATAATGGTGAAGTTACATCTTTCCATTGACATTATCGAGCTTGTTAATTACCTAGCAATTGCCTTCATGCGCATATATTAAGCTTGTAATCATCTTGAAGAACTTGTGCAATGTTCTTCTAGATGCCTTGATGGGATTTTTGAAGTGAAGGAAGCTGAAGCTATGGGTCTTAAAGAAACTATTCAGTGGGTGTAACTCAGAAAAAAATTCTCATTTTAGTATAATTAAAAATAAAATTTATAATTTTAGGATAATTTTTTAAAAAAATTCTAGATTTTTGACGATAAATAAAGTTGTAATTTTTCCATCATAATCTTCATATTATGGGTCACACGTAAGTGAAAAATAGAAAATTATTTATTTTTTTCATTTTTCTTTCAGTACACTTAACTTTACTTTAAAACAATAATAAAACAATTAGAAAAATTCATCAACAAAATCACTCCAAATTCAGAAATATTTTCTAAAAACAATATATAGTTAGAATTGAAATAAATATGGAAATAATTATTTTAATTGCCATAAATCCCAGTAACTCTGTCTCTTATTCATCATGTTATTTTTGAGCTTCATGCTAGAGAAGGGGGTGGGGTAGATGTTGCTCATGTTTTAGCTAGGAATTTCATTAGATTTAATACTCTTTCTTTCTGGCATGTGGTTCCTTCTTTCATAGAACACTTGTAATTTTCTCAGTTTAATGAAATTGTTTCTCTCAAAAACAATTTCAATATCAATTACTTATATATATATCATTTAGATCATATAACTATGTACTTTTTAAAGTACGTTCAGTGTATAGTATTATATCCATGATTTTGAGTCGGTTAAAAAATGATAAAAAAAAAAAAAAGATTTTGTGTTGAATGTTTTGTCATTTATTTTATCTAACTATATTGCAAATAATAATAATAATAAAGGAAAAAACGCGGTTTCCATACGTTGGCAAGTTTTGAAGGAGAGAGGAGAGTGAAAATGAGGGTTGCGGGTCTATATTTCTGTAGAAGCCTCTATCCATGGATATGTCCAAAAGAGTAAAAACACCATTATGCGTCTTATTATAAGCCCGCACACATCATATAATTCCTTTTGCTTAGAGAATGAAAAATATCTACTATACAATTAAAAGCCGTCTCCTTAATTTTCCATGTGGAATTTAAAATTCCATTCATTCTGATTCTCCTCCGTGTAAACAATTGATTACAAGAGATAATTATTTTGTTACTATTAAATTCATTTTTTCCAAAATTAAAACCATAAATTTGTTTCTGCATCTAAATCCCCTTCCATATACCAATTTTAGAGTATTATTGTTATTTATCTGATAACCATTTATTGTATTAAGTGATTTTTAATCTTAAAAAGAAAATATATATTGACTTCAGTTAGAAATGCAAATGCATGAAATATCAAATTTATAAATTGATCAGTTTTAAATAACATATATACCCACTAAATTTTTATTGATATTTTTGATAAATTTTTATATAGACTTAGTTTATTAGATTAATCGAATCACACAATTATATATATATTTATTTATAAATTTTTGTATTCACATTAATTAATATGAATAAAATAATTAAATGCATATCACTGTCAGATTACATTAGTTTACAAATAATATGGTAGAATGAATTTATCTAATAATTTTGTGTGTTATTTATGCCAAAACTAAGCAAATTTGCGTAACTCAAAGCTAAATCTAACAAATGCAAGGAGTCAAACAAATTTAAATCCGGCCATTTTCCATTTCAGATGAAGTTAAATTTATAGTCAAGTTAGCTTTAAATTTGAATCTTAAATCAAGTTAACATACGCATATATGCTCCAAATATCTATTTTTTAAAAATTATATTCCATATATTCTATCAATTATTAAATTATTTATTTAATAATATCTGTTCATTTTAATATTGATAAATAAAACCAATAATTTATTAATATGAATAATGTTGAATGATTTTTTTTTAATCTGTACGTGTTATAATTTTAATCTAACAATTCCCAGTATACTCATTATGCAAAATCAATGATACAGTTTTGTCTATCATATACAACTCATTTTATGGTTAATACAATAAAACGAAATTACATGCCAAACCTAATGAATATCAATTCATTTGTTATTCATCTTTTGTTTTCATCATTTACTATCTTTTTATATATTGCTTCTTCAAAAGTTAAATTTTCTAATCTTATTTGTCTAAAATGTGGATATTATCATTACTAAAATAAATTTGAAGAATATTAAACTATAATAAATTCAATAAGTATAATTATAAATAAGTAATTAAAATATTAAAATACTTGAGTTTTAGTGAGTAATATATGGAGTATTATAATATGTAACAAGGATTTCATGATTAAAAAATCAGATCACGATTTGAGTCAATTTTAGATGTTTTCCGGTCCAATTATTTGGATTTTGAGTTAGAATTGAAGAAAAAAAATGTTAATTGTAATCACGCGGAGAGATGCTAACAATATTTTATTTTCTAACATTTTTTTATAACTAGTCAATATTATTAAAAGTTTAATTTTAAAAAATTACTATTTTATTTAATAAATTAAATTAAATTACATGAAATAATTATAAAATAAGTGTCAAAATCACGTTAAATTTTTTTTTTTTTTGCTAAGCTTAACAAATATAAATAGGAAAAAAAAATACAAGGGTAATTTGGTCAAAGGAAATTTTAGTACATTATTTCCAAACGGCCCCATAAGTCGTAAACGTTTATCTAGATCGAGTTGATTATTGATTAATTTAGAGCTTAAGATGGAACAGGAAAACCGGAATGGCCTGTAAAAAAGTCATAAAAAAAGAACGCAAACTAACCCGCACTCTCTCTGATGGAACCTCCACGTGTCCAATCTTATCCGTTACCCTATTTTCCCCATTTTCCCCCTTCAAATACTCATCCAAATTCCAAATTGAAACCAAACTATTCCCATCTTTACCTTTTTTTCTTCCCACTCTCTTTTGGCTTTTTATTTTTCTCAAAATCTAAAAAATGTCTGCTAATCTTCTTCCTATGAGTTCTGTCATGATCAGAGCCAGTGCTGCTTCGGGCCCTCATAGACCGGACTCGAACCGCCGGAAAAACTCCTCCTCCTCGTCCAACTGGTGGACTCCGCTTTTTGGCTGGTCCTCTGAGCCTGACTACATTGGCTGCGAGGGTAAATCGGAAGACGTCCTTGATAAAAAGGAGAGCAGATCGGAGTCGGATCTCGACACCAAACCGGCGAGATCTCGTTTTACTCCCGGTTGTTTTACTGAGGAGAAGGCGAAACAGCTCCGAATGTTGACAGGTGACACGTCATCATTTCACGACGTTATGTATCACTCTGCGATCGCTTCTCGGCTAGCCTCCGACTTCAAGCACCGATCCGATACGTAGTTTACCGACCGGTCTGAAATATATCAGGATGATATTCATGTATTTATAATTTTCCTTTTAATAGTTTTGTCAGTTAGCCATATATGTAGTTTGAAATTTCTATATATTTGGACTAAATTGTTTGATAAAGGATCACTTAGAACAGATAATCAAGCATGTAACCATGTAAATTATTGATGCACAAAATGTCATTATAGGTTTTAATTGTAGATTATAATATGATGGTTGAGTCCGTCGATGCTTAATTTCCGTCGCCTATGCAAGCTTGAAATTCTTTAATGATTTAGTTACGAGGATGATTTAACGTTAAGCATTTTAGCCGGCAACCATTGGTTTAGAGAATCAATCATAACACTTGTTTAATGTGCAATGATGCGTGAAAGGTCCCATCTCCTGAAGATGAAAGGGACACGCAATCTTTAAAAGCTATTCGTATAATTTATTATCATGACGCATTAGATTAAGATTAAGATGTGGCTTCACAGGGAGTTTGTGTGTAGGAAAATGGTTTAACTATCTACAGTATCTTGGGATCCTGAGTCTGGTTTTGTAACTTATAAAGAGTACCCAAACAAGAATATGCTATCAGGTGTGACCATTATTTGCTCCCATATTTTGGATGAAGAATGGAAACCTTCTTTCCTTTAGATTAAGAGAACAAAAGCAAACGCAGCCATAATAGACCAGAAATTTTGATCACAAAACTTGCCAATGCCATGAGAATATTCTCAAAGTACCAGAAATAAAAATTCCCAAACTTGGAATTCCAAGCCCTTCAATTTCTGGGAAGGAGAATTAAAACGACAAAAAAATGAACCCCTTGAGAATGAAAGCCGAAAACGTCTAACAAACATGTGCAAGTGCTGAGAAGGGTAGTGGTCCTGAAAGTGTATACACCGATAGTTGCTCATGGTTTGTCATCTACCTTGCATGATTCGTTCCTTTATTCAATGGGAAAGGAAGAACAAGGTCTTAATCTAATGATTTAGCAAGATTGTTTTAAACAAGGCACAACAGTAACCTTTCACACAATTCAGAGGCGAATGACCTGTCTTAGCTGGGAAACCAGCTCCACATACACTGGCAGTCATTATTAAATTTACCAATTACCATGCAAAACTAACTATTTAACCCCCTGATAGAGCTTAAGCAATCCTCTACAAACCTAACCCAATGATGAAAAAAATTTGTCGCGCAAACATGGCAACAATTTAATACAAAAAAACAGAGATGCGGTCATTTAATTTTGCAATTACAAGATGATTTCACGTTGGAACTTAATCAATCTAAAATGCAGCAAGTTAAAGTGAAAGCAAATCGACCAAGTGGGAAATAAGTAAAATGTCCAACATTCATAGACAACCAAAAAGTAACTAGCTCCATGCTAAAGAATGAACTGAATAATGCAATATCAAAAGAGGGAAAACTAAGGGACCAAGAAATTGCAGTACATTGTCATAAGATCCTTGAAAACATAACAATGACCATTCAAATGAAGCTTAAACTGCGCCTGAAATATAATGAATTGAACTTATTGTCGCCAACATGCACAAAGCACGACTTTGGCATCAAGGTTCTCCACTTCAGAAAGCAAAGACAATGAAGACTTTTTCCCTGACGTTTAACATTTAATAAAAGTTGCTTTATGATTTGGCAATTCCTTTTCTCAATAACTGACTGTGAAAAGCAATCTGTAAAGTTTTAGCCTCTAGAAATAGAGGATGCAATTAATTAACATCCAGTAGCAAGATAAAAAAGAATGCAGTCTTAATCTTTGTTGACTATTTGTAAATTAATGAAAACTATAACAACGAAGCATAGCAACAAACCAGATCTCATGCTCCACAAGTCCACAGTCGTAGATTTACTTCCTCTCATTGAAAGGAAGAAGCAAAACCAAAAGCAAGAAAAAAAAAATATAAACAGAATATGAAGATCATAAAAATCTGGCATGAACTACGATCTCCCCAAAGACCTTTCCAACACCCATCATCAGTAGTACAAGCAGATCCTTCAAGGGGGTTGGATCAAATGATAACAAAGAGAGACAAGAAAAGCTTTAATAGATAATAGAGGCACTTTACCAAATTATATGAGTCATAACCATAATAGTATACCTCTCCCTCTCCTTTTCCAATGACTGCACTCCCAATGTCTCAAACAAATAATTAAAACAAAAACTATATGCCCCACCAATTAAACACATTCATATGAAGCCTATAGATTGCACCTAAATGTATGTAACAGTTAGAAATTAGGTTCATTAAGGATCCAAAGCAATAATTATGGCCTAAACAGAAGTTAAAACCTACTAATAAACTTTGTTTTTCTCTAACATGGAATTTACACTTTAACAAAAGGAGCTTCCTCCTCGGTGATTATTTCGTTCAAAAATTCCAATTGTTGAATGCAGTCAACTCTCCATAATAAAGATGATAAAGAATACAAAATCAAACTCTTTTAAGTAATTCATTATGATATAAATACCAGGCTGCTGTTTGAATCATAAACCAATGGTAGATGCAGCAGGAAACAACAAACTGGACCTCCTCAATCCCTTAGAAAAATCACTTGCTCTCAATGTCATATAGATCTGTTCTGTACATATTTATCAAGGAAGAGCAACAAAACACTCAGAAGACAATAGAAAGAGAAACTAATTATTCACCAGCATCTTGAAAATGAGCAAATAATTTCACAGCATTTCAAGTATCAAAGTGCAGTTAATGTATGCATGACTGTCATCTCAATCATGTATCGTACTGCATTTTATTTTTATGCAGCCACTCAAGCAGTGAAATTTTCTAAGGCAAAGAAGTTGGTTTTGAATATGCAGGTCAAAGCAATTAAATTGCAGGACGAACAAAATAACAAAATGATGTAAAACCAAATATTTGAGTCATATATTTGGTTGAATATCATGTTCTATAATTTGGGGCCTGCTACAAGATTATAGGCAGTAAATATGTAGCCTAATTAGGAATAACTTGATTTTAGGAATTAATATTGATTTTCTTCCTTTTTCATCTCTACAAATCTATGTATATATATGTATCATTCCTCACAAGTGAAATATAAGATTTTTCTCTTCATTCTTGCTTCTTCACATGGTATCAGAGCAAGGTTCTAAAGAATTCCAGCTTTAGTTTCCTTTTCTGTTTTTGTTCACTGTCTGCCCTAAGAAGAGCAACCACGTTGAAGGCTTTGGGTCACCCTTTTCGAGTGATCATTGAGTCTCACCACCCTCACCAGCTGTTGTGTCACCTCTCAATCGGCTACTATCCAAAGTCCGGTCGCCTGAATCCCGGCAAATATCGCTCATGCGCCCATCAAAGTTCCTGCTCTGACATCACACACCAGCGCGTGTAAGTGCGTGAGCTGTTCTTTCCGTCTCCGAACAATTTGATTCAAGTCGCCTCCTCATCCTCACCATCATATCTATGACCCATGTTGATCATGGAAGTTTTTTTTCTTCATCTTCTTATTTTTTTCTTTTGTTGCTTGGCGTCGGAAGTGGGATTGCTTGGTGTCTTTGTGTTTCGACCTCTGTGTGGGATTGCTACTTCTATGTGGCTGGTTAGGTCTTTTTCAATTGATAATTGAGGTTATTATAATGGTTGAGGATAAAAAGAATATGGTTGTGACTCGTGTTGATCCAATGTTATCTAAAATTATTGATCATAAGTTGTCCGGTTCTAATTTTTATGGCTGGTCTAAGACTATGAAACTTTATTTATTGAGTATATCTTAAGATGATCATTTTTCTAATGATCCCCCAAGAGATGATACTTGTCTGAAATGAATTAGAATTGATGCACGTTTGTTTTTGCAAATAAGAAATTCTATTGATGCTGAAATAATCAATTTAATTAGTCATTGTGGAACTATGAAAGAATTGATGGAATACTTGGAGTTTTTATATTCTAGCAAAGACAAACTGTCCTATATTTTTTATGTCTGTAAGGGTTTCTATCGTGCTGAGCAATATGGTTTGTCACTTTAGACTTATTTTATGAATTTTAAATGGACCTATGAAGAATTCAATGCCTTATTGTCTTTTAGTTTTGATGTGAAAGTCCAACAAACCCAACGTGAGCAGCTAACAATTATGAATTTTCGTTGGTCTTGATTCTCAGTTTGAAGGAGCAAAATTTCAAATTCTTGCTAGTGCTGAAATTTCTTCATTACATGAGGCCTTTACAAGGGTGCTCTGGACTGACACCAATATGATTGCTACCCCAATGTAGCAACCCAATGCTCTTGTCAGTCGTAACAATGGAATTGAGACAAGTCGTTCAAACTTCCAAACCAACAATGATAATAATAGCCATAACACTGAGAATCAGGAGTTAAGAGGAGTTGTTTGCTATAATTGTCATGAATTTGGACATACTAAACAAGGGTGTTGGAAGCTCCCAAAAAAAAAAATCAGAAGTCACAGCATGTAAATATGACTACAAATGCAGTTCCCAACTCTGGGTCTGATCAAACAATTACCATTTCAGCTGATGAATATATCAAATTACTCCAATCTCAGGAAGCATTCAAGAATCCATTTCAATTTCCCTACCATTGCTGAGTCAAGTAAATCAAACATGTGTCTCCTCTCTTCTTCCACCCGATGGGTTATTGATTTAGGTGTCACGGATCATATGATAGATAATCCTAGCCTTTTCTCAACCTTTCAACCACAAACATTAGTTGATGGTTTTGCTTCCTCAGTCCTTGGTTTTGGCACTTTAACCCAACCTCAAATATTTCCTTATCATCTGTTTTAAGTTTGCCAAAGTTCTCTTTTAATTTTGTGTTTGTTAGTAAGATAACTAAATCTCTTAATTGTTTTGTCTCATTTTTTCCTAATTTTTGTCTTTTTCATGATCTTATGACCTAAAAGATTATTGGTAGAGGATAAGAATCAAGAGATCTCTATATTCTGGATGTTCTTATACCTCGCTTGTTGCTTGCTCTAGTATCTTTTCTCCTTTTTGAAGCACATTGTTGATTGAGTCATCCTTCCTTATATTTGTTAAAGCAATTGTGTTCTCAATTTGAACATGTATCGTCTTTAGTTTTTGAAGCATGTCAGTTTGCTAAAGGCTAGTAGCAAATTTGAATTAGTTCATTTTGATGTTCGAGGTCCATGTCCTGTTATGTCCAAAACTGAGTTTAAATATCTTGTTACCTTTGTTGATGATTTTTCTCATATGACCTAACTTTATTTAATGAAAATCGTTTTAAGTTATTATCACACTTGCCTTTTATGCTGAGGTTAAAACACAATTTAATGCTTCTGTTAAAATACTACGAAGTGATAATGCCAAGAAATATTTTTCTCATCATTTCTAGACTTTTGTGGGTAGTAATGGTATACTTCACCAGTCATCCTGTGTGGACTCTCCTTCACAAAATGGAGTTGCAAAAAGAAAGAATAGACATCTTCTTGAAACAGCCGGGACTTTTCTCTTTCAAACTAAGGTTCCTAAACAGTTTTGAACTGATGTTGTGTCAACCGCTTGTTTTTTTATTAATCACATATCTTCCTCAATTCTTCGTGGTCAAACCCCTTATGGTATACTCTTTCCTTCACACAGTGTGCTTCTTGTTAAATCTCATATCTTTGGTAGCACTTACTTTGTTCAAGATGTCCGTCCCCATATTACAAAATTAGATCCAAAGTCACTCAAATGTGTTTTTATTGATTACTTTTGTCTCTAAAAGGAGTATAGATATTATTGTCCTAGTCTCAACAGGTATTTGGTGTCTACTGATGTCACCTTTCATGAACATATATTTTCTTTTTTGTTCCATCCTCTTCATGACATATATGCTTCAGCTTAAGAGAAAGTGTTTCAAGATTATAGACAGTAAATATGTAATCTAATTAGGAATAACTTGATTTTAGGAATTAATATTGATTTTCTTCCTTTTTCATCTCTACAAATCTATGTATATACATGCATCATTCCTCACAAGTGAAATATATGATTTTTCTCTTCATTCTTGCTTCTTCACAATGCCATTACGTTGTGTACTGATAAGGTTTTTGCTTGTAGTTATAAGATAATGGTTTGAAGTTTTAAAAGCAGCCACTTAATGAAAACATGCCTATGGGTGGGATTATTTCGAAAATTTTCTTATCTAAGACGCTACTGCAGTGGTAACATAACTAGGCAACCGCATTATTAAAATCTATAGTAAGATATCACCCTTGACCCATTAGCATTTGCACTTGATTTTGATTTTCTCATAACTAGCCATTTCCAATATTTGAATTAGCCTAATTTTCTGTTGATGTGTATCATATAATTATCTTGATCCTTGAAACCTAATCTATCACTTGTACCTACTGCCTACGGATTTCCTAATTTACAAGCTTCTTCATATTACACAAAGTTTAATAGAATTACCAGTTAAGTATCAACTTCGAAAATTACTAGGGCAAAGCTAGTTAAAAATAAAAAAAAAATAAAAAACAATGAGATATGCATATTGAATTTAGCGCAAGGCCATGGAAGACTGCTGAACCTCTAGATGCCATAAATGAAATATTTATGCAATGAAAAACATGCCTCGAGAAAGTGATCCTTGATATTAACCAAGAGGTTGTAGGTTCAGGCCATGACCTCTGGAAGTCTAACAATATCATACTTTCACAGCAATTCAATTGCTTCAAGGAAAATATTAAATTAAACATTCTTGTGTAGTATTGACCAGATATTTGGAAAATTTTCACCTTAAATCATAAAATAAACAAATCCCAAATTCATATCAGGCTTCCTTTCACAACCTTGAAATGAAACCCCTAATATATCCAAATCTCTAGAATAATTCAACTGCATCATAAGTTCCCGTTCAGCATCAACTTATGTCTCTACAGTCTAGACCAGCCTAAATCATGGCAAACTCTAGTTTCAGCAATTTATAAAAATCCTATGTACATCGTACAGCATATATACTGAACCAACCTCAAACATTTAATGACTGTTCTCCAAAAAAGCCCAACGCTATCTCATTCTTCCCTCTACTTCCATTAGCATGAGCAAAGGAAGAATACACGACAGTGATATGATTGCTCACCCATTCATAATATAATCAATTACTCAACACAAATAAGTGAAAATCATATAGCATTATTAAAGAATCGAATTTCGTTATAACCTAACAAGTTTAGTTGGAAAAAAAAAAAAAAGGATACACCAAGTAAAAGCCATGAGCAAAAGCACCGGCCAACACAGCCGTAAACAAACGGTCCCTCACAACCGGATTTCTACGCAGCGAGATCCGAACTGAAAATCGAATACCCCACAAAAATTAGAACAGGGAACTCCCAAAACCCATATAAGAAAATCGGAAACAGGCAAAAAAAAAAGCGCCTACTGAGAGGAAGAATGGGAGCATAGACAAGAGGAACCAAGAACTTGTATGGGGGTCCATTGTTATGCTTTCTAACAGCGGGCTCCCTTGAAATGCATTCATATGTGAATTAAGCATTACATTTAATAATCTCATAAAAGGAATTCAAAAATATGTACATAGGTTGATAGCGAAGCTCACCGGATTGATGGATCAGATGCTGAGGCCATATGGAACACGAACGGAAGACGATTTTGACTAGAAACTGTTCAAATCAAATGCAGGATTAGTATTCTGCTTCTATACAAGGGGCGGTGTTTAGACAAATTGTAGCAATGTGGAAAAAGTCAGGCAGGCAATAAACGAACGAAACGACGCCAAAATGATGCCCAAGTGGATCAGACATTTTTTTTATTTGATTCGAAAAATTAATTTCAACCTCATTTGAAAAAACCGCTTTGCAAAAATATTTTTGAAAATAATTATCTAAATAAATATTTTTCAAAAAAAGTTTATAAAAAAAATTAAAAATAGTAAATTAAATTAAAAATTCTAAATCTATTTTACACTCCATAACAATATCAAACATTCTCATAATAAAAATTTAAGGGATGTGATTCAATAATTTTGAAATTGAGCAAAAAGTAGTACATAAATTGATTTAAATTAATTCGAATAAATCGAGAAATAACATATTCGATATGAACTTTAAACAAAAGTTGTTGAATTTTATATTTTTTTACAAGTTTTAAAATTCAATATATATATATATATATATATATATATATATATATATAAAAGAAGTAAAAGTTATTGAAACATGTTTCAAGAATATGAGATAGTACATTTTCTCCCAACACTAAACCATTAAATGTTTATACTAATATTAATAATAACAAAATAACAAAGTTTTAGACAATATACTATGGTATTGTGAACAGCTAAAGTAATAACATTTTATTGGGAGATTTATTATTATTATTATTATTATTATTATTATTATTATTATTATTATTATTATTCACAAATCTATTTCCTTTATAAATAATATAATACAAAACAATTTTTTTCTTTTATAAATAATATAATACAAAACAATTTGATATTTCAAAAAATAGATTTTATTAAGAATAAATAATAAAATTTATAGTATAATACTAAAAACAAAATATAGCCAAAATTTAAGAAAATTTTTAAGAAAACTTTTGTTAAAAGCTTATATCAAGATTTTTTATTATAAATTTTAAAATAAACTTTTGTGGGTAACATAAACTTAATGCATTCAAAACATATTAAAGTGTATCAAATATATATTATAAGTGTAAAAATAAGAATATTTAAAGATTAAATACTTAAAATAAAATAAAAATTCAAATAATTGAACTCAAATTGTAGGAGTCAATTTTTTTCTTCAAGAAAAGAAAGGTAAACGCTAAACGCTATAACAATTTTAACTTTTCAGTGTAAAGTTTGAATTTTTACCAAGTGCAAAATTTGAACTATGATAAAATAAAGGGAAAATTACAAAAAATAATTCAAACTTTGTACAATTTTATAATTATATCTAATTCTAAGAAAATATTTAAATTATATAAATTTTAATTTTATAAATAAATGTAATTTGACGTGAATTAACTGAATGAATAGTGGACTGCCATCATTTATTAAAAATATATTTATTATTATTTCTCTTTCTCTCCCCTCTCTCTATTTTTTCTTCTTTTTCTCTCTCTCTTCCTCTTCTCTTCCCTCTCTACTATCTTTCTCTTTCTTCATTAGCCTTTTATGAAACCATAAAATCTCAATATATTGCATATCCAAATAAAAAGGAAAAAACTCAAAGAATTTGTGATCAAACAAATTAAATCCATGGCAAAAGCCATTTTTCTTGAAGTGGGCATTAAATCATGACTTAACCTAAACATAAGATTACAAAATTCCATCTCATTCAAAGCTCCATCTCCATCAAGATCACCTTCCCTTACCATACACATCACTTCCTCATCATTCATATCTTGAAAACCCAGCAATCTAGTCAAATATTTTATATGTGTATCAAATTGGTACCAAATTTTTGATATGAATACCGATACTTTGGAATTAAATTTCAGATCATGTACCAAAACCTTTTTCCGGTGGATTCATTTTGTCCACATCAGTAAGTTTGATGTTCATATCAATATAAATCTATTAGAAATATTTTTAGTACCATAATTTGAAAATCAATTCCAAATTATCGATGTCAATTTGATACAAAACAAAATTTTGATACACATGTAAAAATTTTAGTTTCATTAAATTATTTTATCCCATTTTCTTCATCCATCAATAGTTGAAACCAATTTGACAACTCTTTCATGAACCCATCAACATCCAGCTTCTCCCCCATTACTGGAATTTTTTTTCGAAAATAATCCCATTTTTGAACCCCCATTAGTACACAATTTAATTTTTAAAACAATTGATTAATGATTGCAAAAGATGATTTGAGGGGACAAAAAATGGAGTGTGCATATATAGGATTGGAAGAGAAGAAAAACAAAAGTTTAATCATAATAAATAAATAAAAAATAAATAAATAAGAGAAGAAAATAACAAGTGTTGGAGAAAAAAGTGAATATATGATTGACAACGAAGTTAAGAGAATTGATAGTCATTCTCCTCAACTTCATTTACTTGGAAACTCAATCCCCATAAGTAGCTCTATAGCTTTGCCTTGTCGATTTAGCCATGAAAATTGAATCACTGCTGACCTATAACCTTGAAGCAAATCTATTTTTGAATTGATAGAGAAAGAGGGAGGCAAATAGGCTTGATAATAGGGCGGGACGGGGTGGGCACAGGGGACTGATCCTCATCCTCATCTCTGTCTTTGTTATATTATCCTTATTATGGTTTCTTTTCTTAGATATCCCTAGCCGAAGTTTCTTATAGTCCTCTGAAAATGGTATGGATAGGAAATCATGAATGAGATTCTTATCTCCTTTTTATATGCTCCATATTGAAACTGTACTTAGAAAACCAATCATTCCATCTGGACCTGGAGATTTAACCCATGGAATATATTTGACATGTATGTTTGGATCAACTGTTTCTTGCATAGGTGGAAACTTATGTTCCTGAAGATGAACATGCACACTATTGGGATTGTGCGGACTTTAGATTTTTTTGGCTGGATCTGAGTAATAGTCGGGAGAATAAATTGAGTCTTCTTATATAAAATGCTTAATGATAATCAAACAAACTTATATTATTAAAGTAAAGATTATCAAAATCTTTACTTTTCCAAAAGTAAAGTCACATAAGCTAAGAATCTTTACTTTTACAAAAATATTAAAGCAAATAATAATCAAACAAATGTACATTATTAAAGTAAAGATAATCAGAATCTTTACTTTTCTAAAAGTAAAGTCACATCAACTAAATTAAAGATAAGAATCTTTACTTTTACAAAAGAATGAGAATCACAATTTTCACAGAGACAGTAATGGTGGGTTGTATAAACTTCAAAAGTAGAGAAGCGTTCATCCCAGTGTAAGATGATAATGGAAAATATCTTATTGACCTGTACAATTACATCCCAGTTTTCTTGAAGAAGACGAAATAAGGACTATTTCCAGACAGCTACACTAACATCCCAGTTTTATTGAAGAAGACGAAATAAGGATTATTGTCAAACAACAATCAGTTTGAACTATCCTATAAATTTTCTTGAATTTTCTGGCAATGTTATTGCAACAATAGCATTATACCAACAAATTGGATTCCAGCAAAAAACAAATCAAAGAAACTTTGAGAATGACAAATAATAAGAGTATAGAGCCAATATGTTCTCGACCAGATTTGACAATCAAATGTACAGATAAATAAAATTGTGATTGCAAACATTACAAGAAGGACAAGCATTATAAGAAGCACAAATGCAAGAATGGTCTTTTTCATAAAAATTACAAAAAGTTCAAATACTTCAAAAAGAAAAAGATGGACACTGACAAATCTGTGCATATGCAAGTGGTCGCTTCAAATATTCAGAATATCACTACCATTCCATATTCAATGAGATATTAACGGTAAACTGTGGTATTAAAAATTTGAATTTTATTTAATTAACCATAACTTTACAATATTGATGGATTGTTCTTCTTTTCCAAAAAAATTAAATTTTAAAGGAAAACACACCTTTTAACCTTTTTTCCTTTGTAAGTATTCACCCTTTACCAAAACCTGTTATCCAAAATACTTTTGCTCAACCACATATTGATTCAGTTCTTCTTCAACGTGAAAAATTTCAAAATATGATGAGAGCAAAAAACCTTTCACAAAAAAGACTACCCCATCTAGATTCATACCAAGATGAGTTGTCTTGTTAGGATTAATATCCTCATTTTATTTGAATGACATAGAGATGTAGAACTCTTGTCTAGTCCAAAGTGGGCTTTGACATTTTTGAAGAAATTATATATGACTATCAGAATAACTTTATCTTATGATATGGGCCTGAATATCACAAAATGAGTTTGATATAGAAGGCATCCTCATCTTCATAAAGGAACTTGAAAAAGAAATTTGATGATATTATCTATCGGTTGGACTTCTTGATCAACCTTTTGGAAAGTGGACTACAAGATATTTACAGTATCAATATGTTGTTATTGGTACTGTAAAAACATCATTAAATGCAGGCACAATGTTATTCACTCTGTTTCATAATTTTCATATGGCATTTGATGATCCCCATATACTTTCAGCCATAAAAGTATAAGTCCAACTAACCGGTGCTCCTCAAGTCATGACTCCGTATTCATTCTCTTCCATCAGAGTTATGAACAAGAAACAAAAAAAAAGTTCTCATTGTTGATACCCAGTTAACCGTCATACAAAAGATAAAGTGAGTCTGTAACACCCTCTTATATAGTTAGGAATAATTCCAACTATATAGGAAAATGTTACATGTCTATTACCTTAAAATTCATTTGAATTAAAGTTTCTTCTATTTTAGTTGTTATATTTTCATATGTTAAATTTTTTTCATGATAGCAATATGTCATACAATTAATGAATCTATTTTACATGCAGAATTAACAAACCATGACCATATTTTCAAACATAAGTTTGAGCTTTCATTATCCCGATGTTTACAAAATACATACGATCCAAACAAAATTACATATTCCAAACATAAAAAAAAACTTGTAAAACTTTTGAAAACTATAATTATACTCATCACCCATGACATGTGGACATGAACAAAATGCATGTCATGTAAAACACCAACCATCTGATGTGGATTTACTTTATTTGACTCTATATGAGTTTGCTTCTCTTCCTGTCAACTTCTCTCTATAGCCTCCGAACCTGCGTATGGGAAAACACCCACACGCTAAGCAACGTAATGCTTAGTGCTACATATGTGCATAAATATCCATACATACACTTATGATATATCATAAAAATTCCATGTTTATATTATCCAATTTTGCATATAAATAATCATAAATAATAATTCATATATCACAATCCTTTTTATAGCAATATAAAAAAAAGAAATCAATTTATCATATATCAATATGAAATATTGCATACCTGATTTACTGGTTCAACACATATACATGTCATAATTTACAAAGGTAAATTCATATTCATACCTTATTTATGAATTCTATTTCCTTGTTTCATTTACCTGATAACTAATTTTTTTCCATATTTCTTTTTTTAAAATATTTTATATTTTATAGCCCCAAAATTCTAAATCTGGAATATTTGGATGCGGGTTGTAAAACAGGAGCGCTCTCACCCGAGCTTAAGCCATCCTGCTCACTATCTATATCTGTCTGTATAAGTGCTCAACTGAGCTTCTCAAGTCAAGAGCGCTCTCACCCGAGTTTAAGCCATCTTGACTGAGTAAAATAAATAATTGCATGCATTTAGGATTAAGGGCGCTCTCACCCGAGCTTAAGCCACCTTGTCCATATAATGAAATTTTTCATATCATCCGTAAACCCCTCAATGACATGTCATCTATTATATTTCTAGTCCTAAATTATAGAATTGGGCTTAATTGATGTTATCATTTTATTGTTTACATAAATAATCAAAATTCACATATTCATAATAATTTTCAGTTTACATGCCCTATACATATAAAAATTTCTCAATCTCATTTGAAATCTCAAATCATAACACATCATATTAATTTAGTCAATACAAAATAAGAATTTTAAATATAACTATTATCATATTATTTAAAATTAAAACATATATATATATATATATATATATATATATATATATGTCACCCATTATTTAAAATACTAAATTACTAAATTTTTATTTCTGGACAGATTTCTGCTCTGATTTTGGATTGCATCTTTCACCTATTTTTTATTCTAATTTGACCTTATGGTATTCTATGAATTTTTAAATTAATGTCTTATCTTTCATATACAAAAAGAATCATATAAATTTGAATTTTCTAGATAAATTTATGTCCAAATAACCGTATAGTGCTCAGTAAAAATATGTCCAGTATTTTTCAGAATATTCTTAGGTCCAAGATTTTGTATCAAATTTTAGGTCTAATATAAATCCTAACTAGCATTTATACTGTTCATAAAGTTTTTGTATCTATGTGTCTAATTTAATTTTCAACTAGTTTCATCCCGATCTAAGTTCTAGAACAAAAGATATAACCAAAATACCATAAATTGTTCATAAAATAATTACCTAAAATTTTCTAGGTACTTTCAAATCCGAAATTTTATAGAAATTTTTAGACCAACTTAGAATTAGATATAACATTTATACTATTTATAACAGTTTTAGTCTATGTGTCTAGTTTCCTTGTCAACTGATTTCATCCCGATCCAAGTTCCAAAACAAAAAATATAATTAAAATACCATAGAATGTTCAGAAAATAACTACCCAGAATTTTCTGGGTACTTTTAAATCCGAAAATTTGTAAAAATTTTTAGACCAACTTAGAGTCAGATATAGCATCTATACTCTGTATAAAAGTTTTAGGTCTACGTGTCTAGTTTCATTTCCAACTGATTTTATCCCGATCCAAGTTCCATAACAAAAGAAATAATCAAAATACCATAAAATATTCAGAAAATAACTACCCAGAATTTTTTGGGTACTTTTAAATCAAAGAATTTGTAGAAATTTTTAGACCAACTTAGAATCAGATATAGTATTTACACTATTCATAAAATTTTTAGGTCTATGTATCTATTTTCATTTCCAACTAATTTCATCCCGATACAAGTTACAGAACAAAAGATATAGTCAAATACATCAAGACTGTTCCAGACGAATTTTAACAAAACTAACAAACACAACAAGTTATTTGTTCACTCTTTCTTCAACATCAAATATCATTGTAATCCCAATAAAATGCACAAAGGAATAAATATGCTCATATGTACAAACCTTGACACAATGAAGTCTAAACCTTGATATAATGAAGTCTTAACCTCTTCAAACCTTAAGCTATTCTAGCTGTTTTAAATTTTTGAATAGAGGAAGAGGAAGGAGAGGAAGAAGAAAATGGGTGAAAGAAAAGAAAATTTGTGTATGGAAGAGTGGGAGGGAGGCTATGGTTCTAAAATTTGGAAGAAGAAAAAGAAAATAACATTTTTATGCTCATGATAAATACCTTATTAGGTCCCCCCTTATTTTTGCCAAATATCCACTTAAATCCTCGGTTTTTATCTTATTATTATTAACTAACCCAACCTTTCTATTTATTTTATTTAACACACATAAATTAATAAAAATTCACTTATAAATATTTTTATTATATTTTTTTCCAAATTTAGTCTCAAATAATTTTAATTACGATCATTAAATATGTTAATTATCCAAATCTAAATTGACGGGCGTTACAGAGCCACCTAATCTTTATTACGTATTGGTTCATGACTATGTGACATTTTCATTTCTCTATAATCATCTGAGTCTTAATCCATAACGATTGAGGGTCCCTCTTCTGACAATGAAATGACACAAAAGCAGATACAACAATTTTTAGGAATTGCTCAGGAACATGAATTTCCAAATCTGTAAGAAACAATTGATCCAAACATACATGTCAAAAAGATTTCATGGGTTAAATCTCCAGGTCCAAATGCTCAAGGAAAACCTAAAGAAAAAAGATGTCCCACCATGGTCACATGCACAATCAACATCTGTAAAGCAGATAAGGAAAATCTGTGAAGATCTTCCATCATTGCATATCTCGACAAAAGGAAAAAAGAATACTTTAGACATATGTTGGTGATAAGTACTGGAGAGCTATTCTATTAGAAGAAAAAAATGGACACTGACAATTTTGTGCGTATACAAGTGGTCGTTTCAAAGCCTTAGAGTGCCACTATCATTTTCCTTCAAGGAGATATTAGTGGTAAAATATGATATTAAAAAAAATTGAATTTCATTTGATTGACCATAACTTTACAGTATTGATGGATTGCTCGTCTTTTATAAAGGGTGAGTACTTGTAAAGGCAAAAGAGTTCAAGGGTATTTTACATGTAGATCATTTTCAACCTGAGCCAATTGATCTTTCAATTGTAAAATCTCTTGTTGTTTTTGTAGTTCCTACATGTGTGCATATTCCATGGCAGATTCCAAGAAATGAATTCATTAAATTATTACATGAATCTTGGATAACAAATTATGAGAAAATTCAAAACAATGCTCAGCCTGTTCAATCATAGGAATCAAAGTTTGTCAAAAAGTCTGATGAAATTGTAGAAATAAAATTTTTTCGATTCAATTGTAGTTGGTGGAGGTGCAACTTGTGTTTGTCCTGACCAAGTTAAAAATTCTGTTAGACCGGCCATCTTTATTGATGGAGAAGATTCCTCAGTACTTATAAACTCATTTTCTGAACACAGCCTCTCCTGGGCATTCAACGACCTGTTTTTTAGCTATATACTTTGGTGAATCAATAGGCTCATTCGGAAGACCATAAGAAACTTTGGCTAGGGTATATGAGAAAAGAAGCCATAATAGGAATATACAGTCTCTAACATAATTTTCAATTTCTAAAAATTATTGTATATGCTTTTGTGTCATTTCGCTGTCAAAAAACTTTAATAATTTAAGACCGATATGTGGACAATGTTGGTATGTACCACCTTTAAATTTCATCCCCAAAAATTTTATCTCCTTTTTTGCCAAGTGCATCTTCTTTTCAAAAATCATAACTCCATATTGTGTTGTTAATTCTATAAATTGCTTTAATAATTCAAGATCGATGTGTGGATAAGGTTGGTATGTACCACCTTGAAATTTCATCCCTAAAAATTTTATCTCCTCTTTTGCCAGGTGCATCTTCGGAATTATTGAAAAAAGATGCCCCACTATGGTCACATGCTTAATCAACAACTCTAAGACAGATAAAAAAAATTTGTGAAGATCTTCCACAATTGCATTTCTCGATAGAAGGAAAAAGAATACTTCAGACATATGCTAGTGATGAGTACTTGGGAGCTATTAAAAGAAAAAAATGGACACCAACAAATCTATGCGTATGCAAGTGGTCGCTTCAAAGACTCAAGGTGCATTATCTTGGTACTTTAGTTAGATTTCTTTTGAAATATATTGATTTCTTATTGCCATTGACATTTGAAGTTCTCTTACCTCTAAAGGGTGAGAATCATAGTTTCTCCAGAGAGAGTAAGGATAGGTTTTGTAAACTTCATTATGGTCACATGCTCAATCAACAGTTGTAAAGCAGATAAAGAAAATGTGTGAAGATCTTCCACCGTTGCATATCTCGACAAAAGGAAAAAGAATACTCCAGAAAGATGCTAGTGATGAGTACTGGGGAGCTATTATGTTAGAAGAAAAAGATGGACACCAACAAATCTATACGTATGTAAATGGTAACTTCAAAGACTCAGAATGTCAGTACCATTCCGCCATCAAGGAGATATCATCGGTAAAGTATGGTATTTAGATAAAACTTGGAAAAAAACTTTGCATCTTTTATGAATGAATATAGTGATGAAATCTTAGGCAAAAGAAACTTATCATCATTTAAAAAATTATTTCAAGGCTTGTAATCGATCTTCAATCTTTTATTTTCTTTGAATTGCTCAAAACATTTATTCACGTAAAATGCTTGGCATGCCTAATATGATTTGGTTGGCTCCGATCTTATCCTCAACACTAATCTACATAGATGATATTTTGCTTTTCTCAAAAGTTGCCAACAGTCACAGAGAATTAGTGAAGCAATTTGTAGAATTGACAGCACAATATGGAGTGATGATTTTGCTTTCTGCTGGAACATAACTCATCAAGGACGATCATCATTTTTTGATAGATTTACGCCAATGAATAATCTTTTGGAGTAGTTCCATATTTTTCTAAAATATCTGAGAGTAACTTCATTTAATCTCAAGATAATTACTGTATATCCATATTATGATTTTTTTTCTTAGATATTGCTGGCCAAAGTTCCTTATGGTCCTCCGGATGAGGCTATTGATGCACCAAAGTAGATAGAAAAAAAGATCAAAAATTCATAAAAGAATATGTTTAGTCCTCTTATTTTGATCATTGTACTATTAAAGTTATAGAGGAAGAACAATTCGCCTGATTAGAAATTCCCTCAAAATTTCTCATCAGGTGCATCTTCTTTTCAGAAATTATCACTTCATATTGTGCTGTTAATTCTGCAAATTGCTTCAAATTTATTCATGTCTTATATATCAAGCCCATTTTGTGATATTCAAGCCTCTATCATAAGACAAAGCTGTTCTGACTGTCATGCAAAATTTCTTCAAAAATGTCTTCGAAAATGTCAAAACCCATTTTGGACTAGACAAGAGTTCTACATCTCCCTGTCACAGTTATAGGACACACTATATCATACATTATTTTGATAAATAACATTGGCTATGATACCAATAGGACCTTTAATGTTTGTTACAGATGCCACAACATAGATATCAGGTATGCTAGCCAATACAACATCTCCTTTTTTACTAGGTGCATCTTTTTTCAGAAATTATTATTTCATATTGTGCTGTTAATTCTACAAATTACTTCAATAATTTTTTGTAATTGTCGACATCTTTTGAGAAAACTAGTTGGTAGTGAAGTGTTATTGTAGCAGTCATGACTTGAGAAACACACGTTATTTGGACTTGTACTTTTAACGTTGAAAGTACATGGGAATTACCGAGTGTCATATTAAATTTTGGAAACAGAGTGAATAACATTGTGCTTACATTTAATGATGTTTCTATAGTATCAATAACATTTTGATACTGTAAATATCTTGTATCAAGTAGGGCAATTTGAGTTTGCAACTAGAATGCCTTTTCTTTCATGTTATGAAAGTACTAATCCTTAATTTAAAAAATAATATATAATAAACAATTAAATTAATTATATAATCAATTAGTAAAAAATGAGATTTGACCAATTTATTTATTAACCAAACAATTTTTAAATATGCCAATACGATTAAAAATAATTAATTATATAATTAGTTTGACCATTTTATTTATCAATCAATCTAATTGATTTATTTATTAACTAGTTAAATTATTTATAATTAACTGATTGGAAAATTATAAATAAATATGACCGATTTATTATTAAATCAGTCACGATTTAATTTTATTGAATTGATTAATTAATTTTATATAAAAAGTTTTTGGATCATTTAATTTTAACAAAAATATATCATAAAATTATTTATATATTTAAAATACATAAATTTATATTATATATATACATATTTTAATATTTAAAATAATTATTGAGGCATGACGAGAATCCCTGACCGGGGGGAGTATCCTTCCCATCCCTGTCCCGCTATGCTCCAAGAAAGAAAATTTTTTTCCATCCTCATCCTCATAGAGAGTTCAATCGAGAAATTTATGTCACATTCAGAGCAAATTTCTAAGAAAAATGAGATTTTTTTGCTCCATTGCCAAGTCTAGAAGCAGAGAAGGCTAATGGAGAAACAGGAAGGCAGTATAAAGGAAAAAAGAAGAAAGAAAAATAGGGGTGAGGGAAATTAATAAATAATTAATATATTTTTAAATAATTAATATATATATATATATATATATATATATATATATATATATTTAATAAATTATGACATGTTATGTCACTTTCAACTAGGTTTGGAGATCGGGTCTTAGAATTCGATATAATTGTAAAATTTTAAATATTTTAATTTTTTTTTTAAAATAAGGAGAGAAAAAGAAAGAGTAAATAAGATAAAGACGAGACTCCGCGAGGATCATAAGCTAAAAATGAGATCGGACGGTGAACAAATCTTGTAGAGTATATCCCAAACAAATTATTAGTACCAAAAATCTTATGGCGGAAGAGAGTTGCGTTAACATAAAGCCAGCTGCGTCCTCAAGCTCTCTCTCCACCTCCCCCCCTTCCCCACTCCTCTTCTTCCTCTTCTACGCGTCCTTTCTCCCAATTCTGCCCTCTGCTGCAATAACTTTTATCAATGGTGCGTATCTGGTTAGGTTTTTTTTTTTCTTCCGATAGTCTCGAAATTGAGCCCTAATGTTTGTTTTCTTTGCATTTTGTTGTTGTAGGCTTTACCAAATCAGCAAACTGTGGATTATCCTAGCTTCAAGCTCGTGATTGTTGGTGATGGAGGCACTGGTAATATTCTCTGTTCCTTTCTTTTTTTTTTTCCATCTTTGTTATGGAATTTTCGTTCTCGAATTTCTCGATGTATTTAACGCATCAGGTTCTTTCTTTGAGTTTTGAGACTCTTTATAATAGTAGTTCAGTGAGTTGGAAATTCTTGTCATTCTCTCGTCCGTTCCTTGAGACTAAGAGCTACGATGCGCATGTGCTGTTTAGATTAAATATTATGGGCTGAATATTGGATTGATGACAAATGCTAGGGTTTTTTTAATTATTATTATGCCTATTTTTTTATTCTATAAATGCTGAATTCAGATGTTTCCATTTTTTATTATACTTTCAAACAAAAATACAAAATATTTCTTTGTTTAAGCATATATATGTTTGCGGACACCTTAAATCTGGGGCCATGGCCCCCCAGAATTTAGTAAATTAAAAATTTATCCAAGAACTTTATGTTTTTTTTACATAAAATAAGCTTATAACCACCAAAAATCTTCGTATTTTTGTTCTAAATCCTATTATTCTACTTAAATTTCATTCATATTCTTTTTGCTTGTTAATTTTAACCTTAAGCTTTTGTATGCTTTGCATCACTCATAATTCCATCAACAATAATTTATATGTACCATAAGATTTAACTTGACTCTCCAAAACATGAAATTCTAGCTTTGCCCTGCCTTAAATATTGTTTTAACTTTTAGCGGTTAGAAGAGAGATGATTCTTGGGTAATTAGTTAATATTTGGTGCTGTTGTGCAAAAACTTGATCTGTTTTAGATGTCTGCAGGGAAAACAACGTTTGTGAAGAGGCATCTGACAGGGGAGTTTGAGAAGAAGTATGAACGTGAGTTTTAAAAAAACTATGAATTTTAATTCGAGTTTTTATGAATTTTACACTGTGCTGGTGCTGATTTTTCTGTGTTTAATTTTCAATATGTAGCAACTATTGGTGTGGAAGTTCATCCCTTGGACTTCTTCACAAACTGTGGGCAGATTAGATTCTACTGCTGGGATACAGCTGGCCAAGAGAAATTTGGTGGTCTCAGAGATGGTTACTAGTAAGTGAATAAGACCACCGCAGCATTTTTATTTTCCCTTTTCGGGGATGGGGGATTCAAATGGAATTGGCTGGCTTGTACTTTTGGCTGACTCCAGCACATTTAATGTTAGTATGCCTTTAAATGGATAAGAAACAATTGTGAATTGCTTGGCTGGTCTTTTAGTAAGAGTAACTATAAACAAATGCTGATAACTCCTTCAATGATGTTATTTTTTATGAACTAGTTTCTCTGTTATGATACTTATTTTTACTAGGTGTTAAGCAAAATTCTATTTTTGCATAGCTGATCTATTTGTGGGATTTTGCAAGCTCTGAAAATGCTGATGCAGTGTTTAATTTAAATCAATCACCCTTGAGGACCATGGAGTAGGGTAAGAGAAAAAAGGATGAAAATCAAATTGCCTAGATATTGCACTTAAATATTTGAGTTCTATAATCTAAGAAGATTTTGTAAGTTTGAAAAAATGTGGCTGTTTGTCTCCATTCTGTTTCATGTGATTATAAAATGTGCTCTCAAAATAACGATTGAAGGGTAAGAATTGATTTGACATTGCAAACTGCTTTTTAGGCCTTCCAGATGTGGAAAAGTTCATTCAGTTACCGCTTAATTTGGTGTATCTCAAATGAAAAATTCATGTCCATTGGAAATACATGTTCATTTTCCTTTATTCCGGTACCTTTTCTGAAGTAGTTATTAGTTTTGCATCTTCTAACTATTTCAAGTTTAGGAGTTGTGTCTGAACTATTTTTCTATCTGATTCTGAGTAAATGCATACAAAATCTGTTGTTAGAACATAATATTGGATAGTTCCTAGTTTTATATTTCACCTCTTCCCTCTCCAATGTTCCCCTCCTCTTTTACGTGCTTGTTGGGGGTGTGGGTCTTTATAACATGCATATACATCTTGATTTGCTCCTTGTCAATTTGTATTATTCTGTTTTATAGTTTCATTGGTTTTCAAACTTACTTTCCGTTGAATATGCAGCATTCATGGGCAGTGTGCCATCATTATGTTTGATGTTACAGCTCGCTTGACTTACAAGAACGTTCCTACTTGGCATCGTGACCTTTGCCGGTATGTTAAATATGAAGAGAAATGTCTCTTGCCACAGCTTTGATATAGTTTGATCCAATCTCACTCTGGAGATGGCTAGTCCTATGTAATGGATTCTTTTTTTCCCCCTTTTCTTTTTATTGCATGGGGGTATGTTAAAGTATGAAGGGAAATGTCTATTACCACAGTTTTGATATAGCTTGATCCAATCTCTGTGGAGATAGCTATTCCTATATAATGGATTCTATTTGTTTTCTATTTTTAGTGTGTGGGGGGTAGGGGCAAACATATTTCTCATCTTGCAATGTGTATAAGAGATTTTTCCCTGTTTCTGTGTTCTCCAATTGTGAAATTCCTATAATTTCTATCATCTCAGAGTGTGCGAGAATATACCCATTGTTCTTTGTGGGAACAAGGTCGATGTCAAGAACAGGCAAGTCAAGGCAAAGCAGGTTACTTTTCACAGGAAGAAGAATCTCCAGTACTATGAAATTTCTGCCAAGAGCAACTACAATTTTGAGAAACCTTTCTTATATCTGGCACGCAAACTAGCTGGGTAAAAAGACGAAATATTGTTACTTTTACTATGGACATGCAAGTGGTTTGAATGAACCTCATGTATTGATAATACTTTTGGTGATGTCAGGGATCCGAATCTTCATTTTGTTGCGACTCCTGCTCTGGCACCTCCAGAAGTACAAATCGATATGGCTGCCCAACAACAGTGAGAACTTTTCCCTATGTTTACCACTGCATCATTGAATAGATTCCTTGTGATGATACTAGTTATGTTTTGTTTCTCAAGGATTTCCAACTTTTTGAAAGAAATACTCATATCTCCTAATATTAATATTCTTCCTTGCCAGTTCAGCGACAACATAAGCTCTGAGTAGTTGATGTTCTACTTTTTCTGATTGTGGCATCCTTTATTTTTCTTTTCTTGCAGGCATGAAGCTGAGCTTCTTCAAGCAGCTAATCAGCCGCTCCCTGATGATGATGATGATGCATTTGATTAAAGGACTTATGCCTGAGGGGTGTTCTTCATTTCATGGTTTTATGTCCCCAATTTGGTGTTTGATGGTGTCATTTCTGTGGCAGGCTGTGATTGTTACTTGTTAGAATAGGAATGAAGGTATGGAGAACCCATAAACTGTAGCTGGGTAGGGTTTATTTTAGTAGTTGGGTTGTTCCTGTCTATTGTAGAGGGAGGCTGCTCTTTGGGCGTATGATGATATTTTCATAGATTACGGTTATGTGAATTTCAGCTTAATACATTTAGAGGCATTCTAACTTGGAAATATTGATCATTTGGACACTTAATTATGTCTATCGCCTAACAGATATCTCAACCCAAATTTGTAATACACTTACCTTTGACTTGCTCGATAAAAATTAAATACTAATAATATTATGACACTTGACAATTTTCAATTTTCAGTTTTTTTTTTAAAAAATATCAATAATGCAATAAAAATTTTCAAAACCCAATTCTTCACTCAGAGAAGTCAATCCGCACTGTTCATCTCCATACCCAGTTCTTCATCTCCGTAATTTTCACCTTAGATTTATTACTATTATTAACCAATTCCAAATTCCAGCAATATAAAAAACCAGTAAAAGGAGAGAAGGGCAAATCTATCACCCTAACCCCTCTCTCATATCCCAAAAGGAGAGAAGGGCAAATCTATCACCCTAACCCCTCTCTCATATCCCTTAAAGCCAAATAAAAAGTAAATCTTGTTTTGAAAAGTAGAATTTCATGACCCATATGGATTGTTTTTTTGGTTTGCAGTATTCTCGTATTGCGTTTCTGTTGCTGGAGTCTGCCACGGTGGCATCTTATGGGAATGGCAGATTGTCGACTATACTCCTATGCAGGCATGATGATAGTTTCGCCTGGCACAGAGAAGGTGAATAGGAAAAGAAAGGGAAAAGCAAAGAAAATGGGGAGAGGAGAAGGTGGAGGAGGAAAGACAAAGGGGAGCGGAATTTTGTATTTTTCATTTTTTCATTAGAAGTTGAAAATAATAACTTCACTTCCCTTTGGACTGTGTATGTCATCTTGATGTCATGGCAGTCACGAGTGATTAAAAAGAACAAATTTTTTTAGTGTCTAAATAGTGTTATGCCGAGTAGTGTTTTGCTAGAGGTGTCAAATGACTAATATTTCTAACATAGAGTGTCTCTAGATGTACTAGGGCGTGAATTTTTGGAACTTGAAGGTGGAAAATTGAGCATCTACTACAGGCATATGCTTGTTCAATTCACGTATCATCTGTCTTTGTGCTTTAATATAAAGTAGCCTCATACCTCACAAAAATTAAATTGTATTAGACCATTAGTAAACTGGTTTTTTAAGCAACAAAAATCGTTTTTGGCCCCAGTTAAAGATGAAAACAATGATGGTCTTTGCTATGGGTGGGAAATGAGTTTAATGGAGTATCAAAACCATATACTTTATGGTGTTTGTTTATGGGTAGGACTGGAATTGTGAATTTCTGATGAAGTGTGATTGCCCTCTGGCGAATGAAAACTCTGGTGCCCAATCTGCAGTGCTCTTCAGCGAAATCCGTTGGCAAAGAACTAGACTCTGATTCCTCAGCAGGTAGAGATCAAATCCAGAAGACTGTAAAGAAAATAACATCGAGAAAAAGAAAAAGGGGAGAAAAAAGGGGGAAAAATTAAGAGAGAGATATCAATCATAAAAGAAGAAAACAGTAACAGGGAGGCAGCAGCAGCTCTCCATCTCTACTCAAGTGAATGCCAAACGCAAGCAAAACGAATGCCATGTGGAGAAAATGGACATGGTGGCTCCTGCACTTGAAAATTTACTTGTCTGGAGTCTGGACTTGGGCCCCAAAATAAATAAAAAAAAGGGGGCCAAGCCTCTTCTCTTATAATTCCAACACAGAAATAGGTGAACGGCACTTCCCAGAAACAGACAAAATCAGCATCTGAATTCCAACCTAATTAAATCACTAATCATTTATCATACAAGTTAATTGCAGTGAGCAGACAAAAGAAAAATGAAACAAATTGAATTTACATAGGGCCATAGCTAGTACAATTACTGACATGCTTAAAAGATTTGAGTAGTTGGTCGTCTAATCTTTATTATCTTTAAGTGGGCAGAGGCATAAGCATAACTGTATTCCTTGGACACCAAAAATCTGTCTTGCTCATCTACAGAACATGTGAAATCCCACATGAAATAAAATAAGTACATGAACAAAAAACAAACAAATAAGGAACACAACCCACTTGCCTGTGTCTGAGGAACCCTGACCACCTTACTCAGTCCCATTAGGCTCCTAACTCTTTTCCTCACTTTCTGGCTTCCTCACTGTGGCGTTGGTCTTGTCCCTATCGATGTTGGTTCTAGGTATACCCAATAGGTCTATGTGTCAGTGAGTGTGGCGATGTGGACACTGTTCATCTCCATCAGCTCAGCCCACATCCACATCAGTCCAACCAATTGTGGGGTTTCTCAAAGCTGGTCTTTACCCATTTCCAGCATGTTTACACATTGTGGGGTGACTTCTTAAGGACACTGTCCATATTTTATGGGGCTAATTACCTTAACTTGGTCCCATTTCAGTGGAAAGGTTAATAAAAGCTCTTGTGGGTTTCATTGTCGGTGGGTGGTAGGGTGGGTTGGATTTCTGCTTGGGCTTATACTGCACTCTTGTGATATAATACTATCTATCCTTATTTCAAAGCCCTTATCTTTCTCATTTCTTTTCAAAAGTCATCTTCTATTCAACATTTGCTGTCTTCTTCCTCCTTTTTGTTAAGTAGCCTTTTCTCTCTTTTTCTTTTATTATATGTCCATATTTGTCTTTCAATTTTGTTATATCTATCGATCTATCTCTCATTACTTATCACAGGCAGCAGTCAAAATTCAACAGCTATAAAAAAATTAAACAAATCAAAAGGTCTTTCATTTCTCTTCTCATGCTTGCAAATTTACCTAACATATGACCATACAAGTTTATTTTGGCAGCTACTTATATATGTTCTTATGAATTTTAACTAATAGTGAAATAGATGACATTTTCTAATCCTTGCAACAACAAAAAATTCCTACATGCATAGTGTTCTATTTTTCAATGATTTTTATGGGAATGAATTATTATTTAGAAAAATTCCTTACCAAGAGATTTTTTTTTTAATTTTCTCTCATTTCTCAAAGATGGGTATGTATTTTTATGCCAAGAAATTAAATGAATGGGGGATGAAACAGAGACCTAATTAAAGATTGCGACTTATCATCACATGGCCCATCATGTGAATATACGAAATTCGTTCTGATTCAAATGTATATATATATACAATTTACATAAATAAATTGTAGTTAAATATAATTTTGTAAGTGCTGAGGCTCATGGTAGGGTAAGGTGGGTGATGAGATAAAACCCATGTATGTAAGCTTGGAACAGGACAGGCTCTGAAATAGGAGCATGTGCTTGCACATAAACGGGTCAGCCATAAATTACAAGGATAGCAAGCAACTGTCATTGTCTATCCCATAGTGCTTAATGGAGCCTTGAGAAATTAGGAGAAACCTGAATTTATTGCTAATTCACCCCGACTAGAATCTTCATTATTATATATACTAGAAAATACTTAGATAGATCTCGTCTGATCTAATATGTGATTTTATACATAAACTAAATTTATAAAAATAATGATCATATAAATAAATTGATAACTGCTTTATTTATGTGACATTTTCTTATTGTATTATTTGACTGACACGATATCATATCACTTAGAAAACTCATTTGCCTTTTGATTTGCTTGCATTTTCTAATATTAACAAGGTAATATAAGTTGCTTGAGGTCTTCTGCCATATTAGTTATTGGTATACCTTTCATTTAAACTGTCTAGGGACATTGATCAACAAGTGAATTTAAGAAAAAAAATTATCTTTGATAATGGGATGGGCATGTATGTATGGAAGCAGGATTTTTTAAAAAGATTTTGCAACACCAAATACAGTTAATAAAAGCTCACAATCATTAATCTAATAAATATATGACAGCTTCAAGTTAATATTGTGCTTTTCCACATGTTGTCTGCCTAAATTATCAGCCTGTCATTCCTTTGGATTGACATTCCATTTTTATTGAACTAAGCAGTATTTTGAGAAATCTGAACAGAAATTCAATCATATCAAATGTTCCCTCTGAAAAGAAATCATTCATTTCAATGATGCTATTTACAAATACTATCCCACCCAAAATAAAATAAAATAAAATTCTGGGTCAGGGCCATGTGTACTCTATTTTCTTCAATTTTTTAAATTTATTTCACATACCATTATTATTAATGTATTTATTGCTACTTGGAAAGACAAGGCAAGCAACAATATTGGCAGAGTGAACAGAGATGCCTTAGATTTTGACAAAGCGCTGCTCCAAACATATTTTTCTTTCAATTTCTTAATTACAACCATCATATTATCTGTGTCTGCTTTTGTCTATAATGTAGACTAAAATATCCACTTATTATCCACATACTGTGATTTAGTTGGAAATACAATTCTTACAATGCATTATAATTTCGGACCGTAAAATAGATAAATATATATGTGGTTTATATAAAAAAAATTCCTTATTATTGTTATATTATATTATATCCTTAATGTATATGGACAAATGATATCTTATTTAGAATCTCATCAGTCATTTAAATACATAAAAACGGTTTTAAGCAATCATGATTTTTAAGATAATTTTGGTGTAAAATTAATATTCCAAAAATTGTTACATATGTATAAATTCATTAATCAATTTTCTAAATGGATATTTGGAAATTATATACGCTATGATTACGAGAGTGAATGCTTTACTTAATTTCTTTAGATTATCAATCATGTCATTAAGTAAAATGACTTAATATACAAAATTTATTGCCTATACTTACAACAACAAAAAAATGTTAATTTCAATATATTTTGAAGATACCGTATGATTTCTATTCTTGGTATATGATAATTTAAAATTTAAATGATTATCCTTTTTTTTTAATTTTAAGTGTATGAAAATCATTAAATTAAAAATTGTTGAATTTTCTAGATTAGATAGATAATATTTATAAGTTCAAATGCTGAAAATATTCAACTCAAAATTGGAAAGCCTAAACAATCTCTTGATATTTGTAAGAACCATAAATTATACAGTATGTCTAAAGAGAAAAGATGCAATTAAATCTTTAATGTTAAGGTCAAATGGCACTTTTTTCCCTATGCTAAAAAGGGGTCCAATGAAGCTTTCAAGGTTGAATTTTGGAAAAATTTTACCCTTACAACATTAGCCTCTATTACTCCCTTAAACAACTTGCTGACATGAATTAGTGATTCAATAATTTTTTGACACGTGACTTGCTTCCACTCTTTTTTTCTCTCTTTATTTTTTGTCGCCTTTGTTCTCTCACTTCCTCTTTCTTTCTTCTTTCTCATCACTTTCTCCAAAAATCAAACCAACCCTAGTTCTAAATCTTCTTTCTTCTTTTTTCTATGAATCAAAATAAGTAGTAATCCTCACGAGCTCTACGCAGCCTATTAGCTCATTCCATTTCCAATTAATGGCTTCCAACGTTGTAAAAACCAACCCATATGGTTCAACCGATTTAATTAGGAATCAGATTCTAGGTCGAACGGATTTGAACATTGAACCCAAAGCATTATAGACCATTCATAGAGTCATTGATTCATACAGTTGAATCGTAAACTGGATGAGTGGAAAATGAGAAATTTTCTTGTGAGTAATTGTGGTGCTGAGATTCAAACTCAGCACTTAAAGAACATATTTCTAAATATGACAATTAGACCTACTCCTATAGTGTCCCGTCTTGAACGGGACGAATATTTTTATAATTTTTTTGTCTCCCTTTTGTAAAAAAAAATTTACTCAAATAAAATTATTAAGTCACCAAAATAATTAAAAAATCTTAATTGAACAAAATTAAAAAATATGGGGTGTTATATTAATTGTTTTTTACTTAAATCTTTGAAATCTCTCTCTCTCTATATATATATATACTCATGGAAAATTTTGTACTTTTTTACAAATATTAAATTTGTAATAAAATTTTACTCAAATAAAATTATTAAGTCACCAAAATAATTAAAAAAATTTTAATTGAGTAAAATTAAAAAATTTGGGGTGTTACAAAGCAAGAACGGTATATATATCCCTAGTCCTGACCTTGGTCCAAATATTATATATATATATATATATATATATATATATATATATATATATATATATATATATATATATATTATAATAATAATTATTTATAATTTAACATAATTAATATTTTAAAAAATAATATAATAAAAATATAACAATCAATTAAAGTAAAAAATATTTTTTATTTAAACAATTATATAATTAATTAAAATAAAATAAATAATTTTAATATTAAAATAAAATAAAAAAATTTAATAAAAATCGGGGACTCAAAATTTTTATTCGCTAAAAAATGGGGCGGGATGGAGAATGGGGTGGGATGTCAAGGTCGAAGACAAGAAACTTACCTGACCCATTTCTATTCCTATATATTTCTCACTAATTGCCAATAAACCAAGTGGTTCTATTAGCTTTTTGTTACAAACTTTATTATATATTGATTCTGTAACACCCCTAGCTGCCTGTTGTTATGAGGGACGATACGAATAATCTGTACTACATAGCTCATTTAAATCAGGAATCTCATCCCCTACTCGTGGCATTATCAACGTTTGTTCACCATAAAATTTAGAACAGTGGCCCACATTAGAAAGCAGCAGCAGTAATAACTTAAGCTTATAAAACATTTAAAACCGATGCATATGCATGTGCATGCATTTTCTTAATTCTTTCCCACTTCTGTCCTAAAACCGCCTAAACCGTGCTCTGATACCACTAAATGTAACACCCCCTTACCCTGCTACGTTACAGTCAGATAAGGGGATATCACCGACTACCTGTACAAATAAACCCGTATATATATATATATATATATATCCTTGTAAAAATGACCATATCAATTTATATAAATTAACATGTGAGTATATCCAAATACCCATATCTCTACTCACAATTTCTTGTATAATACGATATATTCACATCTCATACATGCATAGAGAAAACTTTAATTTACATATTTATTTATATATATATAGTTCATATGACCACAACTGGTCATAAATATCTAAAGACCGTTTATATGCATATATATAAGTGGTTACAAAAATAAACTAACTTTGTTCAGGTGGCTGCCACTGCTGCTCTGTTCCATTTGTGGGACTCACTGGGCTGGCGGTACCCTCAGATAACTCGTCACTCTTGGCTTTAGTCCTGATATCTGCGCAAGAGAAAAAATAAACTCTCGTGCTGAGTTTTACTCAGTGGTGCAATAACATATAATAATTATTATTTTAAATGACTACATATATATATAACTGAAAATAATTGAAGTTCTTTTTTGCATAAAACAATATCTTATATAACAATTATACTTGTATAAATAAACTGAAATAAATATTTTCGATAAATGGATGTAACAGTAACATTTTTTGGAATATAATTTTTTTCATGTGTTATATCATAAGCATATGATTAAAGCATAATATTATATCTATTTACTAATTAAAACTTTTATCAGGCCTAGGAAAACAAGAGGTACTATCAATAGACGAAAAAGTCATGGTTCAAGAAATCCACATGACTGGGGTCAAATCATAACCCCTCAGCTGATCTAAGATAACTACAAGATCAATCTCGATCCAAGGTAACCACGAGATCAATATCGATCCAAGATAACTACAAGATCGGTAAATATATATATAATATGTTTGGTCCAAGATCATAGGACCAAGACTAAATCATAACCCCACAGCTGATCCATGATAATTACAGGATCAGTCAATACCTCTCATAACCAAGATAGCCACAGGTCATGAAGTTGCTACCCTATTGGTATGTCAATAAATCGCTGAGCCAAGTCTAGGCTAATACATGAGCCAAATATATTGATTTTCATAAAATAAATAATTAAAACTTACATATATATATATATATATATATTACACAAAATTGTTCTCAAACTCATTTATTTTCATTTCATGTATCATATAAAAATCAAATTCATTTATTAATGATCAATATTATAAATAATTGTACAAACCTAATTTATAGTCTTGCTGCATCTGCAGACTTTTTTCCTTTGTCAAATGTTGGCGCTTGTATCGAATGTGCGCCTAATAAAATTATATTTAACGGTCAAATATTTAGAAGTGTAATACTCTTCCAAATAGCAAAAATCTATTTATTTCTAAAATTTAACCTAGCGTCGCTCACGTTAATTTACGGGTATAAATTTTTATATTTCTTTTGAAATCTACTAACTTATTATTTACCTTACTCATTTGGTTTCTAAAATTTATTTCATTAATTCTATTTAATCTAATTACCATTGTAATTACTTGTTATTTCATTAATTATTTAACTTACTCAATTTATTTATTACTTTAATTTAATTAAATTTTTACTTAACCAAATAATTAGCTTAATTATTTAATGAGATTTTAGCACTACTTCAAGGTTTAACAACCTCCTATTTTCTGTCCAACTAATCATTAATTAAGTTTGCATATTTTAATTAATCATAAATTTCATTGATTTTTCCCTTAACTTCATTAGCTTAATTATACTAATTAACTTCATAATTTTTTTTTTTCATTTTTAATCTCGGTTAGCTCTTTATTTCATTCCAACATATTTTTTTTAAGTTCATTCATTAATCTTGCCTTAATTAACCACAAATTGATTAAACCCATTAATCTTTATGATTCTCGGCCAAATCAAGCTAAAATTTTCACAAATCCAAATTCATACATATCACCCTTCCTTCGGCCATCATAAAATTTTCTCCCATAACATGCAAAATTTTCTTTAAACATGGATTTCCTTAGCTTACAATGGAATATTGAGATGATAAACAAAAGTTTCCCTACTTATAGCTCACGGTCAAAAATATAAACAAAAGAATAACTCATAAATCCTAACATAGAATATAAAAATGATAGAATCCAAAAGAAACACATGAAAATAATAAATAGAGAGCTTGATGCTTTCAGTTACAAGGAAAAATAATCAACAAAAAAGTAGATAAAATTTTTTTCACCTAGAACTCCTCCAATTCGTGGTCTTCTCTTCACCTCAAACCCAACATGCAAGACTCAAACCACCATTTCTAAACTTTGACTGAGCCAAAAATTTTCTCTTTCTTGACTAGTAGGTCTCAGCCTCCTTTAATCTCTCTATAAAATTTTCTTTTCTTCAAAATTTGCAGATATCTAGCTTAAGTTTGTTATTTGATAGTGAGAAATTGATAAGAAAATGGAGAGGAGAAAGAACGGTTTTTCGGTTGGATAAGAAGATAGAAAATGAAAGAAGTAAGGAAGAAAGAAATGGTGCACGGTTTTGGAGGAGAAAATAAAAGGAATGGAATAAATATCTAGAATTGTTAGAAATGAAGGAAATGAGTTCAAAGCCAACCATGGCCGACCACCCTTAGAGTATTTTGGTTTAAAACCAATTATTTAGTTACTTTTAAATTTTTCTTACAAAGTACAAATTATAAAGATGGTATTGATTGATGGTTTTCACATCAATCATTCATTTACCCCCCATTTCTTATCCTAGCCGAAATTGGCTTATTCCCTCCTTTTTATTTATTTATTTATTTATTATTATTATTATTATTATTCATTTTTCTACAATTGTTAAATCCATTAATTTTAAGTCCGGAATAAATAAATTTTCAACAATTAATTATACCATTATTCATGAAATAATTTTCTCCACATTTTGGTATATTCGGTTTCAAAATCAGAGTATCAGAGCAAAAATCGCATTTTTCGGGTATTTTTACGGTACATTAGGTTAAATTTTATCTTCTTAATTTGGTGGCCTAAAAAATTGAGTTTTGACACCAAATTGTACTTGAAAGTCTGTCTTAATATTTTTTACATCTCGGTATACTCCATTCACGATTTGCTAACAGTGAAAAAATCGCATATTTTACAGTCAAACGTCATTTTCATCGATTTTCGTAAACAATTTCAACGTTACATGTTTAAACTAAAATCTCTCATTTATTCTTAGTTCCAATTTAGACTTCGGTCATATCGGCTCAATTCCGGTAGGTCCGGCGCGTCCGGTCGTGAAACATTCTTGTCGACCGTGACCTAAATTGACGGACGTGACAGATTCATAATTGCTATAATTTAAATCTCATCATTTACATTTTTATCATTAATATCATTATTAAAAAAATATCACATAAATTATTTTTATTTCAATAAATATTTATTTTAATTGAGAATTATATATATCGATAAGTAATGATATTTCTTGCCAAAATTTTTTAACTTTAGTTATATATATATATATATATATATATATATATATATATATATATATATATATTAATTATCCATAAAATTATTCATATTATTAAGAGATATGTATAATTGATAAAGGTGAATATAATTATTTAAATTTTACTAATATATTATCAAAAAATTTCATATGAATTACTTTAAAAATTATTTTGATTAACATAAATTAGTTTTCTATAAAAAAATATATTTTTTATTTTTAAATAATAAATAAAATATATCCATTATTATATTTAAGAATGTGTTTGAACATTATTATATATCAATATCAATATGAATTATAAATATTAATATTTTGAACATATTATTGTATAACAAATATGTTTAATATAAGTATTTTCATATTTTATTATGTATGAACATGTTAAAGATTATATTTTTAGAAAATTTTATATAGATCGGTTTTCCAATTCATTGACGGGATCGAATATTATAACCTTGATGGCTTCCTTCAAATACCAAATTTATTTTTATTAATTTTTTTGTTAAAAAAAAGCATCGTTTTGAATGGTAAAGCTACTCACCCGAAAATGGCTTTTTTCAAGAGGATTGCATTCAAATTGCCACCGTTGATGGCTTTCATGGTTTGTGGTCGACGGTATCGATTTGTCCATGAAGGTATTATAATACATGGTGGTTCACAAGAATTGTGAGAAACAATCCAAAGAAAGGCAAATTCGAGTGTGAGTGATGACCGCAAACAAAAGAAATGTAAAAATTGAGAAGTTCAATTGTGTGATTTTGACTTTTGAAAAATACAACTAGAGGATTATTTGTATCAAATAAGTCTATATTAACCTCCATCAGTGAAGAAGTTAGATGCTGTAAATGAAGAAGATTGGAATGTTCTAGACATACAAGGCTTCAAAGTTATCCAATTGATATTATCTCGTAATGTTGCTTTCAACATAGCAAAGAAAAAGACCATGGGGGTCTTATGGTAGCTCTATCCAGTATGTATGAAAAGTCATCGCCTCGAATAAAGTCCACTTGATGAGATGTTTTTCAATTTTGAGAATGATAGAATATGCATCGGTAGCTCAACATCTCAATGAACTCAACATAGTCACAATCCAATTAAGTTTAGTTGGAATTGAATTCGATAAAGAAGTACAAACATTGATACTTTTATCTTCTCTACCAAAAAGTTGAAATGCTACTGTCACGGCTGTGAGTAGGTCATCGGGAATCAATAAGTTAAAATTTGACGATGTTCATGATATGGTTCTCAATGAAAAGATATGATGGAAAAGGTTAGGTGAATCATCAATATTTTCAATTTTGCATACAAAGTCAATAGAAAAAAAATTCAACCAGAAGGAATAGGCATGGTAGATCAAACTACCAAGGTAGATCAAAGGACTGAAGGTCCAAATCTAGGAATCCCAATAATTTTTATTGCTCAAAGACTGTCGATTGTTGGAATTATAGAAAGTCTGGGCACTACAAAAATTAATGAAAGAATGCACCAAAGGAAGCAAAGGCAGAGACAATATTACTTCGACCTCAAGAGTCGATGACGCGTTGATATGCTATTTGTAGAGCAAATAGGAGTTTTGGGTGTTAGAATCTGGAGCATCATTCCATGCTACTTCGTAGAAAGAATTCTTCTAGAGGTATATACCCAAAATTTTTGGAAAGATATACGTTGGTGATGATCAACCTTGTACTATTATTGGTAAAGGTATAGTAAAGATTAAGTTAAACGGACATGTTTGAGAGCTAAAGTATGTCAAACATTTCCTGACCTGAGAAAAAACTTAATCTCAGTAGGGCAGTTGGCTAGTGAAGGCTACACTATGATTTTCCATGGTAATGATTGGAAGATTTCTAAAGGTGCAATGACAGTTTCCCAAGGCAAAAAAGTGACACCCTTTTTATGACAGTAGGAGAATGTTGTTCGATCATAGTTGTAGTTGACAATAAAAATTCCAATATGTGGCACCAAAGATTAGACCATATGAGTTAAAAGTGGATGAAAATTATGCATTCAAATGAGAAACTTCCAAGTTTATAGTCAGTGGAGATGGACATGTGTGAAAAGTGCATACTTAGAAAGCAAAAAATGGTCAGCTTTTCAGACAAGTGGCATAACCCTAAAGAAAGAAAGGCTATAACTCATTCGCTCTGATGTTTGGGAACAAACGACAGTCTCATCCATTGGTAGAAAATACTATTTTGTGATTTTTATCGATGATCACTCACAGAAAATATGAGTTTGCATTCTAAAGTATAAGTATGAAATATTTGAGGCTTTTAAAAGATGAAAAAGCTATGGTTAAAAATGAGACAGATCTAAAGATCAAAAAGCTCAGAAACCAACAATGGTGGTGAATACAAAGTCACCAGATTCAAGAAGTTCTGTTATGAGCACGAGATTATAACAAAGAGAACCGTTCTAGACACACCTCAACAAAAAAGTTGAGCGTATGACTTGAATGTTGACAGAAAGAGCCAGGAGTATTCATATATAGTTAGGTCTACTGAAACAGTTTTAGACAGAAGCAGTCAACATAATAGCTTACTTGATCAATCGAAAACTATCGGTTCCATTGGAGCACAAAATACTAGAGGAGATATGAAGCCAAAAAGAAGTAAAACTATTACATCTAAAAGTTTTTGGTTGTGCAACATATGTACATTTCAGTGATTTAGGAAGGAATAAGTTTGATCTCAAATCTAAAAAATGCACCCTCATCAGTTATGGAGAGAATGAGTTTGGCTACCGTATTTGGGATGACAAAAATAAAAAGGGGATTTGTAACAAATATGTGATTTTCGATGAAAGGATGATATACACGAATATGCATAAAACAGTTGCCAACAACTCAAAGCAAAATGAGTCAGTATTTGCATATGCAAATGATGGCCCAGATAGTTTCATGACTGAATCGATTGTAGTAAGTCTTTAGTTAGAGGAATTCATTGGATAAAGTAGTGTGCATCAATCTAACACACCATAGTCTCCTACTCTAGCTTTTATATTAAACATGTCTTTTCGGTCTCATGTGCCTAACATGAGATGTAACACCTAACACCCTATACTTTTATATATCACATATCTATGTATTAAGTTATCACGTATGAAATAAGAATAAGATAAAGTTCATATTTATAGCGAGAGTAATTTTTTTAAATCATCTCATATTGTCGTTAACAATTCAATAATTAATATGAAAGCTTTAATCATAGCTCATAACACCATATATTAATAATTTAAAATTATGTTTAAAAGTTAGTAAATTTACAAGTTGAATTCATTTATATATCATAGTATATATTCATTGTAATTATATGTATACAAGTATTCAACTCCCAAATATAAATGATATGCTCTTATGCTTGTGTGAAATGCAATGAGAGAGTGAGGAGGCTCAGTTGGTGATCTTTGATCCATGACTTTTATATACACTTCAATATAAACTATTTACTCTTCTCTACCTGAAAAATGATACAATTTGGTGAGTTGCGACTCAATGAGAACAACCATCAAATGAACTCTAAAGTACCAAGTATTCCATAATAGCAAATAACAAATATACTTAATACACACTTTATATTCCATTTCATCTGTCAATAACATATAGATGTAAATAAAATCAAGTATTCAATAATTGTTCTTTACTTATGCTTATGCTTATTCATTTCATTTTGTTGTGATAAGGTTAAACAGATATTGCCCTGGGTTTCCATGTGAACATTTTTCATGTGAACATTTGCAATTGCTAGCTAGCTTGATCCTTTGCTTCATTTTTTTTATTTGTTGCGTTATAGGTCTCTTCTTGTGCCTTATAATATTGATTAACTAGTCACAACACCTTTTAAGTCATTATGCATATACATTTGTAACTAAGAACTCATTATCCATTATGTCCTTATGACATATACCTCATATATACCACATATGATATGCATATACCTCACATATACTATACATATTATACATATACCATGTATATATTGTGTATGCCAAATATATACCTAAAATATACCATATATATACCATTTATATATGTCATATATGTCAAAAATATCCATTATCTCATTATCAAGGTCAAATCAAGATAATCATATGAATCATATAATCATAAATCATTTCACATATCATATAGCAAGCAATGTTATGTGTACTAAAAAAATCACTTGATAATTAAACTCATATTTATCTTTTGATTCCTACCTTTAACTTATTATTTATCCCGCTTTGTGGGTCTCTAATTTGTTGTGAGCTTAATATGAAAATATAATTGATTAACTCATAACTAGAGGAACTTAATGTGCCTTAAACAAATTAATATGTCTAGTTCATATCATTAGTTAGTATTTTTCTTATGAGACAATGTTTGATTAGCCCATAAATTTTTCTATACTTGACCAACTAATATTATTCTTAATTATAATCAAATTTAATATATAATTACATAACATATTAAAATTTCAGAGTGATGGAAGCATTACACAATTTATGGTGGAATTTCTAATTATGTTATATTTTTTGCCATATTTTTCCTTTAGGCAATTTTAGGGCACCAATTTTGGTATTTCATATCTTACAATCTATAAGTCATATTATAATAAAACTTAGTAGAAACTTATATAGGTTAAATATTTAACAATTTTCATGTTTATAACTTTTATCAATTATGTGTCTATGGTCCTCAAATTACAAGAAATATTTCACTGGTCCAGAACAGAGTTGGCTTCTGGATCAATATGACTCGTGAAGGCTATATATCACTCTATACATAACATATTAAGGTGGAATTTTTACCAAAATTTATCTAAGATAATATTCTATAACTTTTATGTTTTGACAAATTACATATTCTGTTTATAAAGATCTCAAAATAATTAAACAAATTTCTAGACCTATATAGAACATTAAGCAACTATGGAATAATCATAGTTCTCTTCATCATAAATAAAAATCCACATGATATATGAATCTAAAATTTGGTATACAACTATATACACATATATCTAAAAATTTTATATTTTATGTTTTATCAAATTATATCTCTAAGATAGTCAAAATAGACAAAAATAGTAAGGTAGTCTCCTAAAAATTGAAGCAAAACTAATTTTACTCAAACAACAATTTCTCTTAAAATACATCAAATCTTATAAAACTGTTTTAGACACATATATGAGGTATAGATCTACAAATTTTATATTTGAGTTTTTCCAAATTCGGTCTCTAAAATTATCTAAATCGGAGTGCAATACATTACTGTAACACAACCCTAACAGTTGAAACCAGCACTAAAACAACGGAGAGAATATTACTTACCTAGAACGGATTTGAAAGTGAGAAATTTGCTGCAAAACTTTAGTGAAATAAGGAAGAAATGAAGGCTAAAATAAGGGAAGAAGAAGAAGAAACGAATCTGAAGTGAGGAAGAATAGTGAGAAGGAAGATAAAGTCTACCTCCCACCTCCTCACTTTTGTCATTTACTTTTTTTTTTTTACTTTTATTTGCCTTTTATTTTATTTTATTTTATTTTATTATTATTATTATTATTATTATTATTATTATTATTATTATTATTATTATTATTATTATTATTATTATTATTATTATTATTATTATTATTATTATTATTATTTTCAACATAATTATATGTTTCTAGTCTTATTAGTCAATACCAAAAATACAACTTAATCTTCTACTTCAATTTAATTAACTAATTATATCAAATTTTATTAATTCAATCTATTTTTTTGTTCACTTTATTCTTAAATTTTTATCATCCATATGTAGATAATTTAAATAAATACATACAACTCGGTACAATTGTAAAATATTTGAATACATACTAAGTATATGTCATGAATTTATTTAAATAAAATTGCATATTATATATGTGTTCAAGTGAATTTTATGCAAAATAAATATGTTCAAATGAGATACAAATATAAATGCATGTGAGGAAAGGTTTAGAATGTTGCATAAGAAATATGAATTATATGTTGTTAACTGGTGGAGAGGAGCTTGAATGCTAATATGAAGCTTGTCAGATTGTAAATACTAGTAAATGAAAGCTTGTTATAAAAGATGAGATGAAGTCTCTGATCTCCAACCACACACAGAAACTAGTTGAGTTACCCATGGGAAAGAAGATACTTCATAACAAATGGATGTATCAAGTAAAAGATGAGCATGATGGTTCCAATAATAACAAAGTCTAACTAGTTGTCAAAGGATTCCTGCGGAAGAAAGGAGTTGGCTACATTGACATTTTTACTCCCATTGTGAAGCTCAATACTATCATATTAGTGTTGAGTATTGTGGCTATTGAAGAATTTTATCTTGAGCAATTAGACATAAAAACTATATTTTTTCACTGAGACTTAGATGAAGATATATATATGAACCAAGTAAAAGGTTTCTCAGAAAAAGTGAAAAATAACAGATGAGCAGATTTAAAAAGAGTTTTCATGGCTTGAAACAAGCCCCAAGATAGTGGTACATAAATTTTGATGGCTTTATGCATAAGAAAGGATTCCAGAAGTGTAACGCCAACCATTGTTACTACTTTAAGAGATATAAGTCCAATTATATCATTTCACTGCTTTATATTGATGATATGTTAGTAGCGGGTTCAGATATGAATGATATCAAAATGTTAAAGCAACAATTATTAAACGAGTTTGACATGAAGTTTAAATTAAGCAATTTCGTATTTTTGATAGAAACTCATGCATTCTCAACCAGAAACCCTAGCCACCAGACTTTAAAATCCTAAAATCAATTCTCCTTCATTCCCATTAAGTTTTACTTTTGATTATACATAACCAATCCTTAAAACATGATTAAAAGTGATTAAAACTAAAGGATTTGCCAAAGTATTGAAATAATAGTCAAGGAAAGAGTTGAACATGATTTGGAAATTATAATCCCTCTGAAATCATCAATACAAAGGTAAGAGGTTTCGTTTTCATTATTCTTTCTATATTTTGATTTGGTTTCAGTAAGAAATATGATGATTAAAAGTTAAGTTAAGAGTTTTATTAGTTTAAGGCATATAAGATTCAATGACATTATTAGACATTAATTTGGTCTATGATTTAATGTTAAGGATTGATACAGAAGGTGGAGACAACCCTCAGAGGCAGTAGATATGAGAGAAATCAAGTGTTAGACTCCAAATAATGAGGTTTGTACATATACACATTCTAATTCGAATATATTACGTTTGACGTATGAAATAAAATTCTGGTATGATAATTGACATGAAATATTGATATGTTAGTTGCTGGTATAAAGATAAATGGCTTACCAATGTTGTAAAATGCACAATGAAGTGATATGTAATAATTGATTGTATTGAGATATTGACAATGGGTAATGGATGCTTAAATCGCTTAGATTGAATGAAAGATTGTTGATTTATAAATGTTTTAAATGTGGAAATATTGGAAAGTGTTAATAGAAGTGACTAATATTGGTTAGTCTGGAAACCATTGCATGTTGTGTGTTAAATTGACTTAAAACAATGTTGAAATTTTGCTATAAACTAATGTGTCACACTCATGAATGTATGAATACATAACAGTCACGTTTGTGAACTAATGTTCATGCTCGTGAATAATCACAGAGTCAGTCATGGATAGACAACCTGTGATAAAAGACTTCACGCCCGTGAATCTTTTGTTCACTCCCGTGAATGCCCTGCATCCAAAATTTGTAAATATGAATTTATGTGATTGAAATACATGAGTATGATGTACACACACTTGGAATGATTAAATGAGATTATATACGGTATGATAACACAACTATGAATAATGATTATGCACTTGATGTTCTAAATTACTAAATAGTAGGTGAAGATTATATGAAACTATGAATGTGACATAAATGAGATTTACATATATAATGCAATTAATTATACTTATTCTTTATTTGAGGACTAGCTAGATAAATGACATACCATTGAGGGGATTATGGTATCGTAGAATATTATTATGTTTTATCAGTGTGACTTAAGTTCAGGTAAGAGCTCTCTTGACTATTTAGGAACAATATGACTTAAGAATTGGTAAAAACGTCCTTATACCCATATATATACAAATATTATTTGTACTCATCAGGGTGGTTTAAGCTCTGGTAAAAGCATTTTGAGAAGTTCGGTAGTAGCGATACAGACAAATACAGTTAGTGAACAGAGTGACTTAAGCTTGGATAAAATCGCTCATATTTAACAATCCACATTCAGATTTTCCGAATCTAGAATATTGGGTTAAGAAAATAGTGACAATAATAATACAGAATACATAAATTTATAAAACAATACACAATGGTACTGTAAATCAATAATACATAAAGTAAATAAGATATAGTCATGGAACCAGTAATTAGATACTTGCAACATATGATGATATATAAACATTATGAATGATATGCATTGTAATTGCTATGATGACGTAATCACTTATGCGATATTTGTCATGATTTTATTGATATCTAATTTATGCAAATGATTTAAGTAATATGTTGAAATGGTATGTATATCTATACGGCGATATGGTCAAGCATACATGTATATCTATGAATATAAATGTTACGTTACTGTGTAAATGCATGCTGGAATTTATATACTTATATATACCACTAAACTTTCAGTAGTTTAGCATGTGAATTTTTCTACATGCAGGTTTTGAGCAATTAGATTGTTGAATTGACAAGAAGGGAAGACCAAGCTAGTCAGAGTTGACTAGTGTTGGGCTTATTTTATTCATTTCATTTATTTATTTATCATGTCATGGGTTATAGACAGATAATTGGAATATGTTTGAATAAGGATATGTAATTGCATCGATTCATTGTTAACTAAAGAAAGATTTTGTAATAAGACCTAATGTTGCCCAAACCGGTTTATGGTTATTATTCATTTTCAGATGAGAATTTATGTAGAAAGTAAAAATTGATTTCTTTAAATGCATATTAATCAGATATAATATTTGATTAAGAAAAGTTTTAATTCAGAAAAGTTTTAGATAAATTCACTTATGTGGCATCTATCTATATAATGAGATTTACCCTGACTATATAGAGGAGTACTACACCTTTAAAGGGACAAACAACGGTATAGTTCGGAGCTTAATTTTACCGATTTGAAAGTTAAATAGTTTAAGTATACTAAGTCAAATTTTAGGGTATGATTCATTATTTTGGATATAGTTCATATGTTAATTTGGTCATTTTTCCAAAACTATTATTTGACCCTAATTTTAGCAGCTTAATTACAACTTTTTCCTATGTATAAATAAAATCATTTACATTTTGTAAAAGATATAATTAATCTTCTAAATAAAATTTGTATATATATGAACAAATTTTCAATGGTTACGATTTTATTGATAACTATAATTATTGCAAAACTAATTAAGATCATTAAATTTATTATATAATAGTTACAAAAAATAGTAGCAAATAAAACCATAATCATTAAAATATCACTTATATATATATATATATATATATATATATATATATATATATATATATATAAGATTTCAATGATTACGATTTTATGGATAACCATCATAAATTTTATTGTTAAATAATATTAAATATAATATTAAAACTCTCTCATATGGGTGATGTTTTAATGTTACTACATTATAGATATTATTCTTTTAATAGTTAGATTAAAAAGTCTAATGGCTCTATTTAGTTCTACAATAATTATAACAATTTAATATTATAACATTTTATGATATTTAATTTTATTTAAGATGAGATGTCAACGTTCATGTCATAAACATCCATACCATCATTATGCTCAATTGACAAGAACATTATTCCACTTTTAATGTCTATCACTCTTTCCTTTATTCTTTTTGAGTCAACTGTGATGCACATCTCTCTGAAATAAGGAAACTTCAGAAAATCATGACAACTAAACATCAATATATCTCTAGAGAAATATGGCCACAATATAAAAAAAATATCATTTGAAAAAATATTCATTCAACTTATGTGAATCAATTAAGAGAAGAAGAACAGACTTACAGTATAATTATCTCTGCTGAAAGGGGAAGTAGCTTGACTAGGATATTGCATAACATGGCAGGACTTTCAGGACCACCAAATTATGATTCAAACGATTAGGACAACATGAACTTGACACTTAGCTATAAGTCAATTAGAGTAAAAGATTGAATAAATTTTGATATATCATATTTTATCTGTATTATTAGTGTGTGTTGTTTATTTAATTAAAATTTATAATAATATAGTATATTTATATCTGTAATAATCGAGTTTGTACTGTTTACTTTATTAAACTAAATATAGTGAGAATCTTTGTTTTAATAATTTAAGGTTTTGTATCTTGAAGAAAACTCTATATAAGAAGTTTTCTAGTATGTAAGTAGTCATAATGAAAAAAGTAATAAAAGTTTGAGCTTTTTAAAACACCATGTCTTTCTAAGTTACTCTCTCCTCAATCTTAAGTAGTTTTTGTACATATTTATTATATTTGGTCTTCTTGTAAATAATTATAGCAAATGTTTTTATGGTCGTAATAATGCTATTAATAAACCAAAATAGATATAGTAATACGCAGACTATTGAGAACCTGTAACAATATATATGTATATATATATATATATATATATATATATATATATATATATATATATATATATAATTTGGTCAGTGTGATGATTTATTTTGATTGGATTTAATTTTTAGGAGTTGGGATGATTTTGAGTAGCTGGTATAAGGAAAGGGAAAAGACTCGTAGATTGTTAAAAAAGGTGAAAAGCGAATAAAATAGATGGAAGGAAAAGACATGGGCGTTGGATAGAGACAGAGATGGACAGGGATGGTTATAAAGGGACAAAACATATGGCATTAAATGTAGTACCTTGTCTTTTATTTATATTTTTTCATTCTTAAAAAAACATATAATAATTATAATAAATAACCATTAGAAAACAGTGATATCCTTCTTTTTTTTTAATTTATAAAAATAATCAACAAAATCTTGGGAAGGTAGAAAAAGGTAAAATGTCATTGACAGGGAGCAGTGAAGGTTAAATAATTTTTATTTATTTATTTATAATATGTTTTTTTTTTTAAAAAAAAAAGAAAAACTGGAAAAAGTGAAAACACTTAGCCCTCGATTCACGAGGGATGGAGTCCAAGTACGGATTTTTGCTTTTATTTATTCGTTTCAAATGGAGTGTGGGATTGTTATAATAATATCACTGCCAGAGGTTGTTATCTCTGCACTCAACTTCACCTAAATGCTTCTTCGACCTCATCACCCACTGTCTTTTCTTTTCTCTTTTAATTTTTTAGGAAAAAATAATGATGAGCATGTGAGTTTTCTTTATTTTTTTGGGAGTACATTTTTACCCTTGTATGTCAGCTAATGTTTTGCTCTTATCAAGATTGGAATATCACCCAATCAGGGTTCACTTTGGAATTTGAAAACTCACGACTCCATCATTGCATTGCTTGCACTTAATTACCTAAAACAAATTTACCTCTTCTTCTCTTCTCCTTTCTTTTCTTTTTGCTTCTTTTTATCCGTAGGATAATCATATATTCAAATTATAATTCATTTTAGGAATAGAGCTAAGACTATTAGATCATTCGATTGAATCGAATGCACCCCTTCCTTCTTTAATTAAAATTTCCTTTCCCTTCCTCCTCCTCCTCCTTATTACCCCCCTATTCCAATTGTTTGCACCACTTTTCTTCTTTTTTATCTTATCATTTTGTTGATAATTTTAATGGGATATATCGTGTTTAGAGTATATTAGTCTTTAAACAATAAATAATAAAGATTATGCAATGGGATTCTTTATTTATAAGTTTCTATTCATAATTCAATTCTGTCAGAAAATTCTGATTCCCAAATTGTTGAGTTTTTTTTTTCCTGTCCCTCAAAATTATAGATTGAGAAACACTAACATCATTATTAACATACTCACCAATATTGACTTTCTAATTAGCGTTGATAAAGGATAAATTTTTTAAAATAATTTTTATTTTTTCTCTCCAGATTTTTTGATTTTTTTTTATTTCCATCAACCACTTAACATTCCTGTTAAAGATTATATAATTAAAAAAATGGTAAATATGTTATGAATAGAAAGAAGAGAAAAATGAAAAAGAAAAAAGAAAACTGGGGGGAAGCAGCAACTAGGCAGGCAGCCTTTGAGTTGATGGAACGAAGAGCCTGTATAGGTGTGGACAAAAATGGGAAGGAAAATCAAATGATTGGTTGACACGTGGCGAACATTGATTTGACAGAGGCTTGGCTTAGATGTGTAAAGATCAGAGCGAGTTGCAGCTGTGAAGTCACACCACCGTTGATTGCGTGGACGAAAACTCGTCAATAATATCATCTTTTATTATATAATATAATATATTTACTGTTATTATTCTCTGTCGTCAACGCATAACAATATTTCGTTATATCAATCTGAATCTCCTTTTTCTTTCTTTTTTTTTTTTTTAAATTTATGTCTGCGTTCACCTTTTTTTTTTCCTCAGTACCTTTTCTCTTTATAAAATTTTAAAAATTAAGCAGAAAAAGAGTTTAATTGCAACTCAATGCAAGAATATGTATGACTGATGTAACCACTCGATTAAAAAAGAAAAGATTTCAATATCATGCTGCATTAATTATTCTGTATTCTTAAATAAAAATATCTAATTTTATATATTTTTATCATATATATATATATATATTAAAAATTAAAAAAAAGAAGTTAAAAGTAAGATGACTTTAACATTCTTATCATAAACATGATTGATAATGGATCGTCCAATTAGAATAATTGTGATGAATTGACTTATGTCCATTCATTATTTGCCAAAAAGTCAACTAGAAAATGGTTTCGAATCAGGCTCACATAAATGCATCCTCTTCTAAATTGATGAAACGACTTTTTTTCCTTTTATAAATTTTAATTTTTGTGAACAATTCAATTCAATATGTAATTAATAATGGGAAGGAACCAAAAACAAAATATATAAATTGTGGTAAAAGTTGAAAAATAAATGTTTATCGGATTATATATATATATATATATATATATATATATATATATATATATATATATAGCTCGGCTCCACTTATGGAATTCATTTATATTTTTGAAACTGATCATACTTTATGTTAGTTAGGACTCAAAAAGTATGAAATTTTTTTTTAAAAGAGTTTTAAGAGTAATTGCATTGTAGATTTATAACAGTCATTTTCCTTTTTTTATATGAGGTAAGGATTTCAATCCTTCTAAAGTTAGGAAGTCCATTTCAGATTACATTCTCATTTAGGAGAAGTTCTATGAGGGCTTGGAAGTGAACTCCTTTTTGAGTGCAAAGTTGCTAATAGCCAAAATTATTTTGCAATTAGGAATTTATTCATTTACTATAGTCATCAAATTCAAAATTTTTTCAGTAAGAAAGTTGAGTTAAAAAAAAAGTTAAATGAGAAACATTTAGAAGTGACAATAGGTACGGATTTTGCGGGTACCTGAATCAATCCGAACCCGTTTAAATCCTAATAGATAACCCTATTAAGGTTTTGAAATGAGTTTGGATAATAATATTTAAACTTGCCACAGATTTGGGTAGGGTACGGGTAGAGACATTCGGGTACCCGCTACTCAATAAATATGATTATATATGTATATATATTATGCAATTTATTCTATTTTAATTTATTGAATATAATGATATAATTATTTTTTCATATATTTTAATAGATTGATAAATTACAAATGTAATGGAAGTTTAAAATGTGAAATATAATTTTTCTATCATAATGAACAATATTTAATTTTATTGTTATTTTTGAACAATTTGATAAATTATTTTAATTTGAATGTGTTGAATTAAATTTTATGTTTTATTTGATTTTATAGTGATTTATGGTAGATTATTTATATATTTATAGATTTTTAATTATTTAATTAGTTTAAATTTTATTTTATTTTAAATTTTTTAATAATAAAAGGGTAATTATTCGGATTTGGATATTAATCAGGTTTGGGACGGGTACGGATATTAATATTATAATTTTAAACGGGTTCGGGGTATGTATATAAATAATCTGGTTAGGGTTTGGGTAAGTCAATTTTCGTAGGTATCTTACTCGTTGCCACCCCTAGAAACATTACAAACTTCATAAAAAAAAACCAATAAAAGACCAGCTAGAGGATGATCAATATCTGCATTGGCCAGAAAATCTACAATAAAAAATTATTTTTTGATAAATATGAATGAAGCAAACTTCTGAAAACTTCTTAATTAACAATATTTTGAATAGCAAGAATAGGGGAATGACAATTTACCAAGCAATGCTAGCTAATTAATAGTCATCAAATTCTATTTCAAAAAACAATATCTTTATTCATGCCAACTGCATCTTACAGTGACATGGTTTTCAATTAATTTTTGACTTTGTTTGACGAAAAGTTCTATCAAATGTAAAGGGAAATTGAAAAAAACAAACTCAACTATAAAATGGAGGATCTCTAATGTAATATTATATAAAATGAGGTGTATCATAAATAGCATGCGCAAATCGCATGCTCTTGTAGTGATGCTATTGAGCAATTGATTTAAGGATTGACCATCTTACAAATTAGTTATATATTATTGAGATTATTAGCTAGATGAAAATTTAGGGCCAATCCATGTTCAAAATATGGATTTGGCATTGAGTAGTAAAAGATTTCTTCAATTCCTCATCATGAAATGGTAAAAAGCTTTATGGGAAGGACGTGTGGACACATTAAGTATATATAAAAATAAATAAATTAGGGAAAAAATCCTCGTTTATGGGATGGATTTAGGGGGCGAAGTAGACTAATCACAAAGAAGAAGATATGGTTTGGTGGTGGGCAGGGATTTGCTAGCTAATCATATCTGCATATCCCTTCTTTTTTGCTCTACTACCTTGTCTTTACCAACTAAATTCTCTTTTTATCACTTGCAAAGTTTCTTCTCTTTTTGTTATTATTAACAACATATAATACATTATTAATCCAATTATTGTCAATTATTTTCTATGCAAATGAGTCCAATTTTATGATTGTTATTCAATAATTTAATTGCTTATGGGTTTGTCAAATTAATAATTCCTATTCGCTATCATTTATAGTTTTTCATCATTAAGTTTAAATTGTTTAATTAGAGGATGAATCATTTGATTGTAGATGAAACTTATTTAGTCAAGTTGATGACTTGGGTCACTATAGCTACTTGTTAGATGTCATTATATATATATATATATATATATATATATATATATATATATATATATATATATATATATATATATATATATATATAATCAAGAGAATCTTCTCTTAATTTGTTATAAATCGCTTTCTTTTGTTAAGTTGGAATTGGATAATTAATGTCTATGAACTCAAATGAATCAATCTAAATGTACTTAAAATATAAATTTAGATAGTGCTAATTGCCATTTAAAGTTTTAAACACACTCTAGAGGATTCTTATAGGTGAAATATAACCGTTGGGGAAGTGAAGATAAGTTATTGCTTAAATGAAAAACATTCTTGGCAATCCTCCTAACAAATATTCTTCACCTTATCTAGTACAAAACCATGAAAGCTAAATTATAGCTAAGTGAATTAAGATTATTCCACGATAGAAAACCCTAAATAATAGCAATTAATGCAACTGCTACCCCAATTTTCAAGAACTGACAAATTATATACTTACTCTTTTTCCTCAGAAGTGCTACTGGTTGGCAGCTTTTATGTATTTTCGTTTCTTATCTTTATAAAAAGAGTTCAAAATTTATGAAAAATTTTATTTTTATTAAAAAAAATATGCAAGCAAATGTACCTCATCATCTGAAGGCTTTTCCTGGCTGGACTATTTTGGTCATTTTCGAAAACTCCATGCCTTGTTTAGGTGATTGCATATTCTACTTTGTCCTTTTGCCTTTTTGATTTTCAGAGAAAAAGAAACAAAAAAAAATATTTATTTTATATTTTTTGCAACCCTGATTCTCTCTAATTTTTCCCTTATAAAGTTTATTTTGTATCAGGCATTCATCTAACTAAAGTTAGACACAGAAACAGCCTTGTGGGTTTTTTCCCACCTTCTTCTACCAAAACAAAAAAAAGTTAGACACAGAAACAAACTTGAAGGACAAATTCATATCTTCCTTGAAAAATTCAATTGGATGCAAATGTACAACTTTCTCCCACCCCAAACAAACATATGCCTAACATTAGTTTTTTTTTCCTTATATATATATATATAGGTTAATTATTTTTTAAGGACTTCCACGGGTAAAAATTTAAACTTAAAATCTCGTAGCTAATTCTGAATGATTAGATTACTAAAATTTAATTATTTATCTGATTTACTGTAATTTGTTGATGCATTATGCATAATGTGTCTCTATATATCTTTTGAGGATATCTATTGCATGAAAAATATTGAATCAAACCCATATGAGAGTAGGTGAGAGAAAAATTAAAGTAGTAATATAGTGTGAATGGGTAGTTAGTTGGTTCTCATGTTTTAACTTTTTATCGGATGTTCACTTCTCACATCAAAATGCATCAAGTAAGCCCACCAATGTGCTATATATATATTGATTGTAAATGTAACGCATGGAAAATAAATTTACTGTAACGGTTGAATAGAGTTATAAAGAAGTAGGACCCAATAAGAAGGGCACATGGCCCCAACATGTCTTGGGTGTATTAGGACAAGATTAGAGAAGGTGGCATTGCGTGGGTACCCAATTGTTGGATTAAATAGAGCATATTTCCCAACCTAAACCACAGAAACAAACCCTAAAATAGACAGCCTTGTTCCCATGTGCATATATTTAAGAGCAACATTCCAAAATAACAACCCCCTTTGTTGCCCCTCTCCCTCTCTCTCCCCTTCCTCCCACATACAATCTCTTCGGGAACAAGAAATCAGAATACCAACTTATTAACAAGTCTTGTGAGCCATTTCGCTCCATCGATCTCTTCTTTCCGGCCCTTTCATTTTAATTTCTGCTTATTTAATCAACTTTTCTTTTCATTACTTATATTCTCAATTAATCCTAGCTAGCTATATGTTCAGAGGTTCTCATCACGAGTCTTGATTTGGCCTATCAATCAAGAAATTTTTAAGTTTGACCTAACAATTTCCCAAATATCAGTGCATATATATTTTCTTGTGAATATGTGGGGCTAACTTTTTACGAACTTATTTTTTATCAAATTAAAGTGGAATTGACCAATGCAAAAATAAAAATCATGAGGTCTTCAATTTTTGCCTAATTTTGGAGCATATAAAAGACCACGTGTTCACGGCTAAATTTCATCCATGACTGTCCTATAGCTATACGTTATTGAATATCATCAGCTTGTACAACTTGGATTTGTATTAATAGATTATCAAATTTTGAGTTTATCTTAATTAAATAATATAATTCTAGATATTAATTATATATAGACTACAGAGAATCTTGTATCCTACCTTGTCAATTGATTATGGATATCAATGTTAGAATATGTTAAATCTAAAATCTACTAGAAGTTAATCGTAATGATCGATTTCACTAAATTATTACGTGATTATATCATTAATGAATTCAGATAATTATAGATATTGATTATACATTTTAGTTTTGTTCTTTTTTTTCAATAAGCTTGATTGACCATCAAGGTTATTTTTATTGTCAATATTTATGTGTAACTCTTAGTGGAAGCAATTGAAGATCATTTATGCTTTGATGTAATTATAATTTAATTAAGGTAATGATCAGAATTTATTTATGATATTTTGATTAGTGCTATAAAAAAACTAATTTATAAATTTTGAGTTGACAGTTACACATATACAGAAAGGAAAAAAGCTTAAAATGTAGTTGTAAAATGTTTGATTAGATTGAAATTGATAACAATGAAAAATAGAAGTTGATTTTCATCTTGAAAAGTTAAAAATGGTACCCATTCAATGATATGTTCCAATTTGTTTATCAAATTGACAATGAAAGACATAACAAAATCAAAGGGGCCATGGAATGGACCTATTCCAACATTTTACTAAAAAGGATCCTAATACCAATTATTTCACCTATGATATTCTATCTTTACCATAATAAAAATAATTATGTATACTAATTGAACTACTCTTAATTAGTCCGCTTTTATCTTTAATATGTAAACATTTGAAAATTCATATATATTTTTTATCCTAAATTTCAAATAAAATTATACTAATAATTTGAATCGAGTGAAAAAAAAACTCTACAACACACAATGGATATCTATATATTAACTATAGGATCAAAGGAAGCAACTCTATCCTTTTGTTGGAGAATGAGATTTATTTATATAATTCTTGAATTAGAATGTCTAAATATGTATAAGCGGAAAAAAAAAACTAATAATAGTAAAATATTTTAATGATGAGCACATCCCAATAAATTAGAATGTCCCAATATGCATATGCTATTTTTTTTTGTTTTAGCAAATTGCTACTCCCTAACTATGAGCTTAGGTTTTATTAATTTAAATTATCTCTATAAAGAAAAACGAGAATTTCATTTTCTCCGAGAGAAACAGAACCCCTAAATAAAGGCCTAAAAAAACCAAAACATATGCAAAATAAAATAAAATAAAGAGGATACAAAAATACTAATACAAAAAGAAAAGGGTAATATTGGCTTTAGAATATCAAAAAATAAATAAAATGAAGAAATGTACAATAAACCTCTCATCCCGTTGACCCTCGGAATTCCAATGGCGGGCCCTGCGCCGTTGGCCTTGCTTACCCTTTCTCTCTCCTTAAACCCTGTCCCTCTCTTTCTCTCTCTAATTTAGTATTAAAAACCCAACACACCCTAACAAGTAAAAACCCAACATAACCAAAAATAAAGAAAAAAAAAGGTGGAGAAAAAAAAAAGAAGAAGAGAAGATAAGAAGCAAAAACAGAAAAGGCTGCTCCTGTATTACTCTTAAGCAAGTGGAAGAAGAAAAAGAAGAAGAAGAAGAAGAAGCAAAAAATTCTCTCTCTTTCACTCTATCTCTTAGAGTCTGTTTGTTTATTAAAATTGAAGATATATACATGGAGAGAGAGGAGGAGGTGTTGTCGTTTTACTACTACTGGTTTAAGGTTGTCGTCATATGTTTGATTGTCTTAGTTTGTGTTCTAAAGATTGTAGTTATATTATGGTGGAAACCCAGAAGAATCGAAGTCCATTTCTCCAAACAAGGAATCAGAGGGCCTCCTTATCGATTCTTCATAGGCAATGTGAAAGAGCTTGTGGATATGATGATAAAGGCTTCTTCTCAGCCTATGCCTTTCTCCCACAACATACTCCCTCGTGTTCTCTCCTTCTACCATCACTGGAAGAAAATTTATGGTACTGTTTATTAATTATTTCCAACTTCTTCTATCTTTTCTTTTCCATTTTTCTTCAAAGAATAATAAAATACATGGATAATGAGGAGTGTCCATGCTTTTGATAACTTTCTTTTGGTTTGGCTGTTGGTGACATTTATGTTAAAGAGATAATATACTTTTATGTTTCAGTTACATTATTAATTGATTAATGTGGGATTTTTAAGCTCTTCATTTTTTTCCCTTTGTGGGTTACATTTGTGTATAGTCTTGAAATATAATTATTAAAGGTGTGGATGGTGCTTCTGTTATGATGTTTTTTTTTTCTTTAAAAAAAATATATTTGTGATCCATCCTCCAAAATTTGTGACTTTTAATAGACTTGTTTTCTGAGTTTAGGTACTTCTTTTTACAACTTTTCAGCCTTTTTCTGTTCTTGGATGCTTGATGTTGAAGTCCTGAGTTTGGATTGTTCCTCTTCTTGTTTTCTAATTTTCCTCTCTTTCCTTAATTTCTTTTGTTCTTCTCTTCTTCTATAAAATCTTAAACCCAGATTATATATATATATATATATATATATATATATATATATATATATAAACCCTTTATTACCTTACAATTTTCAAACTAAAGATTAAAAGAAAAAAAGAAGAAGAAGAAAGAATTACAAGTGTTATTGCACTTGTTTGTATTGGAGCTATCATTTGGTTTTTGTTTCCATGTCCACTAACTATTGTTTTATGGAAGAAAGCTTGTAATTCTAATAATGAAGTTTGTATACTTTTGTTATGTGCAGCAGTTGTAGTTGTCTTCTTTCTACTCTCTTTTCTCTTATACACACACACACATATATGTATATTAATTTACTTTGATGAGTAGGGTCTACAATTATATCCAATGCTCTCTGAATTTATGGTTGCCATATTTTGCTGCTCATTCCTCTTTTTGCTAACTGCATACTTTCTACTTGAGGATGTTCGTGATCTTCCTATTCTGTACAATGACTTGCTTGTTTCTTTATTGCTTCCTTTTTTCTCTTATTTATTCATTACAATAATTGTATATTATTTGAAGATAAATTATTAGGTAAAAGAATTACGAATTATATGGTTCAGGTGCAACATTTCTTGTATGGTTCGGACCAACAGTTCGACTCACCGTATCAGACCCAGATCTTATAAGAGAAATCTTTACTACAAAATCAGAATTCTATGAGAAAATCGAAGCTCACCCACTTGTTAAACAGCTTGAGGGCGATGGCCTCCTCAGTCTAAAAGGTGAAAAATGGGCTCACCATAGAAAAATCATTACTCCTACATTCCATATGGAGAATCTCAGAGTAAGTTCAAAATTATTTATATATATATATATACACACACATATATTAAGCTTGCTTCTGATGATATATAATTTGATTTGATTTAATTAATTACTTTTAAATTTTGGTATAGTTGTTAGTGCCTGTGGTGGCAAAGAGTGTGATGGACATGTTGGAGCAGTGGTCGGCGAAGTCCAACTCCGACGAGGTGGAAATTGAAGTATCGGAGTGGTTTCAAATCCTAACAGAAGATGTGATTACAAGAACTGCATTTGGTAGCAGCTACGAAGATGGAAAGGCCATTTTTCGCTTACAAGCTCAGCAAATGGTGCTTGCTGCTGAGGCATTTCAAAAGGTTTCTATTCCTGGTTATAGGTAAATTAAATTTCTCATTTAACCAACAAGCTAATCTATAATTTTGATGCTTAATTAATTAATTATGTTGGTATTTTTTGAAAAATTAAGGTTTTTTCCGACAAGAAGGAACATGAATTCTTGGAAATTGGACAAAGAGACGAAGAAATCACTGATGAAGCTAATAGATCGGCGGAGGGAAAATTCAGGCATGGCAATACCGGAAAAGGGTCCAAAAGATTTGCTAGGATTAATGATTAGAGCCTCAAATTCATGCCCAAATCTGACGGTCCATGACATAGTAGAAGAATGCAAGAGCTTTTTCTTTGCGGGAAAACAGACCACATCCAATTTGCTGACGTGGACGACGGTCCTACTAGCAATGCACCCACAGTGGCAGGTGCAGGCACGTGAGGAGGTGCTAAGGGTGTGTGGATCACGTGCCATACCCACCAAAGATGATGTTATAAAGCTTAAGACGGTAAAAAGTCCCCCCTTTCCCCCTCCCCCTCTCCAGTCTCCACATTATGACAGAATTCTTGTTTTGTCTCTTTGTTTTCTTTCCTTTCTTCCCCTTATAAGAAAATCCACAAACTGTCACCATTACTTTTTGCTTTTTTTTTTTTTTAAATATATCATATAACGTATTACTCTTTTGCATATTTGTTATCACCATTTTCCGGGGTAGTTTTGTCATTTTCCTTAAAAAATTTAATTAAATTGTTCAAAATCTTGATCCTCTGATCCCCTGTGCAGTTGAGCATGATTCTGAATGAATCTCTACGGTTATACCCACCTACGATCGCCACGATCAGACGGTCGAAAACCGACGTGGAGCTGGGTGGCTACAAGATCCCACGTGGGACCGAGCTTTTGATACCCATCCTAGCCCTTCATCATGATCAGACCATATGGGGGAATGATGCGAATGAGTTCAATCCGGGGCGGTTTTCGGAGGGCGTGGCCAGGGCAGCAAAACATTCTATAGCATTTATACCATTTGGGCTAGGTGTCCGAACCTGCATTGGCCGAAACCTAGCCATTTTGCAAGCAAAATTGACTCTCGCCATCTTATTACAACGCTTCTCATTTAGACTGGCCCCTAGCTACCAACATGCCCCCACAGTCCTCATGTTACTATACCCACAATATGGTGCACCCATCATTTTTAAAAGGCTACCCAATCAAAATGACCCATCAATCCAAAAGAGTCATAATCATTCACCAAATTAAATGCCAAGCTGTGATAGTATGGTTATGTGTGGCTACTTAGTTGTTGGGTAAAAAAAAAAAGAACCATTGTTATAGGAGCTTTCTAAGTGAGTGAAATTTAAAAAAAAAAAATCATTACAAATCTTCCCATCTTCCATCACCCTTTGGTATTTACTATTTACTAACCCTTCATGCCCATGGTTTTCTTTAAGAGATATATATATATATAATTTTTCTTTTTTACCATTTGACTTTACCTTTGGCATGTAATTCTAATCCATGGGTTTTCACCAAAGTGTAAACCTTGGTGTTTGAGTTGTTATTTGAGATTAGGAGTTAGGTGCATTTGCTAACAAACTAGGTAGCTTTTTTCCCCATCTATTTCTTGTACGTAATGTATATTTTGCACGCAATCACTATACAGTTTTGTAATATTATGCTTAATTTCATGAATCTTATTTTGCTATTCATTATTAGTCAACTCTCTCTCTCTCTCTCTCAACTTTGCCACTTAAGTGACTATAATCTTATAATATCAAAAGGCAGGCAGCTGACCTATGTTTACATCTTCACATATTACAAATTATTGCTATATCAGAAAAACTAATCTTGTTTTTCCCCTGTTTTACATAAAAATCACATATAACCCTTTGAATACAACACAAAATAAATTGGTACTCCGCTAAAATGAACAATATCTAGTTAATCAATTGAGCAATTTTGCAGCTTGTGGACAAAATAAATTGAAGTGGCAATCACAATAAGCTTGATTTCTTGACAAAATAGAAAGAAATGAAAAGGAAAGGAATTTGGTGTGTGTTAGGCAATCAAAATAAAGGCATGCCAGAAAACCCCAACCCTCAATGGAAATATTTCATATAGTGTTATATAGGAGTATTTCATTATCCAAAGCAAAAGCACATAAAACTTTGTCTTTTATGAATATGTTAAAGAATTTAGGGTAATGGGCACCAGTTAAGATTGCAAAACCAATAGAAATAAGTTTTCTAGATTTTCAAGTTTCTTCATTTTCAAGGTTATTATTCTTAGGGCATTGATTTGCGCCTTATTCTATTACCGACATATTCTTAGATCATACTTATATAATTCATGGCATGATGGCTCTTTTTATCTAATTAAGTTTCAAATTTCTTCAGCACCATTGTCACTACTAAACTTTTCCTACTTCCCTACAAAACGTGTTAAAATTTACTGATTTAGAATTAAAAGCTTTCACTTGCCATTGATGAATTACGATATCCTTCTTTTTTTTTCTTTCAAATTATTCTTTAAGGAAAAATTAATCAAAAATTCAACTAAATCTAGTTTAATTTCTTTCTTTCTTTCTTTCTTTCTTTTATAATTCAACAATATGTAAAATCCATCATTTTTTTTTGCTTTTTATAGAAAGAGGTGGGTTCAAACCTGCAAAACAAACACTCCATCAATTTTGTTAACATTCACCAATTGTTTGAAATGATTGAAAATGTTTAATTTTACATATACTATGGGTAGCAGCATATAATCTAAATGCAGCAAGTTCACAATAATTATCAAAGCTGCAGAAATATATTTTCTCAGGAAATTATAATCCTTTTCAATCATTCTTTAACAAAAAGATCTCATATACCATTGGAAAAGGCTAAAATTAATTTTTAATTAATGGGTTTTCCCATAATAGGGAGAGTGAAGTTTCCTTTCCTTCCCATTTCAAGGAGAGGGGAAGGTGTATGGTGCTAGCTAAGCTAGTTAATTCATTGCTTTAAATAAATAAATAAATAAATATTAATGAGCATATAGTGTTACTACAAAATTTAAAGCAAAGGACAATTGCAGCAACCCAATGCATGAAATGTTGTTCTAAAGCAAAAGGTGACCAAAATCCAGCATGCAAATGATATATATTTTTATATAATTGGCTTTATGGGGGATTGGGGTATTGAGTTGTAATTTAGTGAGAAGTAAGATTTGGGAGCAGCAAAGCTTTCTTTTTGTATTGCTTTTTGGGATCTTCTCATGCTCTTTGGGGCAGCTCTAATTAAGGGGTTTTGATGGTCCCCATGAAGCATGTGGTTTGGGATATTATTAAGGGAGATTAATCTCTTCCTCTCTTCTATTTTGGTTAATCTTTTTTTTTTTTTCTTTTTTCTCTTTTTTAAGGGAATCAAAGCATGCTATCAAGCATGTGACCACATTCATAATTACCTTATTAGAACTCTCTAATCAATTCCTTCAATTATCTGTTCTTTTAATCAACACTCTCTCAATATTATACACCCTTTAATCAAAATTATCACCATATCATTTATTTATAAATAATGTGTTCTGATGGCCATATTATTATTATTATTATATTATTTCAATTATTATCATGTTTCGATATTCTTTTATATATAATTTTTTTTATTGAAATTTGAATTCACAATTACATAATTCTAGAGAGGAATTAATCAGTATACATTAATGAGTTATTTTTATTAAATATAGTATATGTGAGTAAATCTGTAATGTATCAAAGTTTTTGCAACTTTTCTGAATGGAATTCACTTATAAAAAATTGTTATATATTAATTAAGAGGAGAGAATTAATATTATTAACATTGGAACATTATTTATTTTTCCTACAACAAATCTATCCGCATTTCTTTACTTATAAAACAATTTGGATTGAAATTGTCACATTTTAATATAGTGTAGCTTCATGGAAAGAGACAGAGAGTTTTTCCTTCAGAATATTTGAATATACACATATATACAATATTCAATATAGTCGTGATTCTTCACTACCTTTTTTTCAATAATATATAAAATACAATTTGTCTTTGATAATAATAACCATTTCCTAATTAATGTTAGTCTTTAATATATTATTAATTAGTAGTAGAGATGCTGCATTAATTTGTGCATGCTTTGTCTTAAGCATGCCTACATATTAACATTTAGGCATTGCCATTTGCCCCTCTATTTCACTAGCCAGACCAAAAACTTAATATTCAAATCCGTGACCTATTTTTAGAAAATGGAATTTTATCTTTGGATTTATTAATTTATTCAATTCAATATTTGGTTTAATGTTAGAAAGAATTTAATTGATTAATCATCTTCGTTTTAGTCATATCAATACATTTTTCTTTTATTAATCCCATTTCGGTTTTAGAATTACAATACTATTAAATTTTAATTTCAAGTATGAATGCTTCTATAATATCCTAATACCAAGCATTGACCCAATCACAAAAAAAATGTTCCTATAACTCATAAAAATTGAGAATTTTTTTCTTAAAAAAATGAACTTTGTCATCTTATGATTAATTGAGAAGATAAATATGGATATAGCCAGCTTATGTTACTAGCAATTATGCACAATTGGGACATAAGACAAAGTTTTATAGATCCCTACATAATAAAGCAAAATAATCATCTTTAATTACATATTTCAGAGTAGTCATCAATAATTAAACAATGCCCTATGAATAATTAGTAGTTTAATCCCATATGTCTCCATCTATGCACTCATGCCAAAACAATTGAGTTGGCTAATTAATTTCAACCCTTGATTAATGCATGCAATTGCTCTTTTATTTATTTATTTCACAGGATTGGTATTTCTCTTTAAATATCTCAGTGTGTGCACACAATTGGTTATATAATAAATAGTCTGCCAAATATGATTACTTGGAGATTACTAATAGAAGTAGTGTCATTAATTAGTTGTCCTGAGCAGGCTGACAGATGGGTTTTCATTAATTTTTAAGAAAAATAAGGTTCTAATTATGTAATAATATTAAGGGCATTGGGAATTGTGTTATATATAATATACACATCTGCTACAAACATCCAATGACTGCAGTCTGCAGAATCCAAATTATGCATGAAAAATTACAAACAGATTACCCCAAGATTTGTTCCCATTTGGTGTTAGCCTCTGGCTATCAAACATGAATTGAATATAGTACTAAATATTTGTATAAAAAAACCCACATTTCTAACCCACATACAAAAGTACATTAGCTAAATACAAAACCATGTAACAACAAATTTTCACTCTCTTTTTAGTGTCTCATTCTTTGTAAGAGAGGCCTAATGCTGATTCCTGAGATTGGCATCTGTGTTTCTTGTAAGCCTTTCCATTGACAAGCTTTACAAGAAATTCACACCAATGTCTTTTTTTTTTTTTTTTTGCATTTTTTTTCACTATGTTGGAATCTATATATAATTTTGTAATTTGTTAAATGGCTTCAGGAACTTAATAAAACTTGTTGCTGTGACAATGTCTTCACATTAGGCACTTAAAAGTCTTTAAATTAAGCCATTTATCTAAAATGGGGACCAATTATTGGTTAGACAAGGCCAAAATTTCTAGTCCAATTCTATAAGCATTGAAGAAAATGACAATATAGAGAGCAATTTTTTAGTGGGAGAAAGAAGTGAAAATTTTTATTATTATTTTAATAAATTCGATTAAATGTATAATTAAAATTTTATTCTGAAATACTAAATAAAAATTCTTTTTTGGCCCTATTAATTCAAGTGTGTGAGAAAGAAATGAAATGTTTGTGAAAGGGATATCAAATATGAAATAAACAAATTGATTTTTTTTAATAAGGACAAGAAGCTGCATTAAGGAGAAATTAGCCCCAAGGGTCCCACAACGAACCTGGATAAACCTTTCCCACATTGAGAAGCATCATCACATGGGAGTAGAAACTAGCAATCACAGAGAGATGCAAATGAGACAATGGCAGAGGATTTGGTGGAGCCACATTAATGCTTTGCTAAAATGTGCGCTGCTTAAACATCAATAGTTAAATAAAAATAAAATAACCACATTATTAATATTAATCAATCTCCATTAATAATAAACAAAGCATTTCACCATATACATTTATAATATGCTTTTTTTAGGGGCAAAAAAAAAAAAAAGAATGTAGCATTCTATGAGCAAAGATTGACACCTTGGAACTTTGCTGGTAATTTAGTGACAGTCCCACCTGTGCCATTCCCTTTTTTCTTTATTATAAAACCCTTTTTTCTTTATTATTTATTTATAATAAGAGAAATATTAAACACACTCTCCAATTATGTACATTTTTCAACATTTATTTTTTAATTGGTTGATAAGAAAAAAAATTTCTCTTTATTTTTATATTTTTTTTTTTATTTTCATCGACCAATCAATTGGAGATTGTAGTTAGCATTCTTCTTTGAATAATGTTATGTAAAAGAATTCAGCTGAAAAAGATTGATAAGAGAAAAAAAATGGAAATAGAAGGAATCTACATGTGTACTGTTAGCTAGACACGTATAATAAAGGAGTACCATGTGCCTTTGCTTGGAAATTGGATCAACACTTGAAAATAGAAAAATGATATTCCATAATTTTTTCTTTTTTCTTTTTTTTTTTTAAGGAAAGAATTGATTGTACCTAAAATAATACATATTTAGTTAGCAAATTATATCATGCATTATTAATTTGAACAACAATATTTTTTAACTAGAGTATTAATATTTTATATTTATTTTATTTATTTATAAGGTAATATTTTTACTGGTAGTCTATTTTATTGTATTTCTTTTTCTTTTTCTTCTTGCTTGTATAGAGAAAAAAAAATGAAACACGTGTAGAGAGAAAAGCATTAGTATTAATGTTTGATTTTATTTTTGTATATTTAATTTTATTTTTAGTATTTTTGAATATTTTAATTATTGTTATTATTATTTTTGTGGTAAAAAATATTAATTTTGATATATTTATAGAATAAAATGGTTGAAAATGAAAATATTTAAACTAAAATAAGAAATATAGAGAGAAAAAAATTATGTTATTGGAGATTGAAAATGATGTATTTGGTAGAGATAATAAACCTATAAATAATAAATTTGAAAGTTGTAAACGATACATCTTTAAATGATGAAGTAACAAGTTGTAAATGATAAACCTGTAAGTTCTATACGATAAACTTTTATCTTCAAAATGATGAATCTTCAAGTTCAAAATGATGAATATGTAAATTATAAATGATAAACTTATAACTTATAAATGAAATTATTAACTTTTAAATTCAAAATAATAAATCTGTAAATTTAAAATGATAAACCTGATGAAGTTATTAACTTTTAAATTAAAAACAGTGAATCTGTAAATTTAAAATAATAAATCTATAAATTATAACTGATAAATCTATAAATTTAAAATGATAAACCTATAAGTTATAACTTATGAAGTTATAACTTAAAAAACGATAAAATTATAAGTAATAACTTATGAACTTATTTTATATTCATAAGTTTATCCAAATTCAATTAAAAAAAAGCGCACTTTACCTTTATTTTAGACCTATAAAGGAAAGGAGTCCATAAGGCGACATCAGAGTCTTAGGCAACATCAGAGTCTCGGCAAGGACCATAATCAGATTGGGCTTCTCAGAATTGGCCCAAATATTTTGACAGAGTTAGCTGAAATAATTGCCACTGCCTCAGTCTCGTATCTGAAGATTTGAGTCGGCGTTAAATTTTATATTATCAATATGAAAACTATAAAAGTACAGTGGGTTCGTTATTTTTATAGAAAATAATGGTCATTATAATTCTAATATTTTTGAGCCTTTTTTGTACTATTTATTAGGGTTAAAAAACTATCTACAAAATTATTTTTAAAAAATTCTAAATGAGTAGGGTCAATAAATCCCACTGTCCTCCATGTAAAGACACTCCTAAAAACAGTCTTGGAATATTAGCATTGGTTTAGGAAAAAATTAAAATTAAAAATAAAAATAAAAAATAAATTTTAGTTTAATTATACTGGTCTGATTAAACAAAAATTATAAATTTTGAATTCAAAATTTAAATCGTATTTTATAGAGAAATCATATTCGAACTAGTCTGAATTATTAAAAAAAAAATTGAAACGAAATTCGTTTTTCAATTCAATTTGTTGGGTAATCCCGGTCAATTCAAATTATGCTCAACCATATCTTAACTCCCACTTTGCTATGAAAGGAAGAATGTCTAATGATGATCAACTTTCCAACTTTGACAGAATTTTGGGGCTTCCTTGGTTTTGTACGAAGTTAAGAATGTAATAATAGGACTAACAATCACAAAATTTGGTTTGTAATAAGTAACTACTTAGAGCTTTACGCATATAGAAGTTTTACACGACAAGCCATTTATATAGTTAGGCCAGAACAATGTTTAGTTGATGTTCCAAATTTGAAGGAAACCTTGCCCTAAAACCTACTCCTCAACACATAGCTTAGTATGCTTGCTTAGAAATTAGAATAGGTTAGTTTCATTGCGGGTACGTCAAGTACCCTAAAGATGGAAAACTGGATAACAGAATCAAACTCTATAAACCACGCCAAAACATGACTTATTTTAATCTTGGTTTCAATAATTTTTCCAGCGAATCGATTCTTCAAAGCTTAGTGTCATAGCATCAAGTAGAAGGGCAATAACATCTTCAATTGAAAATTCCACATTTTTCTATGAAGGTTCTATTTACTCTTTCAAATACAAGATGAACAGAAAAATACCAGCATTTTTGTTTCTCAGGACAGTGCTAATATTGCCATGCTGAATAAACTCTTTCTAATCTTTAACAGAAAAAAGATTATTGCGTCCAATATTTGCAGAGCAAGCTGCTTCCCAAAAGCAAGGTTCTGCTGCAGGAGAGGAAGTTGCAGATCTAAGGACCTCTCAAGTTTTGTAATGAACTACCCATACATGAATCATGAATCATGAATCATCTGCATCAGTGATATAGAAATACAAAGTGTTTAGGCCAATTGAATTTTTTTAAAGAATTTCTTCTTCTAATTTTGCATTCCACGTACCACAACCTCATATAAGACTCTGGACATCAGATTCATGTTAATACACATCAGAACATTACATGACTTCAACTTCTTTAATTATAGCTATCATGTCATTCATAGGAATTTTCGTTGTTACAAATACAAGTTATTTAGCTTAATCACTCCAAGAAAATCAGTATGCTAAGAATCAAAGTAGAATAAGAGTATCAACAAGTTATCAGCAAATAAAATTATAGCAATAAATAAGCAGAATATACCCGTACATACTATCATTTCTGACATAAAGAAGGAATAAATGTTAGGCAAAGAAGCAACCTATTTACAAATACCTGCAAGAAATGTTCAACCTCAGTCCACTTGCAATTGTGCAAAACATCTTTGAAATCAATAAATTTCAATTTGTGATCATATCTATCTTAGCTTATGTTAGAAATTATACATTAACTTATCATCTTGTTTGTTGAATATGCGCCAAAATCATTGAAAATCCTTCGCCATTATATTCCTTTTTTCCCTGCCAAATTTCGTAGCTTCCTAACAAGCTATTTCTACCAGAATTCTCACTCGACTAAATTGAAATCCAAGCTTTGCAAAGGCTTATGCGTATTTTATAATTACTCAAAACCTGCATATACACAGAGATCCAATACTTGAGGTCTTAATAGAATATTTGCGCTATTTCTGTAGCTATGTACTTCCGACTGCACCAATTAAAGACTTATTTCAAACTAAATCTTTAATTTATTCCCATTTCACGTGCATAATTAATAAAAAAAAAAATGAATCCATGCAAATGATAAGAATTACACAAATTCATGAAGGAAATAAAGCAGAATCCATCTGATAACCTTTCAAGAAAAAAGAGATGTTATATATGGATGAACCGAGGAAAGGTCTAAATTAAAACCTTCCAAGCATCCGCATAATCAGTCACTCCATGGCAGCAACTGCATTCAGGTTTCACATCCTTCAGCAAAAAGATATGTGAGGCTTACAGGTGACCTAGAATGAAATAATGCAATCATATACGTTATGAAATATCAGTGGCTCAACATTATGTGTTGTATGAATTGCCCAATGGTTAAGACCAAGACAACAAAGCGGTCCCCAACATCATCTTTCAACATTGGGAAATGAGGTGTACGAGCCTCCTACTTTGGCCCTGGAAAATGCAGTGGAATGTATCAAATAATGTTCTCAAAAGAAACTGCAACAATGCCAATTATATGGAGAATATGAAGATATTCAAAATAGAAAACCCACAACATATTCAAATTCAGGTTTTCCAGTCCAAAAGAATCTTGCACATTATCTGCATGCGTTTAGGAGAAAATAGCCACTTAATATCACAAGTGTTCAAATTTCAACTGCATGTTCCATCAACGAAGTAGGAAAACTATCTGTTTTAATACAAGAAATCTTTAAGATATAATAGAGAAGAAAGTACATTCCCGTTATCCACACATTGTTTGCAAAAATTTGAGCTACCATATATCAAAATATACAAGTTCAGAGAGAAACTAAAAATGAAATGGGAGCAAAACAAAAGAAGATGAGAAAGAAGAATTGATGTACAAGGATGATTTAGAGACAATCTTTACTTTCCAAGTTTTCTGGTACATTCATTTAAACTGGGCCACTATATGTTGTAAAACGAATATAGAACTTATGGAAACCTACAACTTACCTTGCCTCTTATAAGGACAAATGCAATTAGAGCAAGTTTAAGATTCTAGCACTAGAAACAAAATGAATATTAACCAACAAAACGTCTAACATATTCTAGTCATCTAGAAGGAATACTATTATCAGAAGAAACTAAATTTCTGACCTCCATCAAATGTTCATCATTTGATATGTGGAGGGAAAGACGAAGATTTGTCACCAAAACCTCTTGATCCCAACTTAAAGGTCCTGATGCATACAATGCCTCCATAGTGCAACGGTAGGCATGCAACTCTAACCTATGGATTTCAACAGCCAATTCCTCTTTTGTAGGAAGGAGAACATTGCCTTCCTCGTGCCCCCTCTGACAGAAAGATTCTGCATCACTACAATGGCCATCAATATCTTCAACAAAAGCTGAACGACGCAACATATAGTAATTGTTGCTAGCAATGCTACAACTACCAACAGAGCTAGTAGCACTAACTTCATCATCGGAATCTAATTCTACTGCAGATGAACATCCAACAGCACCAGGTTGCTGTCTTCTCTCCATATCCATTTCAGAAAACCTGGTTTGGTTGTTAAGAGAAAAATGAATGAATTTTTCACCCACTGTTTCTCTTGGGCATGCAATATCATCTATTTGCTCAGCCAATAAGGACTGATTGGCAACAATCACTCGGTGCAGCATTCCCTCTTTCTCAACTGCTCTATATTTTTGGACAGCACCATCATATGCCTCAACTTGTTTATGGTCATATGGTCCTCTTTTTGAAGTCCTACACGAAACAATATTGGATTCCTGGAGTGTCTCATTATACCTGCTTGGAAAAAAGTCATACCTCACATGTTCATTTAACCTTGTTTTTATCCTTTGAACATTGTTCCAAGACTTTCGCCTCCACTTCCGAGTTGAATTTTCATCATGTTTACTTCCACAACTGGTAGAACCCTGGGTATAGAAAAATGGAAAAATATAAATATTAGATGCGTAAAATCAACAAAAGTAAATTTCAGGAAGATGCTACTTTTCCAGGAGTAAAAATGAAAGAAAACTAATAAAAAGTGAAAAGATGACATTGTGATCCAACATTATCAATGGATGCTTGTAATCTAGATACAAAAATTATAATATGGCCAATTAACAATCAAATTCTCTTGCAAGACATAAAATTTGATCTAATACTAGCAAAAAATCAATAAATGCTAACTCAGAATTACACGAAAAACAATTTAAATAAATAGAAGACAAGGTTCACAATCACACGCATATATTTACTATTTTAACAAAACAGATCTTCAAAGGAAACTAATTTGTTTACATGGGATATACCTTTCCGATTACAATCCATTTGTTATCTTGCCAAGACTGTCTTGCACGGATGTCAAATTTACTGACTTTAAATTCAAGAGATGATCCCAGTATTCTGACCAAAAAATATTCTTTGCACAACACCTTAGAAATTGTTGCCATTTTCCAAGAAAAATTATCAAATAGCTCCACCACGTCACCCAGAACCCAATTCTCTGCAATTTCAGGTAGTGGAGGACAAGGTCTAATTGCCTTCCTAGATATCCTCTCCACTAATTTCTCACCAGTAGTACATGTATGGCCGGCATATCTAACTGTGTAAGTGTGGCCACTAGCACATATAATCTCAGCACAACGCCAAAAGCCTGAAGGCACATCTTTTTTGCACAAGACTTCTACTTTGCTCCCTTTCTTAAGTCTCATGGCTGCTACAATATCACAATCCTGTTAAAGGAAACAAATGATTAGAAAAAAGTGAACAATGAAACTGAAATAGCAAATATTTGCAATTGCAACTGAATACTAAAATTGGAAAACTATACATAGGGTGCATGGAGTTGGCAGTAATCAAACAATTGACTTGGAGGTGAGATACGGAAGAAAAACTCTTTTGGCATGATTCAAGAATTGGAGATTTTAGAGATCTTGACAAACTAAATGATAATAATGTATATATAAAAAAAATCTAACTAGCCTCAGGATGTTAAAAAATTTCACATCCTGTTTGAATGCTGAGAAAATTAGATCCGAAATGATGAAAATTTGGAAAAGAAAATATCAATTAGGCAACATTCTTGATTCAGTTAATATCAGATTTCTGATTCATAAACATTTTCTTTGCTTAACTTTTATCCAACAATTAAAACAAGAAGCAAAAGCACTCAATGCACACCTTAGATATTATTTTTTATTAATAACAGACAAACAAATAAAAAAAAAACTAAAGAAAAGAAGAAGAAGAAGAAACTCAGGCTATCGCTCACAGCAGATTCAGTAATATCAGATAACGAACAACATAATATGGACTCCAGGCTACGTTAGGTCGCTGTGAAAATGCAGGAAAACTGAAGGAAATCGGAATTACGACTCTTTAAATTAATCATATTTGAGCAACACAGGAACTTAATTCACGTTTGGTCGCTGAGAAAATGCAGGAAAACTGAAGGAAATCGGAATTACGAGTCTTTAAATTAATCATATTTGAGCAACACAGGAAATTAATTCAAAATCCATTACAAAAAAGCTACAATCCAGAGGGCCTATTATTAGTATTTCACTAAGTTGAAGTTTTATTTCTATTTTCAAAATACAAAAGCAGCCAATAACAGAAATCTTATATAAGCAAACACCCAAAAAAAAAAACACTATCTTTTTCTTTTTCTGTTTTCTTACCGTTTCTCAGAAACCAAACAGAGGTCAATCCAAACACACAAAAAAATAAAAGACTGGACATGAAAAAGAAAAAAAAAATTAAATTTGTCTGCAACACATACTAATCCAAAACACTCCTAAAAAATAATTAAAAAAAAAGCGAGAATGTATTCGATTAGAAAAGAAAACAAATACATAAAATTGAACTGGAATTAAGGGAGAGGAAACGAAGAGATTCACTCTTACCTTTGCTCAATTCTTTTTCTCTTTGTATTTCTGAAGGATTGTTGTTATGGTTTTTTATTATGTGGATTACTATTATTTTGCAGTTGATGGGGCAAAAACAAACACTTATATATATATATATATATATATATATATATATATATTGAAAGAAAGAAAGAAAGAAAAAAAAAGGCTTCATTAACAAAGAATATGGTATGGTTTGTATGCCAAGTTGCCAACTGCCCAAGAATAGCTTGTTGAGGTTGGATTAACTATGTCTACTTTTTTTCTTTTTTCAAATTTTCTCTTTTTTTTTTTATTAATTTTTAATTGTAATTTAGTTTCTTTGTGGACAACTTTACGCCACTTTAATTGATGTTTAATAACATATTATGCCCCCTTTTTATTTTTTAAATTTCCATAACTTGTGGTATATTTTTTAAATTTCCAAATCTATAATAAATTTTGAAAAATATTTAAAATAAAAATAATAAAAATTAAAACATGGGTGTATCGTTATTTTCAATTATAGTTAGAGTTAAAATAAGTATTAGAATATATATATATATATATATATATATTCATTTTATCTTATTAATTAAAATATACCATATAATAAAAGTTCAAAAAGTCTAAGGATTCGGTGGTTTTTTAAATTTTAAGTGTCCAATTGAAAAAATAAATAAATGTCTAATTTAAACAAGAACAAAATAATAAAGTTTTTTTTGAACTTTTTTTTTGTTTTCTAATATTACAAAATAATTAGAAAAACATGGATCAATTCGATATAATTATGGATGGTAATTGAAAAAATATTAATAAAGTTACTATCATTCCATTTAGTTCTTTTACTTTCTTAATAATGATAGTAAATTTAACTTGTCTTGCACTAATTTTACACATATCTTAATTAATTTATTTCTTGAGAGTTTTTTGAGGTGTATTTGTAGTTAGAGAATTAGTTTGGCTTGCATTTTCATGTGCTAGTGTTGTATATAAGGAGTTATGTTGTACAATTATTTTCACAATTAAAATTCTTAATTTTTTTTTCTTTAGAACTTATTTTCTTAATTTTCTCAAGAAACAAACAATTTTTTTTATTTCAGTTTAAGATTCTTCTTCCATTGTCTCAAGGAATTAGTAATTAATTTTCTTTGAACTGTTTTCTCTCCTTGGTAGATGATTTATATCTTTGAATTAGCTTTATCTCCTTAAAAAATAAATATATTTTATTTTATTTTCAATCCTTTATTCTAAATTTTATCAATAGTGAGACCAAAAGAATCTCTTTCAAGGCCGATGGAAAATCTTCACTAATTCTTGTTTCCTCAATCCCCTAATTGGAATCAAACTTTTATTCATGGTAGATATAGGGATTTCTTGTGTCTATCAATATTTCTTGACTATGAACCACTAGAAATCAAATCTTAAATTATTGTGGATTATAATTTATAAAGCTTGCCCTTATGTTCTTTTTATGCAAGAAATTTATTTATTTATTTATTTTTGGAATGATTTACTTTTCATATGATGAAGCATATAGCAAATTAATAGTAATTAAGTAATTTAATGAAAACAAAATACAGGAATGTCAAACTTCAAACTAAATATTCCATTACAAGTTTAGGTTATATCTTATTTTATAAGAGCATTTGCAATATTTTTAGGTCCCCATTTGTGAATCAAACCAAAAATTAAGTTTTACATAAATGAAAAAAAAACAATAACTTTTACTTTACAAATATACATGATGAATTTATTTTAAATATTCATTTTCTCAAATGACAGTTTATTATTAGCATCTTTCTAAATTAATATTTTCCTATATATATTTATACATATACATACTTAAATTGGTCAAACCTTATAATTGAATTTCAATAGCAGCCCAAATTTGCTAAAATTGTCCCTTTGACTAGAAAGTGCAGAATTTGTCCAATTTAAGCACATTTTATGACTGTTTTTATGGAAATAAATAATTTTCAGTTAACAAATATGTTGATTTATATGTGGAATACGACTAAATAGCTACCTCTGTCTATGAACAGAAAAAAAAAACAAAAAAATGTCAATTTGTTTAATATATATATATATATAATCTCCATACTTTATTATTAATAATTTTTAAATTAAAATGTTAAATATTAACTTTAAAAAATTAAACAATCTCACTTTGATGGTAGCATTTGATCATATATTAAATAAATGATAGAGATTAAATTAACATAATTTATTATATTTATTATTTAATACAACTTGGAATAAAGAAGAAGAGATAGATAGACTGTAGAGTTCTTCTTGCACTTCCGTACACGGCCTTCGATTTAAACATGCTGACTTATTCTTTTTTTGTTCATTGCATTCAATTATTCACTTTTTGTTCTTTACCATATACATAATTAGTTTTTATAATTACAATTGTGGGAATTAATTCACTTATTGAATTGTATGGATATGATAGGAATATTTCAGAAATCATTCTTTTACTTTTATCACTAGTTTTTTTTTTCTAAAAAAATTAATTTTTTACTTTCGATCAATAAGGCTTCAATAAATTATTAAACTCACAACCATACAGTGTTAAAAATGATTTTTAAGATTTGAAACACTTGGAGCTGCACAAGGGCGGATCTAGCGGGAGTTGAACTGAAAATTTCTTTTTAGTGTACTTTTTTTTAAAAAAATGCTATTATATTTATTTTAAAAATTAAGTAGATTTCATTAATTTAATATAATGGATACTATAAAAAATTAAAATTTTTAATTTAAATAATATTTTTGAAATTTTCTATTCCTTTCATTTCCGCATCGTAATCGTATACTGTTTTCATCTCCTTATTACAGTTGTTTGCTCATTTCGTCTCTTCTTCTTTGGCTTTTTCTCTTTTATGATATTTTTCTTGTCTTCGCATCGCAATTATCCGTTCCCTCTCTTTTAATGTATATGGATCCATTGTGCAAAAATTCTGAATCTACTCCCGAGCTAGCACCTCTTTATGTTCAAACTCCTAGTTTTTACATTCAATATCCAGTATCTCTCTAATGTATTTGATGATATAGGCTTTGCTTAATCGTGTTACAATATTAATGAATAATGACATAATTTTCATAATTTTTTTCCTTTTTATATGAATTTGTTTTCGTGTTTATATTACTCCATTAAATTAGCATTGTTAGATTTTAAATGTCCTACCTCGTGTTTTTATTTTTATTTATTTATTTTTGGAAATCTACTTCGTTTTCTCCTTGCTATTTTTACTCTTTAGGGATGCTTTTTTTAGTCCGTCCCAATTTGGTAGGATTTTTTTTTTATTTGTTACAAAATGATAGTTCACTTTTTTTTAAAAATAAAAAAACATATAATTATGTGTTATAAGAATACCAATTCTCGTAGGAAGAATGTCAGTAGATTTTAACATTTTTCAACATGAAACAAGCCTTATCATGACAAAAATATTACACGCTTTTTATATCATTACAGATTAATTAGTTTAGTGTGTATGCAAGAGTAATAGATTTGAAGAGAGAAGAAGGAATTTTAGAAAGCATACATATTTTTATATGTAAAAGAGAACAGGAGTAGAAGGGTTCTGCCTCTTACAGCAAATTCCTCAATTTATAGAGAGGGAGAAAAAGATGCAAACAAATTAAAAAAACTGGAAGATAAGATTCCTCAAAATAACTCTTATATCTAATAAGAGTTTATAAAATCCTACTAGTAGGCAACATATCATGCGAAATCACATAAAATTTAGATACCTTTTTTTGCACTAAAATCTAATAAATGACATCAATCATAAGTTCAGGCTGAACTCTTCATGAAAAAAATCAATGAAGAATTTGAAAAAGGAAAATTAATGTAACGTGCTAACAGGGAAGCCATGAACATAAAGATTTCAAATTCAAAGGAGAACAATGTCCAACAAAGAAACTCATAATGTGAACAAATTCTTTATATAGTGATATCTCATATCCTCTCTTTTGCACACTCAACCATCTCACCAAAGTTAAAACCAGTCACAAACTTCATATTTATTGTATCTATTCTGCTCTGCCCAAAAGAAAGAAGAAAAAAAATCGAACACGATCGTTTAATAGCAAGTTGAACAAAAATAACAAGAGATCACAAGGCTTTATCAGGATGAGAGAAAATCCAGAGAATAAAAACACAGAGAAATAGAACAAGAGGGATGAGGTGAATAGCATTTTCCCCTGGTGACTTGTGATGCAGACCAAATTCCTTTTTGGAGGCATCAGTGTGGGGACTGTATATTGGCAGGTCAGTGGAAACTGTTGCTTCCAGATGAGAAGATATTGCATCCAAACTTATCGAAAACTCATCAGAGGGACGACAAATGCTTGCTGACCTTTGCATTCTTGAGATGAAAAAGAAAAGGCAACAGCAAGGTCCTCTATTATATACAAAGGGAAACAAGAAAAAGAAAAAGAAGAGGGAGATGGAGATGGGTTGTCAAGACGAGCAAAACCGACCTCATTATATACAAAGGAGAAACGAGAAAAATTATTTGATAGCCAAAAATGCTATGCTCAGGATGGTCAAAACCGGACTTCAGGGGCAGCAAGTTCGCTTACAGAGCCAAAAATGCTGCCAGTGGGACGACTGCTTATCTCGTGGACTTTCTATCAGTTGATTTACAACTGTTAGAATAATAGATTGTCAGCTTAATTTTATTAAAAAAGAAAAGAAAAGAAAAATGCAGCTTCCATTGTAATCAAAGGCATGCATGTGCATGTGACTTAAGTTTCAATTAACAAGGAACCTTTTTCACTCTTTTTATCTCAAAAATAATTTAAAAAATTAACACAAGGTACCCGTTTTATTAACTCAGTGTGGGTATCGATAATTAGAGGCTGTTACTTGTTATCCATGATAAAATAACAAAAGATAGTGTTTTGCCTATATTAATCTAGATAAAACTTGCTACAGAATTAGGGTCAATGGTAGATATAACATATATTTCGAGCAGCAAGCTTGTAACCCTAAACATATATAGCTGGCAACATCACTGCCCGTCTTCATTACGGTGGCAAGCATCCTCTCATTTCAAACACAAATGAAACAGTACAGTCGATGATCACTAACTTTGGGAGGAAACAAAATTTTACTTCTACATGTCCATGGGCAGAATCTATGGAAATATTATGAGCTGAGGACTCGGCTACATCATCACCACTGAAATCAAACATATATAATTCTTCTACGATTCTACCCAGTGTGTGATCACGTATCTTAAAATTGTTAGGAGAGTCATTCAGGCACATGACAAGCTAGGGTACAATAGATGGGATATAAGATTGTAAGAATATGTTAAATCCGAATTTATATATATATAGTTCTACAAACAATCAAAAGCATAACTAGAGCATTCAAGTGGCAAAAATAGCACCAAGATGCTCAAAGATATGTTTATGTCCTATAACCACAGTACCGGCAAGTGCTGCCAACCATACAACCGAAGAAAAAGCTTTTACTTATGCCACTAACTTCCATCTTACCCAACAGATACCCATCCAGGGAAAAAAAATGCCCTATAAGCTTGGGCAATTGGTTTTCCAATTGCATGAGATTAATTGGTTTCCTAGAATCAACTCAAACTTAAATTAAAATGGAAGAAAAAGAAAAAGGAAAAAAAAAAAAACGAGGAAGTTCTTACAGGCCAAATTTATAGTACACTTTGTCAACAAATGAAGCCATCTTATATGCATACAGTCCAAACAACCACCTGAAACTCTTGAAAATTATGTTTGGCACACTGTCACAACTCGCAAATGAAATTGACATTCTGAGCAACTTTTAGTTAAAAAATCCAAGTATACAAACAATCCCACGACAGTTTCTGCCTTTCTGGTTACATTTGGGTGACACAATGCACTCTATGCAATATCAATTTGCATATTACATCCTGACGTTCTTGCATGTGTTATCAGATTTTAACAGTTGATGAGATACAAAAATGTATATCTCTATCATAGGACCTCAATATAATACACATATCTCTTTCCTACTGTTATAACAAAACAAAGCTACAAGATATACCTTGTGTTCATGAATGAACTTCCAAAATGTCAGCTATTCCTTTCCTCATTCTATGTAGAACTTATTTCTGAATGGTGCAAGCGATTTGCCAGAATGTTGTCTGATCTCACAGCCAATCTCAACCTCCATCAATCTATGATTTTCCTTTGAACGGTTCATCAAGAAAGAAAGAGTCAAGTTATCCCCTGCATTGGTGCGTACAGGAGGATGCAAGAGGAAAACCTGTTAAAAAAATACAAATATTAAACAAGGATAATAGAATTGGTGAAGCATCCAAATTGATATATACAAAAAATTAGCACCACAGGAACATCATAATGATGTACATGAAGAATGCATAAATAGTATGATCAAAGTTGCAGCCCACTGGATGTTCAAAGCAGCACAAGCTCTTTCTTCTTCTTCCAAAAGGAATTTTTTTTTTCCCTTCAGATGCACATAATCTCTTAAGAACACAGAAAAACTTATCCCACTAATTGGCTCAGGAAGGCAACATATGATATAGTAGCAAACCTACAAATACACAACAAAAATGCCATGCAATCAACTCATGCTGCATGATTCATTTCACATCAAGTCCATGAGCATATTGATTGGTGTTGCTATAACAAATTTCTTACAAACAATTTGTGCAATTAGGCTCCATACTGGGCATCTATATGTTTCTACTAGATTGGTGTATATCATTTTTTTTATTTGGATTCCTACCTGCTGACCCCAATGTGTGCCATTATCTATGCTGGGCGCAGTTGTCAACTCAATCTCTTGCTTAGCTGGATCATCCTTTCTTCCCTGTTGGTCCAAGAACACAGAAGTTAAACATTATGCCAGTCCTCCACGTCACAAATATGAGGAATATGATTCTCAACTTACTCGAAAATGAACATCAAACCATCCACCAAAGCCACAGAGTCTCGTGTTTTCCAAATTGATTGACGATGAAAAGTTTGATCTGACCTCAAGGATCTCATCAACAGTGGCTGTCAAACAATCAATTTCCTTTACAACAGCAACCGTTCCTATAACTTGATGTGGATGAAGGTTTTGCCACATTGATGTCTATAAAAAATACATAACAAACCTTTAAACAATGCAGACATGGTGAAAGAAGAGGGGTACATATGGAAAGGAGTTTAGAGTGGCGGACCACCATAGTTATTCTTTTAGATTCATTCACACAATATCAACAAGAAGAATAACAAGGTATCACACACTATCTGATACATAAAAGAAGCAGTTGCACAATTGACTAAAGCTTAGGTGACATAGGTTCAAAAATAATGAGTCTGCTCCTAAAATTATCTAGTGCATGTACCCGAGCTCTAAATGAACCAGAAATTACAATAGAAAATAATGCTAGATCTATGTTAATCAAAGACCAACAAGCTGTCACTACTCTGGCTGCTAGAAATAAAGTAAAATTCAGCAAATATAGCTAGGCTATGCAACCCCCCTGTCATTGAAAATAAACTAGCTTTCTAACACTTGAGGATTGAAATGTTTTTTCTTTTTTACCACTTCTGGTTTTACCAACAATTAAGACATAAATTAGACAACTAATTGTCAATATCTAAATCTGGAATTCCAACTTTAAAGCATCAAGTTCCAACCACTGAAGTCATAATTTTGCAAATTTTTAAGATAAGGCAACCTCTGGTATTGAGGTGATAAAAAGAATTCAGGATGTGAGAAAAATAAAAAAAACCTGCTGATAGTATTTTCTCTGCTCTTCCTTAAAAGGGTTAGTTAAAGCACTCATATCAACACCATAGCAGACTCTGGTCTCCTCCAGAAAACCGTACCAATCATCCATTGCTGCATTGAAATCACTCGTTTTTTGATCTACTAATCCTGACCTAATAGGTGCCATCCACATGCAAGCATGACTTGGATACCTGTGATATTACATAGGCAGTTAAACAAAATTCTACTATTACTCTGAGGTGCATGAGTAACCTTGTAAGAACAATAGAAATAAGAAACCATCAATGATTTAGCAGTTGCAAGTTGTGAGAGCACAGCTACAACATCAAAAATTACCGGCAACAAAATGCAAAAAACAACGGTAGAAAATTTGAAAGGCAATGCAAGCTTAAAGAACCAAATATTATGAAATGCATAATATGTAGTTACTTACATGATTCCACTCGGCTTCAGCCAGCGGTCACGTGCACATATCACTGAATCAAACATTGACTCACGGAGAAGGAAGTAACCCATCCACTCTGAGATGATCACATCAACTGCCATCGACCACAATTCCCAAGTCATCATCCAAAACAACAGAGAACACAACTTTAAACATAATAGAGGCAAACAAATTACTAAAAAAAATTTAAAAAAAATGAAACCTTTCTCTGGCAAAGTGATATCCTCCATGGAACCCTCAATTACTTGTACAACATCTTGAAGACTATTTGCTTCGACTAATGTACGGGCATGCTCCGCCATGTTAGTTGCTTCCACTGCATAGACCTTCCTTGCACCTGCTTGCGCTGACCATATTGCAAGAATGCCACTCCCTGTCCCCACATCCAACACCGTCTACACCACATTTCACCAAAATCAGTCTTAAAAATGTTCCTACACACGAGTAATCAGATAAAACGACAACCGATTCCAAAACTTCTAGTTGACCTTAAACCGCCGATTTCTAGTTCACCTTCTATTCAGTTAAAGCTAAACGATTCATACTGGAAGAAATAGAGTATACCTTTCCGTGGAAGTGGTGTTTGTTTTGGAAAATGGCATTGTAATAAGCGTCCATGCGGACTCGATCGGAAAGCATCTCTTTCTGGTGATAAAGAAAGGCGTAGGTGCAGAAATATTGTGCAAAATCCACGCCTTTGTCCACAGTCGGTGCTCCGCCATGACTACTGGCAGCGCGGTCGCCGATATGGTGGCTCCCCATATGAATAGAATGCGCACCGTTTCCGAGAGCTTAGTAGGGGTTTAGGGCAACGGCGGCGAAAGAGATAAAATGCTGTTTGGGTTTGGGGGTATCATCAGGTTATGGAAGTAAAAAGAGTGCCATGTCAGCAGCACCGGGTGAAAATGGGTAGCGCGATGGTGATTTGCGTTTTTGTCAATCATTGGGCTGCAAAATGCTTTCGCATAGTTTCGGAGCACCAGATTTTCTTCCTGGGCTCAATGTGGGACCCTTAGCCCATTTGGTGGGACCCTTAGGAAAGAAAAAACATTTTTGAAACTATATTGAGAGACTTGAAAGTGAAGTGGTGGTGGGAAATGGGGAATATTAATACTGCCTCCGAGTTGTTTTAAAAGTCAATTATGATTTTAAATTTGGCATCTGACTAATGGGACAGGTTTAATTAAACACTGAGAATTTTGGCATATAATGGGAAAGGGGACCATGGCTGGGAGTGGCAACAGGTTGGAAACCTACTAGTTTTGGTTAGGAATTGATAGTTATATGGTTTATTTTTTATTGAACAAGCTCAGAACCATTCAAGAGACAGTTCTAAATCAATTATGAATCGGTTGATTTCAATTCATGAAGTTCACCTGATTCAATAAATATAATTTTTTTAATAAAAAAATCAATTTATTAAACGAAGTTTCATTAATAAAAATAAACTCAAAAAATGGGTTCATAATAAGAGGATTTTGTGACATAAATAATATATATATATAATATTTTTTTTAAATGTCGATTTAAGACTGTGAACCGTCGGTTCTGAACAGTTATAATTCTAATAAATGGGGATCCGACCCAAAATTAACTTTCTAATGGTTACAAACCGGTTCAAATTCAGAAATGGCGTTGACTGGTTTCGGTTTGAATTTGACTGCTAAACCAGCCTAGCCTTGACTATTATTAATGGGTAGGGAGATTGAAAAAGCTGGTAATTGTGTTAGGAATTTCTTTCTCAAAAATATGCTCTTGGTTTTTGTGTTAGGAATTTTTGTTGTGCTACTAACCAGTATGTATTGATTTCTTAATTATTCGAATGAGCACTCTGAGTATTACTCTTCTCCTAGCTATCTTTTTCATAATTTCAACTACAAAGCTTCGGAGGATAGCTTAGAGAAACAGTTGGCACCGCTTATAGCTGGAGTGGCTCCTATATCTCCAACTAGAGTTATGTGTGGAAAGAGAATGACGACCTCTGAGGTATTACTGGCTACTTCTTCAATAGATTGATTGTGGAAGCTATTTTTCTATTGGTAGTGATCGCCGGAAAAGACTTGGTCATACTTATTTAATTCTTTTTTTTTTATTCTTTCGTATTTTCTGCAGCCAGAATATTAATATATTTGAATCCTCGTTAATTGGGTCAAGCTCGGAGAATATAATATACATATATTAGATTTTCATAATCTCAATATATTTGTCATTTACGACCTTTAGTAAATACTCCAAAAACTATATCAGAAGTTGAACAGGAATATAATACGGTGGATGAATATATGTGAGATATTTCGATTAATATTAATTACAGTCATTTTAAAAATTGATTGTTCAACACCTATCATTTTATTAATAGAAAAAAAAAACTCTAAAAATATTTGGTTGGTTCTACATCCTATTGATAATTTTCGTTAATAGACTAAATTTTATTAGTCCTTTTTAACTTTTTTTTTTTGATACATTACATATCATCTGTTTATAAAATTGTATCTCTTTATAAACTATTAATTCCTTTCGAATTTAGTATTTTGAGTTTGGAGATTGACAGAGTTTTTAATATATATAAGAAATTAATTTTCATTTTATTTGGCACATATTAAAATTTTTAATAATTAGCTATTTAACAAGAGGGAAGAGGAGGTCCAACTGAAGGGCCCTTCTTAGAATTAGTTTATAGAGGAATCTTCAATTATTATTTTGCCACATTGTAAAGATGGATGGGCATCCTGAAAATGAATGGCTGTACTTGGATGACCCAATTTAATTTAGTTGAAAGTTGAAACTACATATATTGATGAGTAAGCACAAATCTACTCCAATATATCCTCTCCCACATGGGAGAACATATAAAAAAGTTAATATATTGTCCACTTTCGAAAATAAAAAATCACATATAACTTTGTAAAAAAAAAAAAGAAAAGAAAAATGAATGTACCTATAATTTAATTTCAATTAAAAACACGCAATGTTAGTGAAGAAAAAAAGGTTGAAGAGCTTGCTTTACAATAAAATAAAATAAAATAAAATGGAGAGCTTGTAAGTTTCCTCACTTATAAATAAATGAAGAAAAATCTTGTTCTCTTTAATGGAAATTTCATTTTCTATCCCAAAAAAAACCGAAAAAAAGAAAGAAAGAAAAAGTCCTCGTCAACATTTTTTACAATATTCTATTGAGACTTATTCTGTAATTAGTCCAAATTATTAAATTTAATTTATTAAATTAGTTCAAAAAAATAGTGGTAGCATTTTTCTTAGGCATAATGAAAAAGTAAAGCCTTAAATCAAGATTTGGCTAATCTAAAGATGAATATTATAGAAAAATTTTCTCAGATTTTTTAAATTATAAATAGAATTTTTTAATAAATTAATAGTTTATCTCTTATATTGTTGGAGATAATTTGAATTTATTTGATACTGTATAAATTTCAAATATTTTAATGCAATATATTATATAATTTTTTTATATTTAAAATTTTTTTTATACATTTTTTTAGAGTTTTATTTACAAATGATATTTTATAAGATTTTAAAATTTTTGATTAGTTAACTGTAAATTAAATAATATATTTAAGTTTCAATATTTATAATTGTTTTTTTAAATAATAATTTTATGAAATAATAAGGAATAAATTATTAATTTTTAAGAAAATTATTTTTAATGGTAAGTTATTAAAATTTAAATGAAATTTTTTATAATTTGCTGTTTGAATTTTCATCCTTGAATTGTCGATGAGTTGCGAGTGAGTCATAGGATTGTCCGATTTCCAGGACAATGAAGAAGGCGTTGTTAGTTTAATTTCTTTTCTTCCCCACAAGAAAGAAAATGTTTTCTTCTTTTTCTTTCACTTGAGAATTGAATCCTCTAATGGAGGACAAGAAAGCACATATAATCGCATTTTCAACCGTTATCGTTCTGATTTTGGTCATAGTTATAGCTCGAGTATCTCTTAAACTCTCCAGGACTTTTTTCTTCATTTTAGGGGCAGACGTTTCCATAATCCTCGCAGTCCTCTCTTGCCTGATAATCCGCCGGCGATATCGTCGGAGAAGCAAATTGTTAGTAACCCAATTAGCAAGAGAGCTTCGCATTGAGTATAGTTTCCTGAGAAAAGTTGCGGGTGTTCCGATAAAGTTCCGATACAAGGAGCTGGAAGAAGCAACAGATAACTTTCAATCATTACTAGGGCAAGGGGCTTCCGCTTCAGTTTTTAAAGGCATTCTAAGTGATGGAACTGCTGTTGCTGTTAAGAGAATTAACAGGGAAGAAAAAGGAGAGAAGGAATTTAGATCTGAAGTTGCAGCAATTGCTAGTGTTCAGCATGTAAATCTGGTTCGCCTGATTGGGTATTGTATAGTAGCAAGCGGGCCTCGTTTTCTCGTCTATGAATTTATCCCAAATGGGTCTTTAGATTTTTGGATTTTCCCTGGAAATGGAAACCGAAATCTCCCCGGAGGTTGCTTGCCATGGGCATTAAGGTACAGAATTGCAATTGATGTGGCTAAGGCACTTTCTTATCTCCACCATGATTGCAGATCGAGAGTTTTGCATCTTGATGTTAAGCCTGAAAATATTCTCATTGATGAAAATTACAGAGCAATTGTGTCGGATTTTGGCCTCTCAAAGCTAATGGGAAAAGATCAGAGCAGAGTAATCACAAACATTCGTGGTACTAGAGGTTACTTAGCCCCAGAGTGGCTACTAGAACTAGGTGTTTCTGAGAAATGCGATGTTTATAGCTATGGAATGGTTCTTCTGGAAATGATGGGAGGCCAGAGAAATGTTACTTTGATACAAAAGGGCAATGATAGAGCTCAAAGATCATGGCAGTACTTTCCTAAGATTGTTAATCAGAAATTGAGAGATGGGAAACTCATGGAAGTAGTTGATCAGAGGCTATTAGATATAGGAGGAATTGATGAAATACAAGTGAAGAGATTGGTTCATATAGCGTTTTGGTGCATACAAGAAAAGGCTAGACTTAGGCCTACAATGGCAAGTGTTGTGGAAATGCTTGAAGGCAGAGTGGCTGTGGAGGAGCCGCCGGATACGCAAATGATCATCGTCGATTTGTTATCCATCGATGAAGATTCGCCGGAGGGTCAGAGGAGAGCAGCCATTGCTGCTTTCGCAGCTGAACAAGTAGATACCTCCCGTCCTACCATTTCCTACTCATATACCATGTCTATTATCTCACCAAGATAAGGATCAAAATTCCAACATTTCCCCATTTTTGCCTTGTAAACTTATTTTCTTTTAATCTTCTTTCAGTTTTTGGTTTTTCAGGCTAATGTTCCTGCATACACACTTCCACACTAATTCCATTAAGCTATCCGAGTCTCAAACTCCGATTCATTTTACATTCACTTTATTTATATGTAAATTCATTGTTAATGGTTAATGGTTACAAGATCCACTAATTCTTTTTCTGTTAATTCTTCTCCGCACATGGTCCTTTCTTGAAGTTTCATCTTCAATGCCACTTCCCAATTCACCTAGGGGGAAAAGTTTCATCTTTGATCTCATTTTCTTGACTATTTCTCCTTCAATTGATGATTTAAGATAAGTACCTTTTAATTGGTCAATTCTTTTAATATATGTTTATGAAGGAAATTAAATTCTTCTTTCATTTGCTATGTGGTACCTTGACTTTTAATATATACAATATTTTTTGTTATCAAAATTGCAGAGAAATCAAAGGGTGAGATATGCATGTTGCATAGTATGATGTGTGTATATTAAAATGATGAAACCTCCATTCCACCTTTTTAATGTCTAAATGTAGCATAGTAAAAATATTAAAAAAAAATTAATATGGGATTAGGTAGATCTTAAATCTGGGAAAATTTGGTTCAAAAGACATATTAGTAGGTTGATCCATCGACTTGAATTATACTCAAATTCGATTTCTTCTTTCTGCATATTTTGGGACAATTTGATTAAATAATAAAAAAATAAGAATATGGAAAGTTTTGGAATAACTCTTTTAATGGTCACGACTATATTGAAAATAATTTAATATATATATTTTTTGTCAGTAAGAGTTGATATGATATTACCAATTATTTTCACGGGATTTTTTTGTAGAAATGAAGGGAGTGCATATGATAAGTCCAGAGAATTAAATTTAGGATCAGTTTTATTTTGAACAAAAGAACCAATTAATAATGACAGAAGCATAGAGTTGGAAGATTAACCAAGTTACATTTAATAATGGCGGCCTTACATCTCTGTCCGACGATGCCAAAAGTCTTTGCTTATTTCAATCCCACCAAGCATCTTTATCAATTCAATTTGACCATCGCTGTTCAATTGTGAACTCCAAATTTTTTGTTATTTTGGTCAAAGTGGGGGAAGGGAACTCAGTAACAAAGCATTTGGTCAAGCTGTCCAGGAGAAGTTACCCCTTAGCGTATGAAATTTCCGATTCTTGTTATTTAAATTTTTTTTATTTAATTGACTTATTTTTTAAATTTTTTATAAACTAATTTTTTTTAAAATATTTCTGAATTTTCTAGTTTAATCACAATACTGCAATCCATTTATACATATAACTCATTTGTTATTGCGGTTTTGGAAAAAAAAATTATTTTTAAACTTTTTAAATTTTAAAAACTGTTTTTAAAAATTTTAAGTAAATAAATAATCCATTTATACATATAACTCATTTATAAAAAAATTATTTATTTACTTAAAATTTTTAAAAACAGTTTTTAAAATTTAAAAAGTTTAAAAATAAATTTTTTTCTCTAAAACCGCAATACCAAATGAGTTATATGTATAAATGGATTGCAGTATTGTGATTAAACTAGAAAATTCAGAAATATTTTTATTTTTTTAAAAAATTATAAGAATAAAAATTAGACATATTTAAGCCCCATGATGCCCATTATTACAATTCTTCAGACACCAATAGTACTTTAAGCGTATGAGATGTAATAATTCAATATCTAAGATGTAATTTATAATAAAAAAATTATTTTTATTTTTTTTATAATGTAAATATGGACTTTTTATGTCAGAAAAAAATAAAAATATTTACATGTGCAAAATGAATTCTACAAAAAAAAATTTAAAACTCTAAACACTTTTTTTTTATATTTTTACTTTCCATCAATTTCTCACATTTGAAAAATTGTAAAAAATAAAAAATCCAACATCAACTTGACTGCCAAATGAAAAAACAAAATAAGGGGAAATTGATGTTTGAACCTAGATCCCAATTAAAAATCCTACATTTAAAAATCCCAACTGCGAAATGAAAATACCTCACATTTTACTTCAACTGCGAATTGATAAAAACATTTTAAACCCAATATTTGTTTACGTCCCCATGTCCGAACCCAGATCCCAATTCCATTTTGTTATCATTTTTAAGCAAGACCCAAAAAAATAAAGAATTCAAGTGGAAGGCGTCAGATGAGAAATTGAAAGCGCAGGAAATGGGTTCGAAAAAGAGAAAAAAAAAGTAAGCTAAAGGAACAACATTTAAAATCTCTTTCTCTTTCCTTCGCTTTCTCACTAACCAAACAAGCACATTTTCATACCTGCATATTGTCATTTTTCTTTACCATTTTTCTGATTTTTTTAAAAATTTATATATTAAAATCACGTTTATAATTTGCAAAAGAGAAGCTGCTGCCCACAGAAGCAAGGGTTTGTCAATCTCGGAGCCGTCATTTGAAAGGGTCATGCTTCAGAAACAAAAAATGTGCTTTGGTTTGGAAGAATCAAGGTTTCTCCGGCCAAAATCAAACAAAGTTCTTATACATGGATTTTTGGTGCTTTCTTTTGTTTTCAACTTATTGCTTTTTCTATTCTTTTTCTGGCGAATTCTGTAGCTGGAACTAGGAGGAGGACCTTTGGGTTCTTGCTATCTGGTGGTCGCCGGTCGGCGGCCCCAGTGGTGAGGAGTCAGAGGTAGTTCTTTGTTCGGTCTTCTTTGGACTCTTTGGAGGTTAAAGTGTCTGATATGAGTGTTAATGGCAATTTACTGATCCTTTATTTGATTAAAATAACATCCTTTCTTTTTCTAGGCCTGTTTTTTGTATCTGATATCTTGGCTTTTTTTTCCTTGTTCGTGGAGTGACAATAGTGTTCTGGGTTTCTTCTAGGTTTTAATTATTTCAGATCTAAGTTGCTCTTAAGTGTTAGAATTTTGGGGAAAGTTCTAAAAGAGATCCCTACTGTCACTTGTTTAGGGAATTTGATAGAGCTGTCATTTCTTTCATTTTGATGGAATTGATTTGCAGGAATCAATAATCTTGAACAATTTCATATTTTTTTCTTCTTCCCTAAATTGAAGTTCCATGTAGAGAGAGAGCTTCTTCAATTTAAGGTTTCAAAACATAAATGGAGTTTGAGATAGGGAGATGAGGTGGAAATTTTGGGTGATTTGGAATTTCCATGTGAGAAAATGTAAAATGACATGGAAAATCCACATCACTAATCTGCCATTAGCAGAGTAACAAATATGGACGGAGAAGTTTTCCGTTACAAAATCAATTTAAAAGGCCATTTTATGGGTAGTTTTGGTATTAAGGGTAGGTTATAAGGGCAAATCAGTCCCAAAAAAAGATGACGTTAGAAAAAGCCGAGAAGGGGCCCAGTTCCAGGTTTGTCTGAATTGGATTTTTATCTTGTCTGATAACTCACACTGAAAACCTCCATTGATCTTCAAATATATGCATCCGTCAACGGTGTATGATCAATCAGCAATCATTACAACGTAATAGACGTTGACGTTGACCATTAGAATGCTGCAAGGAATAAAACGGTGCGTTTAGTATTACGACAAAAACAAACGAAAAGAAACCAGATGTATCTGACTTTTACTGTTCAGGTTATTTCCTCGGAGCCTTCATATCAGAGTAGAACGTTTCTCCTGGTAGATGGCTAAAACCCTAATAAATTAGCTCTTACGCTTCTCTCTACATGTTAATATATTGAGGTTTCTTCTTGGGTTTTTCTTCAATCATTAATTCGTTATTCAATCAATCATCATCAGTGCAATGTCAATCGATTACGGATAGTTCTCCAATTGATAGGCACGTTTATTTGTGTTGAATTGGTTAGGGCTAATTTGTGATGCTGAACATTATTAATTTGATCTTGAAATGCTGTTGATTGAATGTTATCTTTGTGGCTTCAATTGTTCTATGTTTTTAAGGTGGATGTTTGTACCAGCTAACAATTTTCTCTCTTTTTTTTTGTCTCATTAGCTGTTAAGGGAGGTAATGGCCAAGATTGGAAAAACGTATCCTCTTACTGAAGTTCATTTCAAATCAAATGTTAGATGAGATTATTGGAAGTGTGGTCTGTAATGCATAATGATAGTCTCATATTTAACTTTCTCTAATTTTGTCCATTCTATTAAGAAGGCCATCATTTTGGCAAAAATTTCATTGCATTTTTCATTTTTCGATGGATTGGCCTTAATTGAACAGAACTTAGGTACTTTGTCATTGGATGGTGGTAATTTTTTTGGTGGCCAAGTACTGGATTAGTGGTTGCATTTGAGAATTAACTTAGTCATCAATGTGTTTCAATTAGATTGTGGAATTAAGGTTATTCTTTCTTCATTGCAGGTTCTGTAATTTTTTCTCATTGTAACTAGCAGTTTCACTTGGCTATCTTTTTTGGGGAGCTAATATGAGTTTCACTGGTGCTTCCATGGGTTCTGGTTAGTTTAATTCCTCTTGCTTTTTCTTGTCTTTTATTAGTTTGGGCTTTGCAAAAGAACCTATTTGGATTTAAAATGCAATATTTTGCAACACAATATATTGGTGAATTTGCTTGGCCTTTGCATACATGGAGGCAAATCTTAGCTGTAATTTAGATGTGAACTTTGTTTCATTAGCGCCATTTTCTCATTAAATTTTATTTTAACATCATTTAAGGTGGTAAAACTGCTAGAAGGACATTTGAGTTTGGAAGGACATATGTGGTTAGGCCCAAAGGTAAGCACCAAGCTACCATTGTATGGCTACATGGTCTTGGTGATAATGGATCAAGGTAATAGCACTTTCCCATTGTTTTTTTCCATGCTGATATACTACTGGCATGATCTGCTTATCCTTCGGATTCTATGCTCCTCTCTTTGAGTTTTAACTGCACTGTGGGTTGTGAATATTGAATGATATATACCTCCCCCACCCCCACTCATAAGAAAAATTTCTCTCAAATGTGTGGGTGCATACTTTTCTTTGTTGGACTTATGGCATTTTTAGATTGATTCCTTGATCAAGACATCTGGGACGATTTGTGCATGAGCAACCATTGCATTTGCACCTGCATCGTGTGTCCCGAAATTGCATTTTCTTTTTTTTTTATTTCTTTCGGTTTCATCTATTGTTCTAGTGTATCTAGGAAATTGAACCATCCATTTTGTTTTTTTATGTGGAATTTAAATTAGTCTGATATTACAACTTCTTAATTCTCATTGAGAATAATGGTACTTCAGATTGTTTAAATTCTGATTTCAAGTGCCTAAATTACACCTCACTTTTTTGTTTTAAAATTTTGCATCTGAGTCAATATTATAATGTGCAACTTTACTCACCACTGCCAATTCAATGGTAAAAGAAAATGTACAGAAGATGAAAAAAAATAAAAAACTAAATTTCATCCAATTTCAGCATTTCATATATTGTTTGATCTTGCTTGCCAGCTGTTCCCAACTTTTGGAAACTCTTCCTCTTCCAAATGTAAGTACATTTATGTAAGCAGGATTACAGATTACTTATATAAGCCATTCTTCATTTCCATGAAACTAATTTTTAAAAAAAATTAAATGTCAATAATAAAATTGCAATGTAGATTAAATGGATATGTCCAACTGCTCCAACTCAACCAATAAGTATATTTGGTGGCTTCCCATCCACAGCTTGTAAGTATAAATCATCTAACAAATTTAATTCCTTACCATTATTGTTAATTTTACCTGCATTTGCTGTCAATATCTAGAACATAAAACTATGCACCTTATAGGAATGAAAAAAAAAACAAGAGAGAGAGAGAGAGAGAGATTAAACAATCTCTATCAAGAAATTATGTTAAATTATTTTATTTGGCAGCTCATAAAAGGAAATATGTTTCAGATGAAACTCAATTTTGCAGTTTACTATGCTAATTGTAATAACCCAAAGTTCCAATTTGATTTGAATTAGGGTTTGATGTGGGAGATCTTTCAGAAGATGCTCCTGATGATTTGGAAGGTTTAGATGCTGCAGCGGCACATGTTGCAAATTTGTTGTCAGCAGAACCTGCTGACAGTAGGTTCCTCTTTCAGTTATTTATGATCTGATGGTGGAATTTCTTGAAAGTACACTATTTGTCTAGTTCCTATTTTCAATTATTAATGTTTTGAAAATGTTGCCTGAAAACAATAGGATGATAGAACAATTCAAAGTTAAAGTGACCTCTTGAAAGAGCTTATCTGTGTTTCATTGTCTCACAAAATTACTAAGTAAAATCTCCTATGTTTCAGTTAAACGGGGTATTGGAGGCTTCAGTATGGGTGCAGCAGCCACCCTATATTCTGCAACTTGCTTTACTTTAAGAAAGTATGCAAATGGAAATCCATATCCTGCCAATTTGACTGCAGTTGTCGGATTAAGTGGCTGGCTCCCATGTGCAAAGTTCGGCTTCTTCTGTTTCTCCTTTCAACTTGATCTTTCTCTCTCTTGCAATTGACTCTTTTCCTTGTATTTTTAATGCTCTTATTCCAGGACATTGAGTTACAAAATTGAGGTGGTCAATGAAGCTGCAAGGCATGCCACATCCTTGCCCATTTTGCTCTGTCATGGCAAAGGTATTTATAAGCATCTCTCATAATATGCACCCTAATTTTATTCTCTTCATGTATATGTGAAAATAGTTGGTGTTATATTAATTTTTGAAGCACGTTTGATTTCGATCATTTAATTAGTGCTAGGGCTGAGATCAGATGGCTCTTTGTATGACCAATTTCAGCTAGTACAGTAATTCTTGATTAGACTATAATATATAGTAGATGGACAAAATAAAATATGTTTTGTTTGCTTCAGTTTTAGGTTCTATGAAACTGATTCTTCTTTTTACCTTTTTATGCATCATGCATCACTGCTATTAAAGTTCATGCAAGCAAATTGACCAAGGCGCAATTAAACTTTGGGTAATAATGTAACCTATAGAAGATATAGTTTAGGACATCATCATGATTGAAAACTTTCAATATCTGAAGAGTGAATGCCCTTTCTTGCCATTTAGTATCTGTATGCCCCAACTGGTGGACTTAACATCTCTCCTTTCTTTTGTGGAAAATTTTTTTTCTCTCTCCTTTCTCCTGTTTCTGGCTTCATATCTGTTCTAAGTTTAGTTGATCCACTTCAAGTTGCACCAAATGCAATTGGTCTTGATAGTGTTTGTACTAGGGATTCTTGTTCCACTAATAAAACACTCACCCTCAACTGAGGCATTGGAGCTACATGTAGGTTGCGGGGTGCCAAGCATCTTATAATGGTTGTAATGTGATTGGCTTTGGGATCTGATTGGCCTTGTATTTCTGTCCAATATAAGCCTTGCAGAAAACACAAGGAAATTGGATCAATTCAAATCATAGAAATGCAATATGTAGAGGGCTAAAAGCTTTTGCATATATTATGTTATAGATAGTATTCATTATCAAAGTACCTTATGATTAGGGGGTGTCAAAATGGGTCATGACACGTGAACCTGACACGCGTAACACGTAAATTTAGTGGGTTAGTGTTGAGTTTATATGGGTTCGTGTCATAAACGAATCGACCTGTTTATGACACGGTTTAAATGAATTGTGTCACGGGTTAACACGTGAACCCGTTACAACCCATTTATGACACGCATAATTTATACTAAATATTAAAATTAATATTGTAATTTTATAAAAAATAAATATTTAAATATATCAAATATTTAAATATGATACAAGCTATGTGTTATAAATTATTGTTTTATTATCAACAGCTCATAATTTTATTAAATAATATTTAATTCAATTTATTTTTTTAAGATTAATGAGTTAAATCTATTATTTTTTCAAACTCATTTAATCAATTAACCAAAACTCAAACCATAAAATTCTCAAGTAATGGATAATTTTTTTTTCTTATTTTCAATTTTTAATAGTTATACATTTATTTATTATTTATATATAAGGATATTTATTTAAAAAATTTATCAAAAAAATTATAATAATCTTAATTTAATAATGTATATTGATATATAAAATGCCTAAAATTATATGTTATGTCATGTAAAATATTAGTGGTTGAATTATCTTTCATTGATCATAATGTGAATGTTATAGTGAGAATAAAATTTAATACAAATTAATACATATATTGAGCAAATTTAAATGCATCAATTAAAAAATTTTGGAATTAAATAAGATTATCAAAATATAAATGGATCAAACAACAAATTAAAATATTAAACTTGTATATTTATGTTTATTTGCAAAAATATTTGAATTTTGGTATTGTAATAACTTAATTTGGGTATTGCTTTAGACATATTTTCAATTATTTTAGAAATATTTGTTAATTTTTAGGTTATAATTGATATACAGGTTAAATGAGTTAAGTGAGTTGTATCGGGTTAAATGGGTCGTATCGGGTTAAATGGGTCGTGTCGGATTAAGTGGATAAAAATTAAACGTGTTATACGTGTCGTGTCGTGTAACCCATTTAATTTTCGTATTATGTTCGTGTTGACACGATTAATAAATAGATCGTGTTCGTGTCAACCCTAATCATGTCACCAAAGCAGTTTGATACGGCCCATTTATGATCCGCGAACCCGTTTTGATACCCCTACTTATGGTGTCATTTCCACAACAGGAATTAAAGACCATGAACAGAACAGATGGATAAAGAATCAAGAAATCAAGTTTAGATGAGCCTTTTCTGTAGTTTTCATTCCCACATGATGGTCATGCATCAAAAACTGGGATGAATAGCAAAATGAAGTCATTCACATTCCTATATTTCGTAATTGATCACCATACAACTACAATATTATGCTTCTACTCTTTAATTACTGAACACCTGCCAGCACATGCACATTTGCCATGGAATTGCAGCCATCATGGACTGATTCGGTATATTGATTGCAGGTGATGACGTGGTTCCTTTCAAATTCGCTGAGAAATCCTCACGGGCTTTGGACTCTGCTGGATTCCAGGATGTGACATTCAAAGCATACAACGGGTCTGTGATTTGAGATCTATTTTTTTTTTTTTGGTTTCTCCCTAAAGTATCCATGAACTACAACAATAATTCATTCCAATATGCAGGCTCGGTCACTACACAATTCCTCAAGAGATGGATGAGGTCTGTGCTTGGCTAACTTCCAAATTGGGTCTTGAGGGGCACACTTCGTGATTTTGGACTATGCACAAAGATGAAGCAACAGCTTGGAAGGCTTGAAAAAAACTGGAAGTTAAATTAAATTATTCAAAGTCGTAACAAACAAAAATTATATAGCCCAAAGGGTTTCTGGGACGGTACATCGATTAATTAACTATTTAAGAGCTTGTTATTGAATAGCACAACCGTTCAATGACAAATGCACTATTTTTACCATAAAACAAGAGCAGAAACAGTTTTCCTGTCTATAAGCGACCAAGTATGAAATACGAATGGCACAATTTAATGTTCGTTCAACACAACTAAATTGTTAGTTCTCTCGAGTTGTCTCATCTAGAAACTGGACATTGTCAACTACTGCTGGAAATATAAGTTTGGTCCTGCAAAAAGCAGCTGATTTTTTTCAGAATGTCATTCGATTGCATTCACATGACAGTGGATGCGCAAAGTGATGCACTCCATACTGTTTAATGAACAATCTTCACAAGCATCATCACTCTTATGTCGTTTCTCCAAAATGCAAGTACAGAATGTTTCCGAAATCATCAATCAAAGCAAACTGCTTGCTTGATTCTAAGTGCTTCGGTCACAACAAATGAAATAAAAAATACATGCCCAGCAGAAAAAATGAGAATTTTTAACGAGTTTACAGCAATCAGGTGAACAGCCACTTAAAGCACAAAATGGAAAAAATCAAATCACGCCATCCAAATTTCAGCCTCCCAAATCAAATGATGCTACCCAAGTTTCAGCCTTCCCGAGTGAGAATCAAATTTCCATCTTCTGAAGCTCCAGGCCACAATTCTCCACAAAGATTATCACAATATTGAACCAAAAATAAAAATTTTAAACTTTCCTTTCATATTTTCAATTGTGGGCCTCTCTCACAAAAGCCACTTCCCCATTTCCAGCATCTGGCGAAAGCAGGTGTTTCTCTTGATCTGCATCTTCAATCTCTGTTGAGTCACGAGGGGTATTGGTCATCAAAGATTCACTTCCATCTTCTTCTGGATATAATTACCAGGTAAGTAAACACAAAAAATGGCAGCAAAATCAGCTGGAGGATAACGATCTAACTTCTAAGATATACTAATTTAAGCCTACCAAGAAAGAATATGTTCAACAAAGGGATACATACCGATGCACTCATGGTATTCTGGCAACTGTTTAACGGTAGTTACTTGAAGGCTTTCTGGAAGCAGACAACTGCATAAAACACCTGAATTTGGCACCAATCATGCAGTGTTAATTTATTTCATCCGTGGTGCTGCAAAAACTACAAGATATGGACAAAATAGCAAAGCAAGAAAAAAATACTAATTATTTTTTTTCTTCTTTTGTTCTTATTTTATTTCAGTAGTAAAATAAACCAAACCATAACCCCTGGAATTCGAAATCAGAAATCTAAACCAAAAAAACAGAACTCCATGTATCATCATGACAAAAGACCACTATCTAATAATCATACATTCAGAGATAGAACCAATCTTTAATATGTTCACATCAAGTTGCTACAGAACTGAAACCTGCGTTGAACCACATTTATAATTCCAAGCCCAGGACATTAGCATTCAACATAATGTTTCTACCATCAAAAGAATATAAAAACAGTCTGTCATCCTTTGAAATTGGTTTTATTCATTCAAAAATTTGGAAATTTTTCACTTCATACACAGGTCATTTTAAGTTCTTTTGCATAAACACCCTCCAATGGTTCTTAGATACACTACTCAACAACTAAAGTAAACATGTACAACAATGAAGTTGACCACAGCTGTTCACCCGCCTATTGTATTGGAATTTCAAGAAAATTTATGAGTTTATGAATAATAGAAAGAAGAATAAAAAAATAACTACAATGAGGAATGCTGTATACCTAGCTGTGCAAGCCGATTTACCCACCCGGGTATCCGCCGACCGACTAGTCTGTCTGAGATGTCATCCGTGAAATGATTGCAATTCTTAGAGATGAGATGGTAGGTGTCTCCATGATACTCTGAAGCCACACTTTCTATAAATGCTCGAAATTCAGATGGGGACATATTTGTGCGGCCTTGTGGAATGGAACATCTATAAATGAAACCTGGGCAGGTCCTTGGCTCCACTTCAAAAACTCCACTAATAGGTAAATCATGGGCTCCAAATCCATACTCTTTACCATGAACTGTTCATGCAACATCAAGTAGTTTTAGCTCATTATAACAAAATGAATGGCTGTCAAAGTAGATGTTCCAATCTAAAATTCATCTATTTTATCTCGACTGTATAAAGCTAATCTCCTAAAGATTGTGGGACAACAAATAAGAAATATGATTTTCACATAACAAGTTACATATCTCACGCCAAAAGAAGTCCTATACATCATCCTCCATGGAAGAATTAACTTATAAATCAGAGCAATCTACAGATCTAAAGAGACCAAAAGGAAAAAAGTGAAATCATTTTACACTGAGCATACCAATAACATAACATGATATTCAATAATGACCAGGACAGTTCATTGTAGCGGCAATACAACTAGAAAGACATACATCACTCCAATTTAAACAAAAGTTGCTAAAAGGATATCAGACCAGCAAATTCTGCAAGTGTTATCTCAAGAACAGCAATAAACAATTTAATAATGGTTTTTTTCAAGCCCTAAAATTGAGAAGAAAGAGAACATTCATGGATCAATACTATGTAAAGAGTAAGGCAAATAGCTAGAGATCGCTCAAGCAAAGGTTCAAGTAAAAACTTATCCTCACAAAAAGCATAACACAATTTCCAGTTGGCGGGGGAAAGTGCGAGAAAGCTTGATATATCACACCCAAACTTTTAATTTCAAAGAAAACGCATAACCGAAATGAAACCCACAATCAGATTTTTTCCCACTCAACTTCACCTTCAAAAGCAATTAAAAGAAATGACGAAAGAAAGATCACAAGCAAAACTAACAAGAAAATGAGCAAGAAAAAGCAAAAGCAAAAGCAAAAAAAAAAATCAGATTAATCTCAAAAACAAACCTTCAATGCCAGAATGAAATATCCCGAAACCGAACCAATAGGTGTAATTGTTAATAGGTGTGAGATCGTAAACATTCAAAACTACCTGGGTCTCCGTATTATTATTCAAATTCTCATTCTGAGAGCTCGAATTCGAGATATTCTCTGCCCCCATTAGTCCACCAAGATAACAACTTTCTTTAAATAGCATATATGCCCAAAAAAAAAACTAAAAACTAAAAGCCCAGGAATCTTTTGCTTCTTTAGCTCTCACTCCGTTGGAGAAATAAGAGAAAAAGCGAATCTCATTCCCTCAAAGATCCATATCCAGCCAGAAAGGAAAAAGAAATGAAAAGAAACAGTTCTAGGATTTTCTAGGTTTTGGGAAAAAAAAATTGTTTATTAAAAATTAAAAAACGAAAAAAAAAAAGTATAATAGAGCAGAGAAAAGGTGGCTGCACCCTTTTTTTGGGCGGTCAATCAGCAAAATTCATAATGGCAATGGTGTGCAACAGATTGTTTTCATGTAAAATAATGAAAACTCGAACGAGTTTGAACCCTGTGGGTGACTGTTAAGGACTTATTTTCTTCTTTGCAGAAGATACAATTTAATGGTTAATAATATAAATGTATCCATCTTTAATTGATATAAAAAATTTTAATTACTTTTTATTTGTACCAATTATTTGGAAAAAGTTTCAATTTGCCAAATTAAATTTCTGATAAAAATATAACATGATCACTAAAAAAAATGTCACATCATTAGAAATTATATTTTTTTAATTTTTTTACCAGAAAATAGATTTAGATACCGGATTGTAATATCAATTTAAAATAATTAAAAAATTTAGTAAGAATTTATAATATAATAATGAAAATATATAATATTTATGATACTAACTATACATCTTAACCTCTGAATTATTAGCAAATAAAGTTTTTTATTCTTTTTTAATTAGATACTTAAATTTTTGCTTTCTTTAAGACTTTTTATGGAATTTGACTCAAGGTGTTCTTTTTTTTTTTTCAATAGAAAATTAAACGCTTTCAAAAATAGCAAGAAAAGAAACAATCAAGACAAACATTTTGAAAAGAGATCAAATTAAATATGGACCAGTAGGTCAACTACTTACACTTGACCTAAGATCTTTTTCAAGAGAAAAATATGTATTGGAAACATCAAGCTCAAGCAAATTAACTAGAAAAAAAAAAAAGATCTATTCATTCCAAATATTTTCAGCAGCAATACCCGAGGAATGTTTTGCCAAAGAGTGGGCTTACTTTTTTCGCCTCATATGGGACATGGCTCCAAGCATAGAACTAGAAACTGTGACTTAGTTGAAGACAATTTGAAAGAGTAATCCCCAACCCATTACAAAAGAAATTTCAACCAACAACTTATCTATAATATACTTGCAATATGATCCTACAATTATTCGATGGAAACTCATATTAATTCCAAGTAGAAGACCATAATTAAGGGCCAAAGCTTCACCTGTATATGAATCTCAGGCACCTTAAACAGTTTTTATGGCAAAGCTAAAACACACTCTTCTTCATCTCGAAACACTATCCAAAACCAACCAAGTCCCGATTAATTATTCCTGCATCAATGTTGATTATTACCAAATTTGTTGACGGAGGGGACCATTTAATACCAGAGGATCTACTTGGTCAAGACATAGCCCCATCCAAAAGTTTAAAAATTGCAGAAAATTCTACAACACAATTTAGCAAAGCATGAGAGACATGGCTACTGTTAAAAGTCGTACCTTCATGATAACATTTATTGCGATGGTACCAGATATTATATGTTATTGCACAAAATGTAAGCACCAGATCCTAAAAGAGAATCTAGAATAGTTCACAGCAACCCCTTAAAATTTGTACCACCAATATTACAAATCGACAGCATACCCACTTGTTGCCAAAACAATTTTGTCATTGAGTAGTCCCCAAAAAGATGTAGGTTTCTACCAAGTTACAAAAGGAGAAGCAAGATGAAACATGAGAGAGTCTCCTATGTAGGACCGATTTGACTAGTAAGCTGTCTACAGTCGCACGCCAAATAAAATTACATACCTTCGATGGAATTTTCGAGCCCCAAAGTTTTTCCAGAATTTTTCTTGCAAACCCATTGAAGAACATACCACATCAGGGTAAAATGATTCAATTGTACTAAAACTTTTGCTGTATATCAAAATAGTACCAATTTTTTTTGTATCAAATTGTTAACGATTCCTTGAAATTAGTTTCAAATTATGGTAGAATAAAAATTTTTCTAGTTGATTTATGCTGAAATGGTCGCCAAATTTACTGACTTGAACACAAGATTTGCTGATGTGACTGCAAGATTTATTGATATTAACACTGAAATTTTTTTGGATATGATATGAAACTCAACTTCAAAATTTTGATACCAATTTGATACATACAATTGTTTTGATACTAATGAAACATTTTACCTAGCCAAATCATTTGGAGTAGCAAACTAGAGAGCAATTAAATATCCACTTTTCACTAAATACTCTCTATTAGCATGATAATGTCAAATAAGAGAGTCCCTCCTATTTAAAGAACTAAAGGGAATTAGTTTTATCTTGTTAATATCCACTAGCAAGAAAATATTGTTAATCAAGTTCCAATTCCAAGTCTCCAATTCCTTATTTATTAAACACGAGACTTTAGCATCTAAAGGAAGATGATGACTATGAGTAATAATTCAAAAGGAAATAGATTGAGAGATCCATTTTTCATACCAAATGCTAATTGACTCTTCCATTCCCACTTAGCATCAAATTCCATTATCGAAAATAATTCTCTCTGTCAATATGTTTCACCATGTGTAACTAAGATTGGAACCCAAAGTTGCTCGGAGGAAGTTGCCATTATGGTAATATCTAGCCTCAAGCACTTTAGCTACAAAGGAATGAGGATTTGTTAACAGACACCATCTTTATTTGGCTAAGAATGCTCTATCGAATGCCTCAAAATCTTGAAAGCCAATACCACCTTGGTTTTTGGGTTTACACAGGTCTCCCAACTACAAAAATATATTTTCCTTTTGTCATTTAAGTAACCCCAATAATATTTATAGATCAAAACCCTGAATATATTGGCAAAAAACAACAGGAAGCAAAAAATATTGCATCATATAAATAGGTATAGCATGTGTCACTACCTTAACGATAATTCTTTCCCCTTCCATGACAAGAGCCTTTTTTTTTTTCCATCCCTGAATTTTCCTCCATAATTTGTTTTAAATCCTCTTAAAAACATCATGTTTGGAACGCCCTACTGTTGTTGGAACACCCAAGTAAAGATCATGCTTAGTTACTTATTTCATCCCTAAAAATGAAGTCAAGCAATTTTAAACATTCATTTCCACATTTGACCCAAAAGAAATCTCAAATTTTTGAAGATTTATCTTTTGTCCATATAACCGTTCATAATGGTGAAGCACATATATATTACTACTTACCTTTACAATATTAGATCTCAAAAATAAAAGACAATCATCCATGAAGAAAAGATGTGATATATGGGGAGCCCCGGTGCAAGTTTGGATCCCATGTAAATTATTTCTACCAAACGCCTTATTAATCAAACTAGTTAGCCCTCTAGTACACAAAAGGAAAAAGGTATAAAGAAAGAGGATCACCTTGTTCAATTCCTCTCAAAGGGTAAAAATTTCCAACCGGTTCTCCATTTAGCAAAATAGAATATGAAGTAGATGCCATAAAGCGCACAATAGTTGAAATCTATTTGTAAGAGAGGCCCAATCTTGCCATGACAGCCTATAGAAATGTTTATTCCACCCTGTCATGCACCTTTTCCACATCTAACTTTAGAGACATGTATTTCTGATTGTTCTTACTACAAACCTTTTGTAATATCTTTTTATTCTTTTGTACCTCAGTCAGGTAAACTGGTGCCTCTAACTGACTAACTGGTGTGTCTGCTCAAGATATATAAACATACAACATATGCAAATCCACTCATAACTCTATATAAGACAAAATTGTCATTATATATATATGCATGAACTATATTTTTATAAACTATAAAACTAATACGTACTTAATTTACAGATATATATTTATTTTTAAGATATATATTATGGTAATATATGTAAAAATTACTTTATAAGTATGACATGATTATCATTGTTACAGACATTACTGCATTCTTTTAGTGGATTTACTAAATTTGTAACTCTCTCGACTTGTACGTTGTTATATGTTTCCTGTTAACTATCCGCGCGAGAGAAAGACAATTATCACGTTGAGTAAAACTCAATGATGCAAGTTTTATAGTAATAGTAAATTATTGTTCAATTAAAAACTCATTACTTTTATTTATGCTCTCATAATATATATATATCAACATAAAATTTGACATATCACCATTACAAACACATCTCAAGTTGCTTATATATTGTGCCTATAAATTGACTACCTAGACCTATGTCATGCCCCGCAAAGGTTCATACGGAATTTTCCGCAAATTTACATTTTCCTGCAAATATGTAATATTCTAGAAGGTCATTGTAAACCGTTAGATTAAATGGATCGTGGCCGTCCATTTCGGTAGGTAGGAATTAATCATAGCCCTCCATTTGGTAGGTGGGAATCAATCCTAGCCATCCATTTTGGTAGGTGGGATTTGATCTTGACCATCCATTTGGTAGGTGAGAATCAATCCTAGCCATCCATTTTGGTAGGTGTGAGTTGATCTTGACCATCCATTTGGTAGGTGAGAATCAATCCTAGCCATTCATTTGGTAGGTGGGAGTTAATCCTAACCATCCATCTGTTAGGTGGGAATTGATCTCGGCCATCCATTGAGGAGGTGGAGGCCTATATATACCTTATGTAAATTCATTTGTAATCATTCAAGTAATTCAAGCATTGAAGCATTTCAAGTAATACAAAGCTTTTCTCTCAAACTCTCTTGTGTTCTTGTTTTGCTATTGAATCTTCTCGATCTCTAAATTCCGTTCTATTCTCTTTGGAGTAATTTATCGGGTTGGAAGGCAGGCTTAGTGCAACGGACCGTGCTAAGTGCCACATGATTGCTAGTTGAAGTCTAGGATCGTGACAGTTGGTATCAGAGCCAAGGTTTGAATCTTTACTACCTTTGGGATAATGAAGGCTACTGCCCCAGCTACACCTAGCATGGAAGTTCCATCAATGGAACGTGGTCGTGAGGAAGTTCGGAAACCATCCAAAGAATCTCGAGTCAAGTCGAAAGACATGATTTCTAGCTTGGAAGCACGTGTTGTGAGTGCTCAGGACAACTTGGAAGAGTTGTTCTGTGGCGGCACCGCCTCCCCACCCGAACCGTAACACGTGCCCGGATGAGGGAGCATTGCTGCCTGTCTTTCTTACTTCTTCAATTCGCTATATATATATATATTTTTTTTTTATTTATACTCATGTATATATGGATATAAACAAAAATCATAGTACAATTTATTTACATAAAATAGTAATTTATAATATCAGCGGAATTCTTAACAAACTTTAAAAGCAAGTTTTACAAACTCAAACATTTCTTTAATATAAAAGTCAAATACAAAAGTTTCAAAACTTGTAACCCACTTTCTCAAGATTTCGGCTTCTTTATCTAACGTCTTCAGCTACCTTTCTATATCTGCGTGGAAATTAAACTCCACGTCACGTTAAGCTCTAAGATTAGTGGTGCATATAAATAAGACAATATACTATATCATGCAACAAGCATTAACAAATATCATTTTGTGCATAAAAATGTTTGCATGCATGACTATCAACATATTCCTATTTCATACAAGTATGAATGTCATGCTCATATAGACAATGTTATTTTCATTTATCTTTAATGGTAATTTATTATATTAATCTCTTTATCATTACATATCAATCTCATATCATCATCATTTTCTTATTCTTTTCTTTTCTTATTTTTCCAACATATCCTCATTATCTTGCCCACATCACTCTAAATTTTTGGACTGACTGGATACGGGTTATGGATCAGGAGCGCTCTCCGAGCTTAAGCCACCCTGTCCACTATCTGGCTTAAAAGAGCTTCTCAAATCAATGGCGCTCTCCGAGCTTAAGCCACATTGATTGAGTATAATTTCATCATAGATGAATAACCGGACCAAGGGCGCTCTCCGAGCTTAAGCCACCTTGTCCTCATTTATATGTGCTCATCAGAGCTTCTCAAGTCAGTAGCGCTCCCAGAGCTTAAGCCACACTGACCGAGCATCCCAGACCAATGGCACTTTCCGAGCTTAAGCTACATTGGTTGAGGTATAGTACGGTACCGTTCGCCCCCTTAATGACATGTCATCTATCCTGATTCTAGTCCGCAAGTAGAGTAATGGGAATCTTTATATTTTTACATCAATCATTATTCTCAAATTTCCACACATCAATATCTCATATTTATCAACATCTCAATTTTCTTGTTTTGCACACCAATAGTCATAATCATATATCTTTTCATTCGTTTACTAGATTCATCAATATTCTCATGTTTATCATCTGCATCAGATTTCATATACATCCATGACAATTCATTTTTCTATATAAATTCATTTTTCTATATCACAACATATCACATTCTCACATCAATATATATATATATACATATATCCATATCATTCTTATTTCATTGGATAGACAATAACTTTCACTTACTTACCTGAATTCTTCATTAGATAACCACATTCATAATCACAATATAGAGCATTCACAGCCGTGATTACTAATTTCACGCTCGTAATCTCAAGCCGTGAACGCTACTGGAATGAATCGCCCAAAAGCATTCACGGTCGTGATTACTCATTCACGCCCGTGAATAAGTTCACTTCCGTGATTCCAACCCGTGAACGCTTCTAGAATGAATAGTACCATTTCCATCCAGAAATTCACAACCGTGATACAATCAGTCACAACCGTGAACCCTCAAGTTCACGCCCGTGACTAAGTAGTCACACCCGTGACTTTCAGTAGGAAATCTGCATATTCACATTTCATTCATTCTAACATCATCCAAATCATACCAAATTCTATTTCATGCATTTCTAAGGTTCTTTACTCAACTTATTACTTTTCAATACATGTATATGTCTTGATCATACAATGTTCTCTAATATGCATCATTAATTCCTTATTACACAAGGATCTCATTCATACATGTTTTATTCTATCGTTTCATGTCATAATCATCATCATTCTTAAAATTGCATTTATCTAAAGTCATATTCAGCATGCATTATTTCAAACAAAATAGGCTATTGCCTTAAGTTATGCACAAACCTTAATCTTTCTCCTTCATTCTTTTAGGTAGCTTTCTCTTTCCCTTTGCTCCTTAGAGCTTGTTCCTTGTCATTTGGAACTCCTACAACATCATAAATTATTATCATCATCATTTGATTTCTTCAAAGCCCTAAACTCTCTTTTTCTCTCTTAAAACCCTAGTTTCTCTCCTCTTCCTCATAAGTCTTGAATGAGCTCAAAATTCAAACTCCCTTTGGAAAAGATGAATAAGAAGAAGAAATGTTTCTTACCTTACACTATCCTTCACTAGATCACCACTTTGGAGGTTTTCTCTCTCTACCAAACTTGATTTTTCTTCCTCTTTCTTGTTCTTTCCAGCTTCCTTAAGAGTTATGAAACATGAATATCACTTTTTCTTGTTTTTTCCCTTCTCTTCCCTTCCTTTCTCTCTCTAGAATCAAGGTGAGCTATGGAAGAACGGATATAGCTGGCATGACTGGTAAAGAAAACAGAGAAAATGAGCAGAAAATGAAGAGAAGAAGAAGAAAAAAAGAGTCTTATATAGGGTACCCAAAAAATCTTCATGTGGGACCCACCATTTTACCATTTTCTCCCAATTTTACACTTAATCAAATATTAATCCTCTTCCTTTAGTGTCATGGCCGGCCAAACCTATCAAAATGTGCCCAAAATTAATATGTTGATTATCAATAAATTTCATTAATCCTTCAATTTTTGGTAAATTGCAATTTGACCCCAAAACTTATCAAATTTTGCAATTTAGTCATTTACCGTAAATCAACTTCTTTGAACTTTAATATCACTCAATTAGGCATTTATCATTTAATTTAGCAATTATCTAATTAATTTTGTGTAAAAATCCGAATTTAGACTCTGATCGGTCAAACGCATCAACTTCACGACATGTGCGACTTTGGGCCTAAATTAGCGGATATTACATTCTCTCCCCCTTAAAATAATTTTGTCCTCAAAATTTACCTGTTCATTCGGGGTTAAATAACTGGGGATACTGCTTCTTCATTACTTCTTCACTTTCCCACATGGCTTCTTCAATTGTATGATTCTGCCACCAAACTTTAACTAGAAGAACTCTCTTGTTCCTGAGAACTTTCTCTTCATATGCTATTATAGCCACTGGTTCTTCCTCATAAGACATGTCTTTCTGTACCTCTATTTTCTCAATCTGTATAATGTGATTCGGATCTGAACGATATCTTCTTAACATTGAAACGTGGAACACGTTATGAATTCGGTCTAGCTCCGGAGGAAGAGCTAATCGGTAAGCCACTGGTCCTATTCTTTCCAGAATTTCATAAGGACCAATAAATCTTGGGCTTAACTTTCCCTTTTTACCGAACCTCAATATCTTTTTCCAAGGCAAAACTTTAAGAAATACTTTGTCTACTACTAAAATGCTGTCCTATTCTGGACAACATTTCTTCCTTATGATGCTCTGTATTTTTCGTCTATTGTTAGATAGATTCTGAACATATGATCAACTAAAAAAATATAGGTACATGTCTTATCTTTAATTTTCAACTAGAATCACATTAAAAGACATTTTGTAGCAAAAGTTATAAAGTTTCTCCTAAACTACGTTCACTGCAATCTGCCTAGTATTTTACTGGACATAATTATGCCTTATTTTGATCTGTATTTTTCATCCCTTTTTCGATGGAAATTGGACAAGTGATAAACCAACCAAATATAGGTACATTTCTTATCTTTCATTTCCAACTAGAATTACATTAAAAAGAATTGTGTAGTAAAAGTTATGAATTTTTTCCTAAGCTACGTTCATTTCAAATCTGCCCAGTTTTGTTTTTTGAACAGATTTCTAGGTCAACTTTGAGTCACGTTTTCACCTACTTTAAGGCATATTCATGTCTAATGGTATGAATAAAAGTTCAAGACCTATGTCTTAACTTTCCAACCCAACAAGAATCACTCAGAAATGATTTCCAGAACTCAAGTTATGATCAAAATACTATACACTGTTCATAAGACGAATTTTTCAGCACATCAATTAAATCATACAATTTCCATTTTTGCATCAACCTCATATTCTGGTTTTTATTTTCATATTCATTGCATCATTTAATCACCACTTAATTTCTCAATCAATTATTCAAAATTTCCTACACATCACAAAATTAAAATCAATATTTTTATATATTGAATTTTTGTCAAATATACATACATCAAAATTCTACTTCTCTTTGATGATTTTGCCTTAATCCCCTTTTTTTCCATCTAATCTTAGCTTGAATTGAAGAAAGAAAAAGAAGAGTAATTGGGGGAGGAGTGTCACGGCCAAAGAAGAAGAAAAGGGAGAGAAAATGGGTTTGGTCAAGATGAAAAAGAATAATGATAAAAAAAAATGGAAATTTGACTTTTTATAGTTGGATTAGGTGGGTGGTTAGGATTAATTGTTAATCTTGCTTCCCATTGGTCCATTAATTTTAATCACTCTTAATTTATATTAATTAAAAGAATATTCATTTCCTTAGATAAAGAATATTCCATTTTTATACCTTCTTATAATTTATGTGCTAAAAACACTGCAATTCCTAATTTCGTTCAGTGAAAAATTATTTTTTTTCCAATTTTAATTCCAAACTTCAAAATTATCAATTAATAATATCCAAAATATTTTTCTCCCATCTTATTATTATTTTAATTTATTTCTTTTATGTCCAAATTTATACTTCGATCGGTTCAGCATACCGGATTTCGGTCAACCGCGACCGTGGCCTAAATTATCGGGCATTACATGTTCGATCGAGTGGACAACTTAGAGGAACGTTGCAACGGCTTGGAGGCCGAGGATGCAAAGATCCATGCAGCGGTCAAGATGTCCCTCAACAAGCTAGACGGTGGGTTAAGGCAAGAGATTGATGGGCTGAAATCCAAACTTGTCAAGGTATGTGATCTCTTCCAAAGAGAAATTTCCAATGTGTTGCTTAGAGTTGATGATATGGGTGGTGATCTAGCACTATGCAAACGGGCTATGGCCTCGGGAACTAATACAACCACCATCATTGAAGCCAAGAAAGTGGAAGTTCCCAAGCCAAAGACTTGCAATGGTGCTCGGAATGCTAGGGAAGTTGAGAACTTCTTATGGGGGCTTGAACAATACTTTGAGGCTACTGGCATAACGGACCATGCCAGCAAAATACGAACTGCTGCCATGTACCTGTCCGACACTGCTATGCTGTGGTGGAGACGAAGGCATGAAGATGTGCAACGTGGGGTGTGCACAATTGAAACTTTTGAAGACTTTAAAAGGGAGTTCAAAAGCCAATTCTTCCCTGTAAATGCTGAGGAAGAGGCAAGGGGCCGACTTCGACGACTAAAGCAGATGGGTAGCATAAGGGAATATGTGAAGGAGTTCACAACCTTACTGCTAGAAGTCTCTGACACATCGGATAAAGATGCTTTATTCTTGTTCATGGATGGTCTCCAATCATGGGCTAACCTTGAGCTTAAACGACGTGGTGTCCAAGACTTGTCTTCAGCCATTGTCGTTGCTGAAAGTCTTATTGATTACTCCTCAAAAAAAGAAGGCTCGAGGCCAGCTGATAGAAAGTCTGGTGGAGGAAAGAATGGGGGAGGCCATGCCAAGAGTCAGAACCATAAAAATCACAAAGAAGGCTACTCATTCAAGTCCCGAGACAAAGGGAAGGAAAGGGAAGAACGTGGCACCTCAAAGCCCCGTGTGACATGTTTCATTTGCGACGGACCGCATTGGGCACGAGAATATCCCAAAAGGAAGACATTGAATGCTTTAGTTGCCTCCACTCATGATCAAGAGAGAAGTGAGGCAGATGAAGGTGCGAAAATGGGATCTTTGCGGCTACTTAATGCATTGCAAAGTGCCCCGACGTCCCCCAAGGGACTCATGTTTGTGGATGCAATCATCAATGGGAAAGTCGCCAAATCTCTGGTCAACACAGGTGCATCCCACAACTTTGTTTCACTAGAGGAAGCCAAGAGACTCGGTCTTAAGGTTGCCAATGGAGGTGGTTCCCTTAAAGCAGTTAACTCAGCGGCACAACCTCTCCAAGGAATTGCCCGCGGAGTGAAGGTCAGTCTTGGTGCATGGACTGGCCAAGTGGATTTATCTGTGGCACCCATGGATGATTTCTCGGTGGTATTCGGCATAGAGTTCTTGGACCAGGTTAGAGCTTTCCTTGTCCCATGTTCAAACTCTATGTGTATTATAGATGGACCAAAGGCTTGTCTAGTACCAATGGAAAGGACCACTAAGCCTACTACCCAAGCTCTCTCAGCACTTCAATTCAAGAAGGGATTGAAGAAGGAAGAAGAGAGTTACTTGGCCATTCTTAAAGAGTATGATGACGATGAAGCATCACCACAACTAAGCTTGTCGACGGAGGTGCAAGTTGTCTTGGATGAGTTCCAGGATGTGATGCCTGAAGTGTTGCCAAAACAGTTACCCCCAAGGAGGGAGGTGGACCATAAAATTGAGCTGGAGCCTGGCACAAGACCACCAACAATGAGTCCTTACCGGATGACAAACTCGGAGTTGGCAGAATTGCGGAAGCAACTCAATGAGCTGTTGGATGCCGGTTTCATTAGACCATTCAAAGCCCCATTTGGTGCCCCGGTGCTTTTTCAGAAAAAGAAGGATGGTTCATTGAGAATGTGCATCGATTACCGCGCTCTAAACAAGATCACAGTAAAGAACAAGTATCCTATCCCACTCATTGCTGATTTGTTTGACCAACTGGGGAATGCTAGATAATTCTCCAAGTTGGATTTGCGGTCGAGATACTACCAAGTGCGCATAGCAAAAGGAGATGAAACGAAGACTACATGTGTAACAAGGTACGGTGCTTATGAGTTCCTTGTTATGCCCTTTGGTCTCACTAATTCACTTGCTACCTTTTGCACTCTCATGAATAAACTTTTTCATCCCTACCTCGATCGGTTCGTGGTAGTATATCTTAATGATATTGTGATATATAGCCGGACTATGGAAGAACATCTTGAGCATTTGAAGAAGGTGTTCGAGGTCCTCAGAGAAAATGAGCTATATGTTAAGAGGGAGAAATGTTCCTTTGCCCAGAATGAGGTGATGTTCTTGGGTCATGGGATAAAAGATGGGAAGCTTATGATGGATGGAGACAAGATGAAAGCCATCCAAGAATGGAAACCTCCTACTAAGGTCCCCGAGTTAAGGTCTTTCCTTGGACTTATGAACTACTACAGGAGATTCATCAAGTCATATTCAGTAAGAGCAGCCCCATTAACTGATCTACTCAAGAAGAACAATACTTGGGAGTGGACAAACAAGTACCAAGCCTCATTTGATGACTTGAAAAAAGTCATTACCGAAGAACCAGTGCTTTACTTGCCAGACCCCTGTAAGATGTACGAGTTGCATACAGATGCCTCAGACTTTGCCATTGGTGGAGTGTTGATGCAAGAAGGGCATCCGATAGCATATGAGAGCCGCAAGCTCAATGACACTGAACGCCGTTACACAGTGCAGGAAAAGGAGATGACAGCTATCATCCATTGTCTAAGGGTGTGGCGACACTACTTGTTGGGTTCTCACTTTGTGATCATGACAGACAATGTAGCAACTAGCTACTTCCAGAATCAGAAGAAGTTGAGTCCCAAACAAGCTCGGTGGCAAGACTTCTTGGCAGAATTTGACTACAAGCTTGAATACAAGCCCGGTAAGGCTAATGTGGTGGCTGATGCACTAAGTCGAAAGGCGGAGCTAGCAGCTTTGAGTAGACCAAGCAGTCCCTTGCTGGAAAAGATCAAAGAAGGGATGGAGCATGATGCCCTAGCTCAAAACCTCCTTGTCCTCATCAAGGAAGGAAAGACAAGGCAATTTTAGCAGAGTGACAGACTACTTTATGCCAAGAAAAATCGCATCTACGTTCCTAAGTGGGGGAACTTGAGTAAAGAGCTGATCAAGGAATGTCATGATTCACTATGGACTGGACACCCAGGCATGAAACGTACCCTTTCCTTGATCAAGTCTATTTACTACTGGCCTCAACTACGGGATGATGTTGAAGCCTACGTGAGAACTTGCCTTGTTTGCCAACAAGACAAGACGGAGCAGCGTGCACCTAGTGGCTTGCTAGAACCACTGCATATTCCGGAGAGACCATGGGAGAGTGTCTCAATGGACTTCATCACTTGCTTGCCAAAATCAGAAGGCTTTGGCAGTATAATAGTAGTCATTGATCGCTTCAGCAAGTATGCAACCTTCATAACTGCCTTAGCGGATTGCACTGCGGATGAGATTGCACGATTGTTCCTCAAACATGTTATGAAGCATTGGGGAATTCCATATAATATCGTGAGTGATCGAGACCCACGATTTACTGGAAAGTTCTGGACAGAATTGTTCAAGCTGCTGGGATCAGACTTGAACTTTTCCACAAGTTTTCATCCTCAAAGTGATGGACAGACGGAACGTGGCAACGCACTGCTGGAGCTATATCTTAGGCACTTTGTTAGTGCCAACCAACATGATTGGGCTAAGTTGCTAGATGTAGCCCAATTCTCTTACAACTTGCAGCAAAGTGAATCCACTGGCAAGAGTCCCTTCGAGATCATTACGGGACAACAACCTATGACCCATCATGCTTTGGCCACAAGCTATGAAGGAAAAAGTCTTGCAGCTTTCAAATTTGCTAAGGCATGGCATGAGCAAGCTGAGTTAGCCCGAGCCTATTTGAACAAGGCATCCAAAAAGATGAAGAAGTGGGCTGATAAGAAAAGGAGGATGGTCGAATTTCGGGAAGGAGATTTGATCCTTGTCAAATTGTTACCACAACAGTTCAAGTCCTTATGGAAGGTTCACAAGGGGCTAGTACGGAAATACGAATGGTCATTTCCTGTCCTCAAACAGGTTGGTAAGGTGTCTTATAAGCTACAACTCCCTCCTAAGCTTAAGATCTATCCAGTCTTTCATGTAAGTATGTTGAAGCCTTATCATGGTGACGTGGAAGATGCAAGTCGAGGTGAGTGGAAGAGGGCACCCACTGCTGTAGTAACCTCTTTTGATAGAGGAGTGAATTCCATTTTGGCAGACCGCCTAATCCGGCGTAGAGGTGTACCAAGTTATCGAGAATACTTGGTCAAATGGAAGAATGCCTCGGACATAGAGGCAAACTGGGAACCTTAAGACACTTTATGGCAGTTCAAAAATGACATAGAAAGATTCAAGTTTGAAAGCACGACGAGGGCGTCACGAACTTGAGTGGGGGAGAATGTCACGCCCTGCAAAGGTTCATACGGGATTTCCCGCAAATTTACATTTTCTTGCAAATATGTAATATTCTAGAAGGTCATTGTAAACCGTTAGATTAAATGGATCGTGGTCGTCCATTTCGGTAGGTAGGAATTAATCCTAGCCCTCCATTTGGTAGGTGGGAATCAATCATAGCCATTCATTTTGGTAGGTGGGAGTTGATATTGACCATCCATTTGGTAGGTGAGAATCAATCCTAGCCATCCATTTTGGTAGGTGGGAGTTGATATTGACCATCCATTTGGTAGGTGAGAATCAATCCTAGCCATTCATTTGGTAGGTGGGAGTTAATCCTAACCATCCATCTGGTAGGTGGAAATTGATCTCGGTCATCCATTGAGGAGGTGGAAGCCTATATATACCTTATGTAAATTCATTTGTAATCATTCAAGTAATTCAAGCATTGAAGCATTTCAAGTAATACAAAGCTTTTCTCTCAAACTCTCTTGTGTTCTTGTTTTGCTATTGAATCTTCTCGATCTCTAAGTTTCGTTCTATTCTCTTTGGAGTAATTTATCGGGTTGGAAGGCATACTTAGTGCAACGGACTGTGCTAAGTGCAGCACGATTGCTAGTTGAAGTCTAGGGTCGTGACACCTAGCTATAGGGAGACACAAGGAGTAACCGTATAAAAAAAATGTCTATAAGTATGAATGCCAAATATTTTTAATATTCGAATGATTCGACTAAATCGGATAACACTGTATATTCAAATTGAGTTGAATATCCATATATTGGTATAACCCTATTGATATGCCAATAAGCCTACCCTGTTATAATTCAAGGTCATTTATGGGCTCATGTTATATTTGTTTGTATAAATCATATCATGCATTACATCATATCAAGTTTTCTTATCTTTTTTTGTATCTAGCTTTCCGATACTTATCACTTTTATATCCGTTATATTCTTATTACATTATAGCAGTCACATATTCACATACATCACATATGTCACACATATACCTCACATATATTATACATATATTATGCATATATTATACATATATTACGTATATACTACATACGTATCATTTTATTTTTTAGCATATTGATAATTTTATTTTAATGGTTATTGTCATAAAACTTGTATAAACCTGATTTACATCTTTATTGCATTGACTGAATTCTTGCCCTTGTCCAACTTAGGCGCTTGTGACATCAGTGCGCCTAATACATAATATTTGATTATCAGTCATCTAATATACTTTAGTTTAGTAACTTAGTCTAACTTAATCACTCTTGAAATTAATAATATGATTCTTCTCGTGCTCGCTATTTTAGAGGTTCATGAGTTCTAATGCATGTTTTCCACTTTTTAGTTTCACTTAAGCATACAAAACCAGTTTTCTCCTCTTCTACTCCGGCCATGTTCCTCTTAAGAAGGTCCCCTTATATCTATATTCTTTTATTAATTTTTTTTTCAAAACTCACTTTTGAACATCCAACTTATTCCTCAAAAGTCCCCATTTCCATTCATTTACTTCGGCCTAGAATAGTTTACTCTAAATTTAAGTCTTGCGTCATTATTTATTTGATCTAATATTGCTCTATATATCTATCTTTTTATTTTATTTTATTTTATTAGTATTAATTTTTTCTTTTTATTTATTTATTTTTTTGTCTGTGTACTTATGGTTGATACGTGGTCCTTGCACTAAACAATCCTTCCTTGGTCCCTCTTTGTATCATAATATGTCTAATGTCCCGCTCTAGTCATGGTCACAGTTTGGGTAAAAATTTTCACAGGTTCCCTTACTTCACAAACGTAATGCTGAATGATTTTAAATTTCGATGTTGTGCCTTCACTAAAATTTCGGTTCTCACAATATTTAGAGGTCTTTTTCTCCATACAATACCATTTTTCTAATAGGCCTAGTCCATTATCCTCATAATTGGAGTTAACAATTCACGGTTTCAACATTATTCACCACTCAAGCCTTGTTTTGCTTCAATTGCCATAAGTTTCTCGTAATCTACATTTCTAATTACTCACCCCATATCAAATTCCATTTATTTTTCTTCTTCTTTCTTCACTTCAATCATATGTGGACGGACAGTCCCAAAATCAATCTCAAACTCTCTTAAAGGAGTTCGGGTCAACACTGTTTTCAACCAATTTGTTTCCCTTTTTTTTAATATTACCAAAGTTAATTTAATAAATATTTTTTATTTCCTGCAATCCCTTAACCGAAAATTTCCCAAATCTCTTCAGAAGTGCAGCCCCCAAATTACCTCCATAACCCACGGGTACACCTTGTTTTTGTTCTTTTCAAATCAATTCTTCCTTCAATTTCATCATCAACACAAAAATTCACTCAATTTTAATTAATTCTATTAATTATGTTCATTTTCCAAATTTGACAAGTTCCCACAATTCATGGCAAGGAAAGATGAATTTCTATCTAAAATTCAAGAATTTATAGGAGGAAATAAATAAATTACCCAAAATCCCCAAGTTGCCGAAAACTATCCTCCACCTAATTCGTGATTTTTCTTTCATTTTATTGTCTCGACTTCATCAAAATGAATGTTGGAATTGGCTTCTCTCAAAGCTTCATCATGGATTGCTAAGACAAGTAAAGACCACCATTGATTTAGAGGTGTTTGGGGGACGGAAAGTTGAAACAAAAATGGAGAGAAATTCCAATAATTGTTCACGGGTTTTAAAGGCAATCGGAGGAGTGCAGAATTGTGTAAGATAACTTTATGTTAAAATGAATATAGATGTGTCAAACTTAAGGAGTTCTTATAATAAATTTATAAAATTACAAACTTAATTTGCATGCTTCAATGCCAAGTGTGGCGCATGCAAGATTTGATTGCTCTTTAATTAGTTATAATTAGTTTAATTAACCATGCTTAATTTAATAATTTCTAAACTTTCCATTTGATGCTTCAATTTTTCTCTTTTTAAATAAAGCGTACCCTAATTTTTATTTCTCCGAATTCAAGGCTTAAACTAATTAATCTTCAACAATCAAATACACTAATATTCATGTCCAAATTTATTTTACATAGTGATATTCTCGGTTTTACAATTGGCATATCATAGCGAAAAATCACATATTTCGACATTCTTGTGAAACTGTTTATTAAATTTTATTTCTTCAATTTCATGCCCTAAATATTGAAATTTTGACACAAGATTATGCCGATAAACTCATCTTAATATTATCTACGTTCCGGTGTCCTTAGTTTGCGATTCGCTAACAATGCAAAAATCACGTATTTACGGTCTAACTTCGTTTTGCTTGATTTTCATATAAAATTTAATGTCACATGTTACTAATTAATTTTCTCACTTATACACAATTTGAATTTAAATTTCGATCACATTGTTTCTGTTTCGATCGCAAACGCAATCGATTTACAATTAGTTTGACACATCCGGTTACAAAATGTACACATTGATCAATACCTAAAATAGCGAACGTGAAACTTTTATATATTAAAAAGCTTCAAAAACTACTAAATATTATCTATTATGAGTCTCCCGCATATAAAAGCATTTTGCGACTCATCAATAATTAAACCCAAAATATTCTTTACTCTTAACATTCAACTGTAATTCTCTGCACTATATTTTTACTAACTTCGGGATCTTGAGAAACATCTGGAAGAAATTTTTTTTTTGCACAATTAGAACAAAAAGAAAAATTAAACAACTGACTCAAATTGCACAATTACATCAACCAATATAGCTATAATAAGTACTTGACTCAAACTTTTCGAGTTCTTCAATTGATGTTTCTTTTGCCATAGGTTCTTTATCACATTTTAACCAATCTTGGCAACAAAGAAGAACCTTAACTGTAATAGTAGTTAAAGAACTCCTAAACTGGTCCAAAGTCCTCCATCTAGTGCTAAAGGCAGATTCATAAGCTATAATTGAGCATTGGAAAGCCAAAACATCTTTGAAAACCTTAGCCAAAGTCGGAAAATTTAGTGCATTAACTTTCCACCACTCTAAAATAACAAAACCAGGATTGTTTTTTGCTAATTTATCATTTAAATATACATCTAAATCTCATAGAGTCACCATTTCCTCCGTATTTTCATTTTCTATAAACCCTGTATTGCAACCATCATTTTCATTATCATCTAACTTAGGTGGTAGGGTTACGATCAGAGCAAAATCTGTTTTTTCCTCTTTCTTGTATGCATCTATCATTTTATTCAAAGCATCTCTCACCTTAACAATCAATATTTCTGCCTCAAGCTCATTATAAAAAAACTGTGTATTTTGAAATAATAAATTTTATTTTAAACCTAGGGTCTAATACTACAATTATGAAAAGAATAATATTCATTTTGTTTATAGATCCCCAATACTTATCAAATTTCAACTTCATTTGTTTTCTCATTCCATCCAAGTAATTATCACCATATTTTTCAGAATATCGTAATAGAGTCAAAATACGAACTATCTCATGAAAATATAAATTCGTAGTAGAATATAATGTCCCAGATAGCCTGCAAGTGACTTTGTAAAATCTCTTTAAAAATTTTGAGAGTCCTAACTTTCTGCCAATCAACGTCAGTCAGAAAAACAGTCTCAAACTCAACCAAGAATTTGGTATCCACATTCCCTAACTTATCAAAAACCTTTTGATACTCTAAACCAGTTTCTAACATCAAGTATGTTGAATTCTACCTAGTTGGACAATTTAGAATCAAAGATTTTGTATACTTGATATTTGATATTTCACAATATTTTTTGAAAAAATCTAATATTTGGAGACTGCTCCTAACATACTTAATAATTGCTTTAACTTTTTAATGGACTTATCAACACATTAAAGCCTGTCTCTCACAATTAATTGAAAAATGTGTGCACAACATCTCATAAAAAACTTCATCGCCCAAAACAAATGCATCATTCTTAGATAATCTAATTTTCAAATGTTGAATTGTAACATTGTTAGATGATGCATTATCAATAATTATACACATAACTTTGTTCAAACACTACTCATCTAAGCAATAATCAATGATATTCCCAATGTTAGCTCTTTTATAACTCTTGATAACACAAAAGTTCAAGATTCTTTTTTGTATCTTCCAATTTGAATCAATAAAATGTGCAGTTAAACATAAAAAGGACACATTTTGAATGTTTTGTCCAAGTATCAATTGTTAATGATACTCTTTTACATTCTTGTTCAATGAAATCTTTCAAATTTTTTCTTTATTCTATAAGAAAAAGTAACAATCTCTTGCAATGATGACCCTAGATGGAATTTTAAATTCAGGATAAATGACCGCAATAAATTCTTTAAAACCTCCATGTTCAACAAACATAAATGACAGTTCATCCTTGATAATTATTCTAACTAAAGTTTTTTTACAAACTTTTTGATCAAACTTCCAAGAAGTTAACTTAGCATTATCGCTACCTGACCCCACAAAATTCAAAGTTGCTTGTGACTTATCCTTATTCTTATATGCAACCACTAATTTTTTTTTATTTGGACATTTCTTGCAACTTTCCCTCAGATGTTTCCATAATCCTGAAGTACTTAATTCATTTTTTCCTTAATAATCTTTACCATACCATTTACATATAGCCCTCCTCATTTCATTTCCATTAGCATTATACATTTTTTCAAAATGCTCTCAAACCTTAGACCTACATCTTTTATATGCAGATGGAAGAGTAGTAGTACCTGTTAAATTTACATTTATTATTGATCCGATTGAAATTGATGTAGAAGCAGTAGGTGAAATATCAATATTTTTGTTAATAGATGCTTTTGATTCTTTTTTTTTTTATTTAATGAAGAGCAACTAGCAGAGCTAGGAGGTTTTATTGTGTTTGAAAATATAAGTTCATATTTAATATAAAATACTGAAATTAAATACATTAATAGTGGAGGATTCAAAATTTCACATAATATTATATATAAATGTCAAAGTGCCTAAAAAGTTTACATGCATAAATATCGAAGACAATACATGTATATTAAGATGCATTACCTAATTTATATTTCATGAAATAAAATCCAAATTTATATTTCATATATTAAGGTCAAATCCCCATTTATATTCAGATTTTATTTTACATGAATAAAGCTATTTTGCACCATCCATATATGCAAGAATGAAACTAGCATTTATATTTGCCAATATAATTTTGATATTAGGCGACAAGTGTTGGCAAATTCTATGTAAAAATCTGATAAACATCATTAAAATACATAACAAGTTAAATGATTCCCGTTACAAATTAAAATTATGTGATTTTGCAAAATTTCAGCAATAATGATCACAATTAAAATTAAACCAGAAAGTATTTACAACCTAATACCTATAAAGGTAAGCAATTGCAGAAAGATTTGGTGCTGACAAAAACAAGCAAAAAGGCAAAAATTTGTTGGAAGTTTGAATTCTGTGAATTATCATACAGGTTTTGTAGTAATCTTTAAGAAATAGAAAAATATAAACAGGATAGCTTTATTCTACAATTTAAGTATTTAACACTGTCATCTTACATGTTCTCCTTCCTATAACCAATATTCCACATATTCGTGATCATTGAACACAAAATTCACAGCCCTAGCTCTAAAATCATGAGAAACAAAAAATAATAATCAAAATTCAGTTATTAATATAACACAAAGAAGAAAATCTTCACCTTTATTTTTTGGTTAATTTTTTTCTTGCATACATGAATCCTAGTTTTTTTGATCCAACTGATAAAATGGATATTTTTTCCCATAATGCAACAAGTTCTTTATCTTCTTTTTAAGTAAATGAACAAAAAATGACAACCATAAATACAAACTTTAAAAAGAACAATCAAGGTTTCAAAAGACCAGAAAAGTCCATTGAACTCTCCTTATGCCTATTTAGCCAGTTAAAGGATGTTAGATTTTATAAATACATTCCACAAAGAACTGCAACAGATGCTCTCTAAGACCCATTCACACCCTATGACCATCATAACTACTCTTAATATGAATTTAATCAGAAAAAAACCTACTACTTATTCATTTTTACCACAAATTAATGATTTGAAATAAGATAAAATAATATTTCTAGTTAATATGAAAAGCCAATATCTAAAAAAGAAAATTTCAAATGAGGAAAAAAAAAGAAAAAATTTGAACAATAAATTAATATACCTATATTTCATAAGTAAGAAGCTACATAGTACTTCCACACAAAAAAAAACATAAGATATAAGGCTTCCCGATTATAAATATGATTTTTCAAAATAAAAATTAAATTGAAATAATCATTGAGCATAATTTATCTAAGACAAAAACAATTTCTTTTTTTTTTTTTGCAGTGTTTCTCAACTTTATTTATTGCATTGGTGAAAACATGTAGTATATATCAACTTATTTTTTTTCTAAATCATTTTATGCTAAATGAATATAAATATCATATGTGAAATGTAGCTCTCCTAATACCAGTGAAATTGAAATTGGTTTAATCTAGATGGTGGGGAATTTACCTCAAAATAAAGCAAAATTGGTCCATACTCATTGAAATGAACAGACTATGTAAATAAAAATTCATAAAGCCACAAAAGTGGTAGAGAACATGTAATTAAGAAGCACTAGCAAGACACAACAATATTTTGAAACAAGGTCACCCCTAGTACGTGGATTACCAACTTAACCCAAAGAAAAAGAGAACAAGAGTCAGACAACAAAGAAATCAAGTTATAAAATCAGTTATGATTCTTAATTTCATTTAATTTTCTATTAGGTATGCATAATATAATCAAAAACAAATTCAAAAAAGATGTTCACCAAACGAGGGTAAGTAACCTGAGTTTTTTCCAAACGAGAATCAAGGATTACGAAAGGGTTTTCTTTGCACAGGGAGAGCTTTTGCTGCATAATGATGACATACTCAATTAAATGACAAATCAAGTCCAAAATATATCAATTTCACCACCAAAAAAAATCTTTGGTATCTTTTTAGCAGGCTCATATTCAACTGAAATATGATAATTAATAACTATTTCTTTAAAGGGTTCATTAGGAATAAAGTAGTTAAACAAACGAAATCATAAAATGAAAACATTTTAAAGAGAAAGTATGAACTAACCTTCAGGAGGTGTCTTGTTTGACCTAAGAGTTGGTTATAGTTTTTCAGATTCTTTATGGTCAAGAGGCAGAGCAAAATCCACCTCACAAACACACAGAAAGAAGAAAAAAGAGAGGAATGAGGCGACGACATAAAGTAAGAGATGGAGAAGGTTTCATTAGCTAGGGTTACCTTACATATATATACATCCTTAAAACGGTGTGACTTTGGTTTTTTTTTTTAATTTTATTAAATTTTGCATTTATTTTTATACAATTTCTATCAAATTAATCGATGTTCAATTAATTTAATATAAATTGAGGTTCAAACAATTAATTGAAATCGATGTTAGTTGATTAATAGAACTTAAATAGATTAAATTAGAGTTTAATTGATTAATTTATTTAAATTGCTATAAATTTAGGTTCAATTTATTAAATTAAAAATTAATTAATTAAATTGGAGTCCAATTGATTAATTAAATTTAAATTAAACTTCAATTAACTAATTGGAGATTTAGTTGATTAATTTGATTTAATTGTCATAAATTGATGTTCAAATGATTAAACTAAGGTTCAATTGACTAAATTAGGATTTAAATATTAATTGAACTTAAATTAATTAGCTTGAGCATACATTAAACTTCAATTGATTAAATTGGAATTCAATTGATTAATGTTATTTAATTAACTTACTACAATTATTTATATGAACTATTTTTTATCAATTATCTAATAATATTATTGAAAAAAAGCACATCGATAATTGCTACGAAATCATACGATAAATTGGTTATAGTTGATTTAATCAAATTAATAGAGAAACAATAATTAATGTGTTAAAAAATATATTTTAGTGGTCAATAAGAAATTAAAAAAAATTATATATAATTAAATCGGGCACATGTAGAATAAGTGTCTTCATATTTTATGATAGACTTCCAATTAATATTTAGAGATTTGATTTAACATTAGTATATTTAAAATGTGAATTTTCTTTAGAGTAATTATGGAATTGGAATATGGAGAATTTACTCCGAAAAATTCAATATTTTTTTGTGATTGTTTTTTCTTTAGAATGAGATTAAATTGAAAAGATATTCAAATGTTATAAATTTTTTACATAATTTTTTTTATATATTAATTTATCTATAAACCATAACATCATATAGAATTGGTTTCTAATTAAAATATCAATGACTCGAAATATGATTTATCATTAATATTTGATGAATATATGTATATTTTGAGAAAAATTCATATTTAAAATATAACACATACTCGTATATAACTATTAATATTAAACTTAAAACAATTAAAAGAATGAAAAAAAGAAGTAAATATGGATTAAAGACACCAGAATAAATATTTTGACTGAAATCATTTAAGTTTAATATATTACAATTATTTTGATAAAAAAATCATATTAATATATTTATTATATATTTATAATACATTAATTATGAATTTAGATTTATTATATAATATAATTAAAAAATTATAAATGCTAAAAAATATTAATAGTGGTAAAAAAAATTAGAGTAGAATAAAAAATAAAAAATAGTAATATCTTATAATTTTTTTATTTATTTAATAACAAATATAATTAATTTTATTGATGATTATCATATTTTAAACTTATATGAAGTTGATATGTTCAATTCTTTATACTACCAAAATAAAATTTTTAACATATAACATTATTTTTAACATATTAAAAATTTTTCAATTTTTAAATTCATTGTTATTATAAATACCATATTGATTTTATTAACTAATTAATAAATTTATAATTTTAAGCTTAGAGAATAAAGTGTATATAGTTATAAGTTTAACAATAAAAGTATAAAAAATTGTAAAAATATTATAATATTATATAAATTATTTTATTTTTAATTATAAACAATTAAATATCAGTTATTTCAGTACAATTTAATACAGTTATCGGTTTGGATATCACTATAAAATTTAGATATATCAAATTTAAAGTAAGCGATACAATTCGATTCGGATAAGTAAAAAAAAATCAACGGTCTTATTCGGTTCTGAATCTTACTTGATTTTTCAGTTTCAGCAAAGGGTCTTTCAACTCATTTTTCCAATTGATGAAAAAGTCATATAAATCCTATCTCCGTCGGTTGAAAAAAAAAAAGGACAAAAAGATTTGGAAAGAAATGGCAGCAACATCTAATTGAAGTTACCAGATCCCAAGCCTCTCATACTTATACAGGAGAGTACTCATTATCGAAAGAAGAATATATGTAAGAGCTTGTTGTATCCTTCTGTAATTAGCCATTTAAGTTTGAAGAAATATAGAGAATTTCTAAAATTCTTATCAATAACTTTGCGCCATATCTTCTCTCACGGCTTCTAGTAAAAAATATGGCCAACTATATTTTCAGACCTACACTTCCTCTTCATGACTTATAGATTAAGGATCTTACATGCTATAATTCCCACGATTTGAATCTCAAAACCCAGAATACACATTGTTTTCACTGTTTGATCCACCGTTCCTGCAACCAACGCCGCAGATCTTTCCGACGCCACTGCCTACTCCACCACCCACCAAAAGCCCAAGCAACCCATTATCAAACTCAGAAACAACAAAATAACTACAAAATGGGTATAAAACGGCATGAAAAAAATATAGCACATTGGATATATCTAACTCATAAACAATAAAATACCAAAAAATATATTAAAAAAAATCGATTTTCAAGGGGAATAATAGATATGGAATAAAACGGTATGGAAAAAAAATTAAAATATAGCACACCAGTAACATAGGCAAAGGGAAGAGCAAAATTATAAATACCAACTTTAAATCCAGAGATAACGTCTGAGGCGATGGAAGAGGGACGATAGATCTGGAAAAATTAACGTTTTTGACTTTGAAGGAAAGCGACGGGAAGGTACGAGGTGAAATAGAAGTAGATCAAAACCCAAATGAGGAATCCAAAAAAAAAAAAGTAAGGTGAAGTAAAACTAGGTACCTTCTTTTTGCCAAGGAAATTACGGATCTCAATAGCAGTATTGGAGTTAGTGATTGAAGCGTTGATTAGGAAGTGAGCATAAACAAATATCATCTTGTAGCGGTAGCCCTTGGTGACACCGGTGCTAAGATTCTTAACGTGGTTGATGGTGGTGCGGATAGCAGTGTTGGTCTTTCGGGAATCAAACCGAGCTTCAATTTTTAGCTTGCGCTTTCCGGTAGCCTCATCTTTGATGAGCTGAAAATCTGCTGGCAACCACTGATTAACTCCTCTCAGTGAGGCAGCGGAAAAATGAACTAAAATATGTTGTTTTTTTTTTCTCTATGGAGAGGTATAGATAGAAATATACAGAATGGAAAAGGAGTAGATGCATTCGATTAGGGTCAAAACCAGGGTGAAAAATGACAACGGTGAGGCGGCAGACAGAGGAATCTAAAATGGGAGTTTTCTTCTCTCTGAAGAGGGACAGGTAGAGTTCTGCAAAGTGGAAAAGGGCTGGAGGCACTCCATTAAGGTTAAACATTTGGTGTATAAAAAGACCAAAATAGGTATTGAATGGATAAGAAAATGGCGACATTTAAAAAATAACTAATGGGCAAAACGGCGTCATTTTGTTAAAAATGATTTTCTTTAGAAATGCACTGTCATAAGCTTTTAATGTATTTAAATAGATATATGCAAATAGAAACAAGCCATAACCATGTGGAGATATAAAGACCCAAAGTGACATTGTACATCCTCGACTTAACATGTGGTTTGGGCACTTTCATTCCAAGCCCCCTTCAAGGCCTCTTTTACTCAAATGACCCGAATTATCGAAAAGGCGACGAAAATTAATTGAAAAACATCTAGCGCAGGCTGTGGGTGCATGAGGCCATGCCTTCGGTTGTCAAATTAACATATTACGAATGAGGCTGTTGCCTAACAATTATAGGATATGGAAGCAACAGCCCCCAGATCAACCAACATCTTTATTTTAATCTCACTTGTTCAGGAGAAAATATTTCTTGCAGCACAAATGCAATATAAAAGAACCAGCCACCAACTGGTCAATATAAATTACTTAAATGAAATTTTTTTTCTTCCCAAATTACAATTTGCTCACCCTTTTGATAAACATTCAAGCAACTAAAAAGTAAAACTGATCCATAGTGGAACAGAATCCACTTCTCAAGCAAAGAGCTCCTTCCCCTCTGTTCGACCTGAAAAACAGAGCCAAAGAAGTTGCATTAAAAAAAAAATCCTTCCATAACCATTCCGATCAAGCAACAAAATCCTGAAAGCAACACTTACAGTTCAACAATCTTAGGAGACAATCAAACCAACCCTGACATAAGTTCTGTAATCACAACTGGTCAGGTGTCGTCTGTCGCTGGATGCGCTCACTGCGCCTCCAAGGCCCTGACCCACCATCTGAGGAATCATTATCCTCATCTCTGGATGAAGATCCAGTTTCACCATCATGAGTCTCACCCCAAAGTCTTGTAGATCTCCTCCTGAAACTCAGCTGTCCTCTGGCTCTTGATGTACCAGACCAGCTGCTACTTCTCGGACTAGATCCAGGTCGAAAAACTCTTATAAGAAAAAATACCGTAAGCCAACCACCATCATCAATTGGCAAAATGCTCTCATCTCCCCTCTCCTCACCAAATGAAGAGTGAAGTGTGCTGATCAAGTCCCCAAGGTCTCTTTGGCGCTCCAACATCCTCCAATTGCGCTGTCTCTCTGGGTCAGCCTGTGATGGTCGAACAAGGGGATGCTCAAGCCTTGCATGTTTCCTAAGATCTGAATATGTGCCGCTGAAATCACAAGTTTCACAGGCACAGCTTCTTGATTTGGCATTCATAAAATGACGGGCAGGCTTCATAACAATCCATTCTTTTACATTCCCCCTGCAGAGAGGGCACAGCAGTGTCGGTTGCACCTTTTTCTCACAAGAAACAGTTTCACCAGATAAAGGCACTTCCTCATTTTGTTCCCCCATAACAGTTGATTCTGAGCTCACAACTGTATTCGAGTCTGTGTTTACATTTGTGTTTGTTTCTGCAGCTGTGATCCTATTTTCTTCTGGTTGTATAGGTGTTGTAGAAGGCTCAGCAAATGACTTGCGAAACAGATCAAGACAATTTGAGTGACGATAACTTGTATCACACATGTAAGGACGGCATCCTTTCTCATGGGAAGAACATATGAGGAGAACAGCATTGTGAGGATGTTCCATGCATACTGGGCATCTAGCCTCTTCCCATTCCTTGAAGTTTTCCTCAGTTTCTGAAGGGAGTTTAGGTGACAATTGACTGCTACGACTGGAGTTACATGTGTAAGGAGATGCCTTGCACCTATCAAAAGACAGGGAACGATCTCTTCTATCCTTTGGCATGTCAAGACTACACAGCAACCAATATTTCACTAAAATCCAATGCCTCTCACAAGTCACAACACCACAATACAAGATTTAAAGCCCTACAGAATCACATAAAGATCATATATATATATATATATATATATAAGACAATCTAACAAAGTAGATTAAGCTGCAGCAATCGTACAATGTGAATAACACCTGAAGACACCAATTTCCAACATATTAGTAAAGGCTTTGGAGACTAACAGTCCCTTGAATTCCCAATCCCACAACCAGAAGAGGAAAAGAACATGTATCAGACACACAAAGAACTACAAAATCTACATTATCCATGGCCTGAGGAATAATTTCTATAAATGGGAAGATCTTTTTCACCACAGAAAAATAAATGCCTAACAATATAATCTTCCTTATTTAATTTGCAAATGTACACGTGTACTGAATTGTTTCAATTTTTTAAGATAACCTCTTTGATTGATTGACCAAAAAATAACAATTAGATACCTTTTAATAAATGCAAAAATCTCATGCACAAACAAATAGTCATAGGTGAATTGATGCTATCAGATGACTTACTTCAAGGTAAGTAGCCAGGCCAATTACAGTTACAACCGCGTTGATAGACATTCGATTTATATTTGCTAAACAAATAAACGAACAAAAATGACCTGAATTCCTCACACCGGGATAGTTAAAATCCGCTTCCATAGTACTTCTCACATTGATTTGAGATAGAATCTCCATTAAATTATCCATTAGTAGTTCCAAGAATGCAGAAGAAGCCAGCAGCAACATTTAAAAATGTCACGATTACTGTAAAAAAGCAAACCCAAACCCTAATTTCACAGAAATGACTTTCCTTTATGCCAACAATTCAATCTAAACATGCTTTCGAACTGAACCAAAATAAGCACACAAATAAACCCAAAAGAAATGCCCTTTTATTTCCATTTCCACCATTTCAAACTCATCGAAGCGACACAAATCATAAGCCAGCTAAATATAGAACACCCAGCTGAGTTCCCCATTTATCAATACAAACATAGAGCAGAGCACACAAAAAGGAAAAGAAAATCCCCAAAAATCAAATCGATCGAATTATCTGATCCGAAGAAATAGAAAACCAGGATACAGAGTATAGCATCAGATCAAAATACAATAGGACAAAAAAATCAGTGAAACTGAGGGTTGGTTACCTCAAAAGGTGTTTGGGGATTCAAATTGGAGGAATTATCAAGTCTCTTTCGGATTCACTTCCTTCAATCGGGCGGTTATGTTGAGTCGGTGAAGAACGTGAAACCCTAAAAGAGATCGATTATGAGAGGAGGAGGAGGAAGATAAGTGGAGAGAGAGGGTCAGCTATTTAGGGCTCCTTCTGCTCGATGGAGAGAGCAGAGCTGAGAAATGAGAAAAATGAAAATTAAGGGGAAATGACGGAGAGGAAGAAATAAATATGAAGCGTCTGCGCAGACTGACCAATTGCTGATGTGGCAGATCCGAGTTCGCTCATCTTGTGGATGCAATTATTTACTTTTTTTTTTAATTATTTTTGAAATTTTGATGAGTAAGTCGGCGCCGTTTTATTCTATTAGGGAGTGAGGAGTGAATTTATGTGGACATCGTCGCATAGAGTTCCTCAAAAAAAATTGAGAACATTGACTGCCAAGTAAGCTCATGACTGATTTTCACTGTGAAAACGCCTTTCGCTTTCAAGTTTAAAAATTAAAACATTTAGGTCATGTTTAATTCGCAAAGTGAAAAATATGTGAGAAATATAATAGTTATTTTATAAGATTTGATTTGATTTAGAATTATAAAATTTTAATTTTATAGAATAATAATTCTATAATTTTTACAGAATATAAGAGGAAAAATTGTATGCCACTTTAATTTTGATACTAATAATAAAATTTATTATAAGAATATCGATGTTATTTATCCTTAAATCTATTTATTTCATATAGCAATGCTTATAAACCAAATAATAAAATAGAAATAGAATAGTAATTATAGGTCACGAAATAAAATTGTGGAATAGCAATAATTATTTCATATTTACCAATTCTATTCCTTAGGAATAGTTTTTCCATTCCTTGTGTATTTTATTTTGTGAACCAATCATGATCTTAAAATACTATTTTAGAAAAAGGTAGGATTGAGATTATTTTACTTGATTAAATATAATAAGTCATGTTAATTTAATCTCCATCATTCATTAGTAATGAATGATTAAAATTAAATACTATAATCAAGGAGAACTTGTTTATTTTTTAAAAAATAAGTATTTAATATTTAATTTTGACTATTCATTGATAATCAATAATGAAAATTAAATGAACATAATCTATCATATTCAATTCAATGAAATCTCAAATTCAAAAAAATACAAATTGTTTTTTATTTATTTATTTATTTTAAATGCATTGGTAATTTTCCATATTAAAATGTCAAAATCATATGTGATCATCTTTTGAGGAAAAAAAAAGAAGAAGAACATATTCGATATGCATGTTTCATATTCACATAGTAAGATAAACAAATAATTTACAACAAGATATTGATATTGTGGTTATTGTCATATGCATAAACAAAAACGTGTACTTAATCTTTTTTTTTCCTTTTATCATCATATATCACCTAATTAACTAAGATAAAATTAATAAATTTCATTACCAATTATGAATTAGAAATTTACTGTTGGAGTTTTAGAAATTAGGCTGGTAAAAAAAACTCCAAATAAGATGATGAATTTAAGCAATATAGATCGACCAATTATATTTTATTATATTATTCCTTTCACACTATAATTCAGTAAACATCATGCAGATTCAGCTATATGTATGATAATGTCAACATGCCTTCACAAACATGTTAAATTCCAGATTTTGTCAAGGACAGGTTTCTCCATGTTGCTGAAGGAGAAACTTATTTTTTGGTGAAGGAAGGTGGATAAGCTCACAATCAAACAACTACCTTGGGTAAGAAACACCTATAATGTCATGAACTAACCAATTACAAAGCTCCAAGGGAGGAGAGGCAAGAGGATAAAAATCAGGCTCAAAACCATAAACCAAATGCGAAAGGAAGTCTGCAGAAAAGTTGGCTTCTTTGTGAATGCGAGTGATGCTAATAGAAAAAAAACTTGCTCATCAACCTCTTTATACTTAGCACTATAGAAAGGCAAGGAGCATTGATAGAGTGACAGCCAAGAATCATGCCAACAACAACTAAATTATCACACTTCACCTGATGGTTTGGAATTTGATTATCGATAACCAACCGTATGCCATGAAGAAGATCCCAGAGTTCAGCTTTTAGGATAGGATATGTTAATAATCAATGTCAAATAATTTGTTCAAATATTAGGTACACCCACCACCAATTTGTTGAAAAATGAAGTTTATTGTGTTGAAAAATTAAGCAAATATTAGATATATTTATCTTAACCTAATTTATTGAAAAATTAAGTTCATATTAGGTATACCTACCACACCAAATTTTCCATCAAATGTATGGTGAAGATTTGAAAAAATATATAATGTGCATTTAACTTTGAGCCTATAAATAGGCACATTCTAAGGTTTAAATCATCTAAGAGTGAAAAAGAAAAATAAAACTACAAGTCTTGAGTGTCTATGAGAATTGAGAGTTTTTTTTATAATATTTCTAGTTTAGTAAAATTTTTGTTGTATATCTAATTTTTGAGTGAATTTCTTTTTTGAGATATTTAATTTAGAGTTGTTCATTCTAAATTTTTTCTCAACAATTAGTATCAGAGCCTAACTTGAGTGTTAATATTTACTTATCGTATACTCTGTGGTTGCCACTAATAAGTGGATTATCCACATCAAAAAATAAATTAAATTATTATTCACTCTTGAAGATTGGTATCAGAGGGGGACGATCCAATATCGTTCTTAGTAAATCTATCTTGAGTCGTGAGAAGTTTGACACATTAAAAATTTATTGATCAAGCTTGTTCGGTATAGTTGAAATCATATCGACACGATGGGTGACCTTCAAGTAGTCGAAGGAATCAAGAAGCTCAACAACAAAAACTACAGAACATGGGCAACATGTATGGAGTATTACCTACAAGGTCAAGACCTTTGGAAGGCTATCGGTGGTAGTAAAATTACACAACCGACGACAGAAGATGTCTTGTGAAAGTGAAAGATTAAAGCAAGCAAAACGATGTTTGCTTTAAAAACCACAATTGAAAAAGAAATGTTGGAGCATATTCAAGATGCCAAAACACCAAAGGAAGCATGAAAAACTTTTGTTACACTTTTCTCAAAGAAGAATGATACAAAACTGCAACTTCTCTAGAACGATTTGCTATCACTGGTGCAACGTGACATGACGATTTCCCAATATTTTTACAATGTGAAAGTGATATGCCACGAAATTTTAGAGCTAGATCCGACAACTCCTATTGGAGAAACCAAGATAAAAAGAATAATTATCCATGGTTTAAGACCCGAATACCGTGAGTTCATTGCCACTGTACAGGGGTGGCCGAAACAACCATCACTTGTTGAGTTTGAAAATTTACTTGCAAGTCAGGAAGCTATAACTAAGAAAATGAGATGAGTCTCGCTGAAGGGTGAGGATGAAGCACTATTTACCAGCAAAAGCAAAGACACTTTCAAGCGGTACGTTGGCAATGGATCTAAAAAGAATAATGACAAGGGAGGCTCTTGTTTAGGGGGAGCTTCAAAGAATCACGGTAGAAAATTCGATGGAAAGTGTTACAACTGTGGGAAGATGGGTCACATGGCCAAAGATTGTTGGACCAACAAAAAATCTATTGAAAGTAACTCTGCTACTTCCAGTTCTAAGGAGAATAGTGAAGATGGTTGGGATGCCGAAGAGTTATTCACTGTGGAGGAAGAAAAATTAGCTCTAACGATAACAATATTAGAACATATTGACTACAAAATGATTGGATCATAGATTCCGATTGCTCAAATCATATGACGAGTGACAAACAAAAGTTGCAAAACTTGTCTGAGTATAAAGGAGGTCGTGTGATAGTGACAGCTGACAACTCAAAGTTACCGATAGCTCACATTAGTAAGACGATAGTTACATCTCGATATAATTTTAACCAGGTGGCACTTCAAGATGTTTATCATGTCTCGGGAATGAATAAAAATTTGTTGTATATGGCTCATTTGACATCATCATACCACTATATCTTGTTCGGTCCTCAAGATGTGAAAGTGAATCATAACCTAAAAATCTTAGAAACACCAACAATTGAGGGGCGACGATTGGAGTCTGTCTACGTGATATCAGCAGAATCTGCATATGTAGATAAGATGAGAAAAAATGAGACAGATCTATGGCATATGCGGTTAGATCACGTTAGCTATTCCAAGCTAAGTGTGATGATGAAGAAGTCGATGCTTAAGGGGCTTCCTCAATTTGACGTGTGAACAAACATAGTTTGTGTGGGATGTCAATATGGTAAAGCACACCAACTGGCATACGAGGAATCAAAGTTTAGAGCAAAAAAATCATCAGAGTTAGTTCACTCTGATATATTCATACAATGTGAATAACACCTGAAGACACCAATTTCCAACATATTAGTAAAGGCTTTGGAGACTAACAGTCCCTTGAATTCCCAATCCCACAACCAGAAGAGGAAAAGAACATGTATCAGACACACAAAGAACTACAAAATCTACATTATCCATGGCCTGAGGAATAATTTCTATAAATGGGAAGATCTTTTTCACCACAGAAAAATAAATGCCTAACAATATAATCTTCCTTATTTAATTTGCAAATGTACACGTGTACTGAATTGTTTCAATTTTTTAAGATAACCTCTTTGATTGATTGACCAAAAAATAACAATTAGATACCTTTTAATAAATGCAAAAATCTCATGCACAAACAAATAGTCATAGGTGAATTGATGCTATCAGATGACTTACTTCAAGGTAAGTAGCCAGGCCAATTACAGTTACAACCGCGTTGATAGATATTCGATTTATATTTGCTAAACAAATAAACGAACAAAAATGACCTGAACTCCTCACACCGGGATTAAGTTAAAATCCGCTTCCATAGTACTTCTCACATTGATTTGAGATAGAATCTCCATTAAATTATCCATTAGTAGTTCCAAGAATGCAGAAGAAGCCAGCAGCAACATTTAAAAATGTCACGATTACTGTAAAAAAGCAAACCCAAACCCTAATTTCACAGAAATGACTTTCCTTTATGCCAACAATTCAATCTAAACATGCTTTCGAACTGAACCAAAATAAGCACACAAATAAACCCAAAAGAAATGCCCTTTTATTTCCATTTCCACCATTTCAAACTCATCGAAGCGACACAAATCATAAGCAGGCTAAATATAGAACACCCAGCTGAGTTCCCCATTTATCAATACAAACATAGAGCAGAGCACACAAAAAGGAAAAGAAAATCCCCAAAAATCAAATCGATCGAATTATCTGATCCGAAGAAATAGAAAACCAGGATACAGAGTATAGCATCAGATCAAAATACAATAGGACAAAAAAATCAGTGAAACTGAGGGTTGGTTACCTCAAAAGGTGTTTGGGGATTCAAATTGGAGGAATTATCAAGTCTCTTTCGGATTCACTTCCTTCAATCGGGCGGTTATGTTGAGTCGGTGAAGAACGTGAAACCCTAAAAGAGATCGATTATGAGAGGAGGAGGACGAAGATAAGTGGAGAGAGAGGGTCAGCTATTTAGGGCTCCTTCTGCTCGATGGAGAGAGCAGAGCTGAGAAATGTGAAAAATGAAAATTAAGGGGAAATGACGGAGAGGAAGAAATAAATATGAAGCGTCTGCTCAGACTGACCAATTGCTGATGTGGCAGATCCGAGTTCGCTCATCTTGTGGATGCAATTATTTACGTTTTTTAATTATTTTTGAAATTTTGATGAGTAAGTCGGCGCCGTTTTATTCTATTAGGGAGTGAGGAGTGAATTTATGTGGACATCGTCGCATCGAGTTCCTCAAAAAAAATTGAGAACATTGACTGCCAAGTAAGCTCATGACTGATTTTCACTGTGAAAACGCCTTTCGCTTTCAAGTTTAAAAATTAAAACATTTAGGTCATGTTTAATTCGCAAAGTCAAAAATATGTGAGAAATATAATAGTTATTTTATAAAATTTTAATTTTATAGAATAATAATTCTATAATTTTTACAGAATATAAGCGGAAAAATTGTATGACATTTTAATTTTGAAACTAATAATAAAATTTATTATAAGGATATCGATGTCATTTATCCTTAAATCTATTTATTTCATATAGCAATGCTTATAAACCAAATAATAAAATAGAAATAGAATAGTAATTATAGGTCATGAATAAATTGTGGAATAACAATAATTATTTCATATTTACCTATTCTATTCCTTAGGAATAGTTTTTCCATTCCTTGTGTATTTTATTTTGTGAACCAATCATGATTTTAAAATACTATTTTAGAAAAAGGTAGGATTGAGATTATTTTACTTATTAAATATCATAAGTCATGTTAATTTAATCTCTATCATTCATTAGTAATGAATGATTAAAATTAAATAATATAACCAAGGAGAACTTGTTTATTTAAAAAAATAAGCATTTAATATTTAATCTTGACTATTCATTGATAATCAATAATGAAGATTAAATGAACATAATCTATCATATTCAATTCAACGAAATCTCAAATTCAAAAAAATTCAAGTTATTTTTTAGTTTTTTTTAAACGCATTGGTAATTTTGTATATTAAAATGTCAAAATCATATGTGATCATTGTTTGAGAAAAAAAAAAAAGAAGAACATATTTGATATGCATGTTTCATATTCACATATAAGATAAACAAATAATTTACAACAAGATATTGATATTGTGATTATTGTCATATGCATAAACAAAAACGTGTACTTAATCCCTTCTTTTTTCCTTTTATCATCATATATCACCTAATTAACTAAGATAAAATTAATAAATTTCATTACCAATTATGAATTAGAAATTTACTGTATATCTGTAGAATTTTCAGCAGTGAAAATCTTCTGAAAAAGTATCTTTCCATCTTCAAGAATTTTTCCGTACAAAATGATAACGAATATCGATATGCTTTATTTTTGTATAATAAACTTGATTATTTGCTAAACAAATAGCAGTTTGACTGTCACAATGCACTTTTACATGCTTCTGACCAATTTCCAAGTCATTCAGCAACCTCTGAAGCCAAATTATCTCCTTAACAGCTTTTGAAACTGTCATGTACTATGTCTCTAATGTAGACAAAGTAACTATTGACTGTAAGATGGACTTCCAACTAACTAGTGTTTTTGCAAGTATAAACATATATCAGTAGTAAATCGACGTTTGTCTAAATTATCTGTATACTAACCAATTTTCTCATTCTGCTCAAATATTATACCAACATTTGCAGTATTCTGAATATATCACATAATCTATTTCACAGCTTACCAATGTCCTTTACCAGGATCATGCATGTACCTGTTCACAGCTCCAACAGGTTGTGAAATGTCAGGCCTTGTACACACCATTGCATACATCAAACTACCAATAACATTTGTATATAAAATATTTGACATATATTCTCGTTCTTCATAACTTTTCGGAGATAAAGATGCACTGAGCTTAAAATGAGGAGCAAGTAGAGTACTAATTGGTTTTATCTTCTCATTGATTCCAAAACGATTTAGTACCTTTCTCAGATATTGTTTTCGAGTCAAACAAAGTCTCCTTAATTTTCTATCTTTGCATATCTCCATACCAAAAATCTTATTAGCTTCTCCTAAATCCTTCATTTCAAATTCCTGATTTAATTGAGCTTTTAACTTCTGAATCTCTCATTCATCATTCGAAGCAATCAACATATCATCAACATAAAGGAGAAAATAGATAAAGGATCCATCATGTAGCTTGCGCAAATATACATAATGATCATATTTACTTCTTATGTATTTATGTCTTATCATAAACTTATCAAATCGTTGTACCACTGTCTTGAAAATTGCTTTAATTTATAGAACGATTTGCTCAACTTGCATATCAAATTTTCTTTTTCAGCAACTTTAAATCCTTCTAGTTGAGTCATGTAGATTCCTTCTTCTAAGTCTCTATATAAAAATGCAGTTTTTACATATAATTGAAATAGTTTCAGATCCAATTGTACTACCAAGGCCAATAGTATTTTAATGGAGGAATATTTTACAACTGGAGAAAATACTTTATTATAATAAATTTCCTCCTTCTGAGAATAGTCTTTCGCTACCAATCATATTTTGTAACGGATGTCATTCTTTTTAGAAAATTGTTTTTTTTTTGCATAAACTCATTTACAGTAAATTATTTTCTTTCCTTTTAGAAGACTTATTAGCTTCCATGTTTGATTCTTTTCAAGAGATTGCATCTCTTCTTCCGTAGTTTTTCTCGACTTTTTTTTTTCTAAGATTTGAATAGCTAACAATAAGTGGAAGAAATCTCATCATCTACCAAAGATGTATAATTAGTCATATCTTCAAGTCGAGTAGGTTTCTTAGTATTTTTTCGGCTTTCATAGTGCAATTGACTCAAATTTCTAAGAAGATTTTTGTGCTAGAACCTTTGCTTCCTCATCTGATCCATTTTCCACCATTAATTCCTCTTCTGCCATAAAAGTAATTTTATCAGACTTTATAATTGTTGGGTCAATAATTTTTCTTTTATTGAACTCCACCTGTTTTGGAGTTTTCTCCACTTATTATGGAGAACTATATGTCTGCTCCCCTGTTAATTTTTTTAACACGGTAGACTCATCAAAGGTAACATCTCTACTAAATATTATTTTCTTCGTCTCTAGACACCATAAACGATATCCTTTGATACTTGAGGATATCCCTATAAATATAGTTTTCTTTGCCTTTGGATCTAACTTCAATTCCTTAACATGATAATATGCAGTGAAACTAAACACATGTAAGGAATTATAATATGTAGCAGAGTTTTCATACCACACTTCCAAACTCCAAATGTGTTTTGCCATTAATAGCAGTTGATGACAAACAATTAATGAGATGATATGTGTATATTACAACATCAACCCAAAACTGTCTATCCAACCTAGCATTAGACAACATAAACCGAACTTTCTCCAATAAAGTTTGGTTCATGCATTCAGCTACTCCATTCTGTTGTGGTGTATTTATGACAGTGAAATGTTGAACAATTCCTTTATTTCTGTAAACTTTCATAAAGGGATTACTTGTGTACTCTTCACCATTATTTGTTCGAAGACACTCGATCTTTCTGTCCGTCTGAGTTTCCACCATCTTTTTCCAAATGAGAAAAACTCCCAACACTTTATCCTTTGTCTTCATTGTATACACTCATACTCTTCTTGAACAATCATTAACAAATGTAACATAATAGTGTTTACCTCTCATTGAAGCAATTTTGGAAGGATCTCATGCATATAAGTGAATATAATCCAGAATACCCTTAGTATCATAAATTGTAGTATCAAACTTCACTATCGTTTGCTTTCCTTTGATGCAATACTCACAGAAGTCTAATTTACAATTTCGTACTCTTTGTAATAATCTTTGATTCACCAGAAGTTTCAACATTTTTTCACCTGCATGTCCCAAGCACATATGCCATAATCTGGTAGTTTCTAGTTCCTAGTCATCATTAGAAATTGTTGTTGTTGTTTCAATAACTATATTACCTTCATAGTAATATAAGTTGTTGCTCTTTTGAACTCTTTTCATGACCATAAGTGCTCCAGATATCATCTTCATTACTTTATTTTTAATAATTATAATGAAACCCTTTCTCCCAATGACTCTCATATAAATGAGATTTTTTGTCAAACTGAATACATATCTTAAATCTATCAAAGTTCTGATTGATCCATCACAATTCCTCAACTGGACTGAACAAATTCCAGTTGTTTTGTAAGGGTTGTCATTTGCTGTATAGACAATCTCACCTTCAATTTCTTTAAAATCGGAAAATTATTCCCGATTGGGACACATATGGTGGCTACAACCTGAATCCAAGATCCAAGCAATCGAACTGCTTATTAATGACATTAATGCTAATGAAAAGTCTAAATCATCACATTCAACTACATTTGAATCTGTAATAGTCTTGTCTTTGACAGATTTACTTCTCAATTTAGAACAATCTTTCTTCAAATGTTCTTTTTCTAGACAAAAGACACATTCATTTTTTCCCACTCTGGACTTTAATCTATTTTTCTTTCCATTGTTTTTATTTTTCGAACGACATCTTACTATCAAAGTTTCTGCTCCTCCACTGGTGTTATCATTATTGTCTTTTCTTCTCAATTTATAGTTACATAGTACAACACATATTTCACTAAAAAATACCTCAGTTTTCCTATAGAGTAGAGTAATTTCTAGAAACTCAAATTCCTTAGGAAAAGGATCCCAACAGCATTAGGGTTAGATCTTCATTTTTAAAAGTCACATCCAAATTCATCATATCGCTACAAGTTGATTGAAATTGGTAATGTGATCATTCATCGTGGTACTAGGAACATATGTGAATCTAAATAGCTTTTTCTTCACATAGACCTTATTTTGACTGTTTTTTTTCAAGAATTTTTTCTCTAGTGTCTTCCATAATTTACTTACAAAAATTTCTTTACAAAAAACATATTTTTGCTATCTAGACAGACACAAGGAAACCTTTATGATATGGAAGATCAACTTACGCCGCAACCACAGAGCATATAACTCAGTAACCTGGGCTCTGATACCAATTGTTATGGAAATCGGCTTAGTGTCCACCAAATGAATAATTGTGCAAAAAATTAAGACCAAGAAAAATTTTCAGATAATTGGTAGAGTTACAAATGGTCTCCTTTAAAAACCAATTTCCTTAAACTCTTAGAGTTTTTGTAACATAATTTTTCTCAGATAATTTAAAGTACAATATATCACCAAAATAAAATACCCGACAATAGCTATTAAATAGATAATAAAAAAAACATCAAAATTTTAATGAGATTCGACCAATTATGCCTACATTCTCGGACAATACTAAAATAATATTTCACTATTTTAAAGAAATATTACAAGAAAGAGAAAAAATGCAATAAATCTTAAAAGTAAAGAAATGGTATTTGGAATGATTTATGAAGAAGAGATAAAAAAAATTTTATAAGTTAATATTTTTTTTTCTACTTCTCTTTCTTCTGATGTGGGATTAGAAGATTGTCAAAATTCAACAGAAAGTCGTTAATGTTTCTGGTTTTCAACTTATCCAAAGCTTCAATACAACTCTTAGCTTGCTTCAACGTCTCTTTGCTCAGCATTAAGAGAGGCATAACCGGATTGTCAAAAATGGCATCATTCCTTCGCTTCCACATAACCCAGCACCCCGTACCAAAATAACTGACCAATTAACTCCCTCCACCATGAGGTTAGAGTTTTTTAAATTATTGAAAACCCAAGAATGCAGAGTAGTATCACCGTTGAAGAAGCTAGACCGAAGATCCTCTGGGACCAAAAATTTCCAGAATTGACTCGCGATTGAGCAATCACGTATAATATGTAAGTTGTTTTCTGGAATTCCATTACAAAAAAAGCAAGAATTCAAAGAACAAAAATGTCGCTGATGTCTTTCAACATTGGTCATAAGCCCATTATTGAGAAGTAGCCATAAGAAGGCTTTGACTCTTTGTGAACCTACCCACCTGACAAAAAGAATATTACAAGCTCAATTGAATATAACAGATTTTCAAGAATGAGCTTAACTACCACAGTTATTTCTGTAACATTAGTTTGGTCTAATGGTCTCTATTTTCCTATATAATACTACCAGGTACAGCAAAAATAACGTGCACCTGGCTCGACAACCCCCCTAACGCGAGGGTTAGCCTCAAATCAGATACGACAGTGGATGGCAGAGACTAAGCACATCTCAGCATGCCATATTCCTGAAGTATTTACAGAAAATTAAAAAAAATGAAAAGGTTGATGTGTGGCTCAGCCGCAGTGGAGTCACTTAATGTTCATAGCTGCTGACATTGTGCGTAGCTCCATCGCTATTTCTGAGAATGATGGCCTAGACTCGGGATCAGATGACCAGCACCTCTGCATCAGTGATCTCCACGCCGGATCACACCAGCTAGGAATTTCAGGTCGCAGGGTGCCCTTGATTATACCAGCTGAAATAACATCCACATATTTTAACAGAATAGCATCACGTCAAAGGAAAATCTATATCAATAAGTATTTGACATAAATGCAATCTTTGTAATTATACAATTTGTTTAGATATGTGATAGGAATAATTCAAATGCTACACACCCTATATTTTCTAATCCTCAGATGAAGAAAACTAAAATATGATGTGAAGTCACATGATAAGCAATAAAATTATAGCTCTTCGACACATTAAACTAGGTAAATGCTAAACCATATTCATGTTTGCCTTACTAGCCAAAATCACATACATACGTACAATCAAAGATAGATAAGGTGTGCGGGAACACAGCACATACATGCAGAGAATAATGAAAGTATAACAGAAAATGTCAAAAACAGAGCATGTATGTTAGGACTCTCCAATCAAGCTTACCTATTATTTCTTCTGAGCGCATGTTTGAATAAGGTTCCTCCCCAGTTAAAAGCTCCCACATGACAATTCCAAATGAGAACACATCAACCTGCATAGTATTATCAACAGATTCCGAGTATCAATAATGAGATCGGCAAAAGGCACAAGTTTTGCCCACTTTCACAGAGATGAAAGCTGCCATCCTACCTTCTCTGTTACCATATTGTTCTTACTGTTCAAAAGCTCTGGTGCCATCCATGGTATGGTCCCTCGTACTCCACCAGAGACAAGAGTCCGCTGTTTAATTTTTGATAATCCTAGATCACCAATCTGAAGAAGAGGAAGGTTGTATAAACATATTTTTACTGACTGAATGAAGTGCAGAATAATGATATTGGGGCTTATTAACACGTTATTAAGTAATTAGAAAAAAGCAAAGACCCGGAACTCTGATGCAGACAAGAAAGCATTTTGTCTTAGGTAGTTACCTTGCACACTGGTCGCTGAGGATCCTTCATATTCACAAGGAAATTATGAGATTTCAGGTCAAAGTGAACAATGTTCTTTTCATGTAGATATTCCATCCCAAAGGCAGCATCCATTGCTAAAATTATCCTCTTCCGGCGATCAATTGTTCTGTTAGCTTGAAAGAGCACAGTTAGGGAAGAGAACACTAGTTAAAAGCAAGCTCTACATGTAATATAGAGAAATGAAGCTTCACATCTAATGTTGTGAGATGAAACAATTAAATCAGAATGTTCAATCAACATTGACAGAAATGAGAACATCTGTGATAAATTTCAAGGAATACAATACAAAACTCATGCTCTCACCAACAACAAAAGATTTGGAGTGAGAATTAAATCAACTTGAAAGCTGAACACTAACACTTCAAATCACACAACTGCGATGAAAATAAATTTATTCTCATTACAAACCAGGTCACAGCCAGTGCGTCCTGAAAAATTTTTCATTATTATGATTACAAATTGCAAATGAGAATGTATTAGCTAGTTAACTTGCCAAAGTAATATTCTAGCAGAAGCCCAAAGTGTCATGCACCCAAATGCGTTGTCATTATAGTATTTTATCTATAATTGGAGACTGAAGCCAATTGTGTAAAGAAAAAAGCTTCGTTGACGCATTTCAATACTCCCTGAACTCAAGCTATTAGTATTTTCCTTTCTCATTTCAAATGACAGAATGCTTCCAACCCTATTGGTGGAAACACATTGGAAAATCTCAACTTTCACACTCATTTGACAAATATAATACAACATTGTAATACTATACATGCTTGCATAACATGGAGGACAATAATTTCATAATAGGAATTATGCACGGACTTAAATTAATAGATAACCATTGAGTAAAGTCCTAATTGCGGTTATTCATAAAATCAATATCACTGCGCTGCTTCCATATTCCATGAAGTGTAAATTTAAAATAGAATTTCTTTTTCACAACGATCATCAAGCAACGCTTCGACCACTATCGTTAAACCAGTTAACGTTGAAGACTCTTTCAAACAGAAAAAACTGATGGCTGCTTATGATTAGTTGCCAAAACCAAAAGCTCTGTAGAAGTACAGTAGGATGCAGTAAAAGAGATAATTCAAGATCTAAATATAATCAATTTGAAACAGAGCAAGCAAAATAGTTCCAGCAGATATGTGCTTTTATATGTCACAAATTTTCCAAGAGAACGACACACCGAAAACATAGTGGAAATGATATAATTAAATTCCTATACCTATCCTTTCTCCGTAGAACTTGTTTCAGAGAGCCATTCACCATGTATTCTGTCACTGTTGCCAAGTTATTCATAGGTCCATCTGTTACCACGCCATAAAATGCCACAATATTTGGATGGTGAAGTTGACCAAGAATATGAGCTTCTTTCCAAAAGTCTGCAACCTGCACATGGGTATATGGGGAAGATAATTTGCATGTGACAACCACACAAACATCCTATGCCCGCGTTTGTGACTTTCAACAATAATCAAAAGAGAGAGCAGCATATAATTAATTACTAAAAGGAAGACAACAATGAAAGAAATTACATAAATTACTTGATTGAACAGAGATTCTTGATTTAATTTGCAAAATCCAAATCAGATATCTATATCACCAGCAAACTTTATAAATCATGGAATATTTCTAAACTGTGAACCTGTGGAAAGAAATGAAAATAAATAAGCTACCAATCGATCCTCCTCCGGTGAGACTTCAGTGAAGCAACTTGGTTTTATCTTCTTGATAGCAACATCAGACCCTTTCCATTTTCCATAGTAGACCGTTCCATATGTGCCTGAACCTAGTTCTTTTGCATACTCCAGGTCTGAATTTTTAATAGTCTGCAGAACAAGGCATAATCTCATTTAGTCTTACAGTTTCCTTCAACAGCAATATTAAAGGTGTAGTAAGATACAGAATCATACATGCTTAAAGAAACTACCTGCAATTCTTGGGTAGATAGATGAGTATAAAATGCGACCAAGTCACTGGAGATTCCACCAATCACCTTGGAGCATTTAATGCTTTGTTTAGTTTCATCCTGCAAAATCAGATTATGTCATTAATGAAGCTAGAACATTTTTTTTCTTCTTTTGTCTTCAAACATTGGCAATAGATTGAATGAGAAAAAGTATCTTTAGCTGATACCTTCTCATTACTGCTTAAACCAGATGGCTGGTCTTGTTGAATCTCTTCTTCTTGCACCTGATCCTTTTGCAAGCTAACTGCATTAAGAACAGAAGAATTGGTTGTAACTGCTTTGTTAGCATTAGAGACTGTGACAAGTTCTCCATCCATAAGACCCAGAGGCTCTGATTGAGGCTTCAGCAGGGAATTAGTAACATCACTACTGGCAAGAGAAGATGGCGCAGGATGTTCCCTTCCCTTCATTGTTAATAATGACAAGTTATCCATTAGATCCACTGAAGATGCAACTCCACTTTCCAAATAATCAGTTCCATTCTTGAGATGGATAAAGAAGCTACAACCTCTTCCAGTATCCATGAGCTTGTCATTGTCTCCCACTGCCTGTTCATTGCTATCAACCTTGTGCTGCTTAAATGTGGATTGCTCATTATTAAGGGATACTGAACAGTAATTCTCACAAACACCTGGATATGGAACTTCATGACTCTCATACAGGGAACCAGTCAAGAGATCTTTTTGACTCTTCATTGCCTCCACAGCCGCTGCTGCACCGCCACAAGCTAACTGACAGCCTTTGGAATTGGAATTTCCAAATAGTGAAACACCAGAGCCTGTTCTTCCTTCCATCACATTCTCAGTAAGACCTGGCTTCCTAGGGTTTGAGCAATGTAATCTTGTAGGCTGTCCCTGGTTTGAGAAGTGTGAATTTGTGTTGAGCCCAGGGTAGAATTTTGCAGCAGATAGCCTTCCATCCAATCTAACAATTCCCTGGTTGCCCCTATTGTTTCTAATGTGGTATGGATAAACCCTCGGCTTTCTAGCATCCATAACAAACCTATGGCTTCTGAATCCATTTTGATTACCACCCCACACTCTGTCGCTAGTGCTTGGAGATCTCACAGGATACCCACTGCCAGACCACTGACTGTTGCAACAGCAACGCATAACCCATGGCATAATATTTTCCCTATTCAAATTACACGGTGCACCATGCCCACTGATCTCAAAATCCTGCTTTGGGTCATAATCACACATCGGAATCACCTTCGAATTATGTAAATGATTCATATTCCAAGCACAAATTCCCGTCCCTTGACGATTGTATCCAGATAAACAGTGCTTCTCCACATACAAATTTCCATCTCTTGGGTTCAAAGGATGCAAGCGAGAATTCGGATATTGAGCCAAACTGACACAAGTCTCACTTCCCTGTAAATGGGCATTCTCTATCCCACAACCTGTCATATTCCCCTGATGCAGGTCCTCTTGCGGTTCAGATGCTAAATTACAGAGTGGGTGATCATATATCTGATTATTCTCTCCACGTGTCGCAAATTCTATTCCACTCCCACAATTGACAACTCGTACTCTATGAATACACTCTGATTGTTTCGCCAATAACTGCTGCCTCAATACCATTTTCCTCAATGAATCATCATTAAACCTGATCCTACCAACATCAACATTCTTAACAGGATTCTTATTCACCTTCTCATTAAATTCAACTCTACGCTGCTGAGCCCCCCTTCTCAAACCATCACTAGCTAGATAATTCCCAAACAAATCATCATTCTCCTTAACAAACCCATTGTCATTGTTATCAGTATTGAAGCTACCACATTTGTCGTCACCACCACCATAATCATTTTTACTACTGTCGGTACACACAAAGACCCAAAGTCTGGCGTGCTTACCATACAACTCCAGTTTTTCATACTCATCAATCATGCACCGAACGTCATCGTCAGAAAAAATCGAGACGAGAGGAGCTTCAGTGTCGGAATCAATATCCGGATCGCGTGCACGACCGAAACCGGGCACGAGGAGCTGGTACTTGAGAGAGAAAGAGCGCAATTTGGGGCAAAGATCGAAGATCTTAGAACGAAGTTTAGAGAATCCAATGTTCCGGTCGACCGAGACGATACGAGTTTCGCCGCCAATGTACCTGAGTTTGTTGGAGGGTGGACGGAGACAGAAATCTCCATTGAAACTGCAAACAAGCTTGAGCTTTCTTGTGGTGGGGTTGGGTTTCCGCCGGAGACGAGAGGCGGGCGGTTCTTTCATCATGGACAGAGAGTGAGAGAGTATAAGGAGTGAATGACTGAGTGGTAGTGTTGGAAGTGAGAGAAGGAGAGGTTTTAATTTTATAGTTGCACGTGGCTTGTTAGAAACTGTAACTTATTTAGGGCACAGAATTTGGTGAAATTGCAATTTTGCCATCAGTCCCCGCCTCTTCAGGTGTTTTGGTGGTGTTGTCCTTTTTCTGTTTGGATTTAGTAGCAGAGGGCGCGGAAGGTCGGAGTGAATCTGGGGCCTATATATAAAATGTAAGGTATAAATAACTCAATATATATTGTTAAATCTTAACTACTCTTTCTATAAATTATTTTATTTTAAAAAATAATTAAATAGTTTTTTTTGTAAAAAAATTAATATTCATTTCTTAATACAAAAAAAAATTTATTAACATAATTAGTCGGACATAATTAAAAGAATTATTTTCTATTGATAAATCAAATATACCATTTAAATGAAATTTAATTATTATTTAAAATATTAAAATATTATTTTTTATAATTATAAATAATTTATCAATAGAAAATAATTTAAAAGATAAAGTGTTTTGTTATTAATAATATTTGATTGAAAAATTGAAATTAAAGTTAACTATCAGTTGCTGCTGATTCAAAAAGTTAATTAATAAATTTATGGCAATTATTAGGTAGAAATAGTTATCAGTTATCTTAAAAATTTTGAACCAAATGCAACATAATACTTGTAAATTTATAATTAATAAGCATCGCTAAAAGAAATTAATAAAAAAAAATCTACTGCTATCTTGAAAAGTAATTTAATAAAAAGAAAAAAGAAGAAAAATTATTAAAATTATATAAGAAAACGGGATTTATCTATGGCTTTGTTTAAAGGTTCATCAATTTACCTAAAAAAACAATAGTGCCAGAAGATTAACTTTTAATTTTATTAGCTTATTTTTATGAATTTAAAAAAATAGAAGAATATAATTGATGAAAATAAGAATTCAAGACTTAAGTACATAAAATAAAAATGAATTAAATTAAAACAAAATATGTGCTTAATATGTGTATAATTTACGTTTTAACATTGGATTAAAAAGAAAACTCACCATATTTACTATCTCAACGAAGAAATAAAAATTTCAAAATCAATAAAATAAAAGTGTATAGACTTTAAAAATAGATTGAGATCATCTTTATTATTGGTTTTTAAAAAAATGTGTTTTTGAAAAAAAATTATTTTTTATTTTTTTAAATTTTAAAAATTATTTTTAAATGGAAATAGATAAATAAATATTTTTTTATTATAATAAAATTTTTTGACAAAAACGAATATAATTTAAGAAAAAGAACAAGAAGAAAGTGCGATTTTTCTGATTTATAAGGAATGTGAGGTTGACATGTGCATTATGTTATGTTAGATTATGATTGAAAGAACAATAAAGCATAAGACATTCGAATTGGCACTAATATATCACATCGTTTATTCCCATTAATCTTCATCGACGGAGTTAGGCATTTTTCAATTATTCATATGATATGATTCTTCTTCACTTGCAAATTTCTAATTTCAATAAGATTACGTGCTTACGTGGGCCACCCAGCATAACCCCAAGGGAAAGGATGATATGCCAGTGCCAATTCGTCTGATCACCGTTTTGTCTCGTGACAACTGACCAATTTTTTGTGGGATCCACATATAATAGGGACCCACATGAGGCAATCAGTACCATTAGATGTGTGCCAAGTAAAAAGGTTGTGCTGGTCGTATTTGCCAGGATCAATCAGGAGTGGGTCCTATAAATTGATTTGACCCGTGGACTGCAAGAACTATTTTGGTTGCTCCACGTGTTGGATAAGATGTGGACAGGTATTTTGTTGTTCTGTCAGTTAAGAAGGCGCAAGAGTACAAAATGTTTGTGTTGAATGTATTGGAAGCATATGGCGGGTTGGGAACAGTTGCAGAGCCGGAAATTATATTCACTTATATATATATATATATATATATATATATAATTACTAAATAATGTTTTTAAAATTACTTTTATATGCAAGTAATTATATATAAATAATATATAATTATTATTAACTATATAAAAGAATAAAATAAAAATCTTATAATTATTAATAATTATATGAGATATAAAAGAACATAATAAAAATTATATCAAATAACATATAATTATTAGCCATTAAATATATATAGTCACTTTCTCTTGTTGAATCAATTATTATAATATTATTATATATTAAACTATTTAAAAAATTTTTGTAGGGTAATGTGATCTTATAATTGTCAACATAGCTCTACCCTAGTTAGGAGCGCATTACACTATTTTCGTCTCTTACCCTGAAAAATTCATTTCTCTCTAATCTCACCTCATTTTTCTACGAAAAAATTTATTGGCTTTTATTCATGCACTATATGAGAAGGGATCTCTAACCTTGATTCAATCTCCGATTTTATTAAAAAATTTTAATTTATTTTAATATTAAAAATATTTTTTATTTTTATTATTTTAGTTAATTATATAATTTTATAAAATAAAATTTTAATATATATATATTGGGGCCACATGAGACTTTGGGTTCATCCCAATAGTAAAAAAACCATTTTGATCGAGGTGAGTTTGGATTGAGGCACCACGGGTTCAGGTCCAATTCCAATCCCTAGTTGTATAGATGCAATTCACTTCTCCTTTTCTCCTTCACTTTTTTATTTAAGAGTCTATCTAATTTAGAGTTTTGAAAGTTCAATCTCCATTAGGGTGTATAAAGTCTGGTTCAATTCATATATTGAAAAATCTCCAATATAATCTTAAAAAATTGGAAATTCATAAATAAAAGTCTTATATTGTATTAGAAAAATAAAAAAAGAATTTTTCATATTATATTGTTCCAAAAATTTGGAACAATTTAGTATGATTCTTTAGAGTTTTTCAATGTTAAACAATATAGTATAAATAATTCACTATTCGGATAATTTAAAACTTTTCTTAAAAAATAATTCGACTAAACCTATTAAAAAAGCTTTATTCATTTATTGAGATGCAGCTTAACTATGAAGAATATAAAAGTGTGAATATGCAGGAGAGGACAGAAGTGAGCTACATCACAACTGTGTTTGTGGAAAAAAGGGAATGGAAGAGTGGACAAGAGGAGGGCTGCAAATGACATTAGGGTTTAAGCTAGAAAAATAAATCTTTTTAAATTTTAATTATTATTTCAAGTATTTTTAATTTTATATGAGATATTTTAAAATATAATTTTTTTTAAATATCTTTGAAATATTTTTAAAAATTCCAAAAACAGTAAAAACAATTTTAAGAAAAAAGTTTAAAATATGACATTCTAATTTTTTTTAATAATTTTTTTTCTTGAAATGGGATTAAATTAAAAAGACACAATTTTTATATAATTTTCTTTATAAATTAATTAACTTATTAACTATAATGCCAATTATTATTAGTTTCTAATTAAATATCATCATGCAAATCAAAAAATAATTTATCATTGATATATACGTATACTAAGATAAATTCACGTTTAAAATATGTTACAGACTCGTATATAATTATAAATATCAAATTAAAAACAATTAAAATAGTGATTGAAAAATAAGTAAATATATATTGAAAAAATCATAATATGACCTAAAATTATTTAAATTTAATATATTATAATTATTTTGGAAAAAAATTCAAACAATATAATTAAGATAAATAATAAATTATATTGATTTATTATATAATTATACTACACAATTTATCTTTGTAATATATTGTATTTAAATTGGTTTACCAAATTATATATTAATAGAATTTAGATTTATTATGTAACATAATTGGAATAAATTATAAATTATATGTATACTTAATAATTAACGAATAAATATGTAAGTATATAATTATAAAGTATAAATATTTAAGTTTGTAAGTATTATACTTATGAGTTTAAAAATTTAATAATTTAAATTTTAAATATTATTATATGCATATCATATTACGTATGTTACATGATTTTTTTTATCAAAATTATCATATTATATTTAACGTATGTAATAATCTAAATTATATTAATATATATATATATATATATATATATATATATATATATATATATATATATTATTTAATAATATAATTTAGATCAGTATTTACACTTAATATAATACATTTATTTTGATAAAAAGTCATATAATATAATTAGAATAAATAATAATTTAAATTAATTTATCATATAATTATAATACACTTATTATAAATTAGATTACTTTATAATAGATTGCACATAAATTGGTTTAGCAAATAATATATTAATATAATTTAGATTTATTGTATAATATAATTTAGATGCTAAAAAAAATAATTAGTGATAAAAAATTAGAGTAAAAAAATGAAAACTAGTAGTATATTACAAATATTTTTTTTATTTGCATATTAATAACAAAGTTAGTTAATTGACTTAATGATGAGCTTATTTCAGACTCATATAAAAATTTTGAGTTCAATTTTCTACAGTACCATCATAAAATTATAAGCATATAAAATTATTTCAAACACATATTTTTTTTCTATTATTTAAATACATTGTTATTATAAATATCATATTAATTTTGCTAACTAATTAAAAATTTTAATTTTAATTAAATGGATTAAAGTGTATATAGTTATAATTTTAAGTTACATTATATTTGTATAATAATAAAACTATAAAATTTATAAATAATGTTATATATAAATTATTTTATTTTTATTAGTTATTACATATACTAAAATTATAATTATTTAAATATTTGTTATTTCGGTATAATTCAGTTGTAAAAACAGTTCAATACAATTTAATACAGTCATTTATCTAGATATAATTAAAAGATCTAAATCCATCAAAATTAAAATTAATGATACAATTTAGTTCGATTATAGCAAAAAAGGTCAATGATATAATTCAGTTTGAATATTTTTTCTCGATTTTTGAGTCCGGTTTGAAAAGATCCACTTTCAGTATATACCCCTAATCTCCATACTTTATTATTTAACCTCAATACAAATATTAGGATTATCAAAATTTTATACGATATGAATATGATTCATTTAAGTAATATGATTAATAAATGAGTTGAGTGTGAATTGAACCCCTTAACACGAGATGACATAATTACAATTTGTTTAATACATAAAATAATATTTTAGTGTATCATAAAATATAAATTATATATATTTGTATGATGGTTTAACAATTAGATATAAATTTTTTATAATAATAAAGCAAGATCTGCTGTAATATAAGAGAATAAAAATGATAAATAATTTTTAAAAAAAATTCTATTTTATTCAATTTAATAAATAATATAGTGATTAATGTATTAAATGGGCTAATATATTTATGATACAACAATAAATGAGATGGATGCAAATTGAAAAAAATAAATACGGATATTAATTGGGTAAACATGACAGTGGTAACTAATTTCATAAAGTTAAAATTTATTAATCTTTTTAATCTTAATAAAAAAATAATAAATTATTACTGAAAAAGATCATTAGCTAAAGTTTGAAACAAAATCAAGATTGAATTATCTAAGTAATCACACTATAAAAACAGCCTCTTAATATGATAATATATTTTAAAATTTTAAAATTATTATTTATTAAAGTTTATAAATTAATTGATGATTATTGATTTTAATCTCAAACAACTATTAATTCAAATAGCTTTATTTGTGCGTTTTATTTTATCAGTTAACAGTGTATTAGATTTTTCTTCTGTCTTGGAATGAAATGGATTTTGGTTTAAAATTAAAGTTAATGTGTTCCATAAATAAGTTAGTAAATTTAATTAAATGTAAAATTATTTTTGTAATGTAATAATTCACAACTTTGAATCCACATACACTTTAACTTTTCACAAATTAACAAGAATATTAAGAACCAAAAAAAAAAACTATAAACCGAATTTCGATTTAAAACATGTCAATGCTTTATATGAATTAGCTTTCAGTTAAAATTGCCTTTAACAATATAATAAATTTCATTGATTAATTAGAAGTTAAGTTAAATTGGCCATAAATTGAAAGTGAAGATCTAATTAGATTATTAAGCTAATTTCTAACTAAATTAAAATTTGTGGACAATTTCAAGATAATTTTCCACCATGTGCAATCTCTTCAATTTAGAGAAACGAAAGACGACTCATAATTTTTCTCTCTTTTTTTTTTAAAAAAAAAAAAACCCTTTTGCTGTTATGTTCACTTAGATTCATAATAGGACAAGGACAACAAAACTTATAAAGGAGAAAGAGTTGTTTACATTTTTGCATATATAGGTGTCCTATCAAACAGAATGTTACACGATGAAAGTAATTAGAGGTGCCATGTGATAAATTCTTAATCATAGACTTAAGATATCGAAATTTGATAAAATCGCCAAGGGCCAAGGGCAGGTACAACCTTTCATATTCATGGAAATATGACATGTCGAATGGAAATGGAATCGCTCTGTTTGTTGATAATCTCCAATTACTCACAGGAACAGCCTGTGCACTTTGTTCATGACAAGTTATACAAGCCGTGTGAATCAAAACATGGGCGTGGCACTAGCAGACTGGCAAAAAACTTGGCCCAATGAACCTGTAATCTCTCACCTATTCCGACTCTGTTTCCCTTGATTGAAGGTTGAATATTGACGTATGACAATTCATGCCATGGTATGATGTAATAGTTAGCAATCGTGCCTATTACGTTTATCCAATTCTGTTACCTTTATACTCTAATTTTCTCACACGTGTATGATCCTAGATATAAGAGTATGTTCAAATATCCGACATTGGTTATAAGACAAATGTTCGATCTAATAACTTATCCTTTTACATCGAGCTAGCTTTTGAGCTTGAATTAAATTCAAAGTTCATTAACATTGATACAGAAAATCAATTTTCAATAATGTTTGCATTATAATAATAAAATGTTTCTTCTTAGTCTGAGATATAAACATCCCACACATGCATGGTCGCATAATGAAATATGGAAGCAAGTTATTATATGCAATGTAACGATTGAGAGATGAGACCAAAATACTTTGCTAATTCTTCAAACCTGTGGATGACCTGAAGTACATGGTTTGGTAACATATACCCCCAAATATTGTCTAAAATATGCATGTAAGAAAATCTCAGGGCATTTGAAGTATGCTGGACCATATAATTATTAGACAGAAATACATATTTGAAGTCATAATCATCGTCCTAATCTTCGTGCCTATGCACATTCGTCCCCTTGAGGCCCCTGCGCACTAGGTAATTATTGATGGATTGGTGACTCTTGCTAGCTAGTGTAGGCAAAATTCACAAGCAGGTAATGGAACCTTTCTCATGTATTCTAATCTGGGCTGATATCTCACACACGTTAGATAATATAAGTACCTGGAAACAATTAGAAGTTTCTGTTACTTATCATTCCCAGAATATTTGGACTACTTCCACCAGCGCTGCAAATAAGAGATTGCTGCAAAACCATGACATAAAATAGGTCAAGAACTCCTTTTCCCTGAAGTTTTTACGGCAAGAATAAGACATCAATTTGTATGTTCTTATGATCCAACCATAGGGAAACATGTAAAGAACCACTACTTTGCGGGAGTTGCATAACCCTGTGTCAGCAAATTAAGTTAATTGAGAGAGATTACTGAGAGCAAGAAAACCCATCACTTACAAAAAATAGTACAACTCAAATTGCTTTTCTTCATTTAAACACAATCAGAAGTAGGATAATTTGCAATTTTATTATTCTCCTAGATTCCTACTGACAATGATAAACTTTTCTCGGTGTAATCTCCTTGTTGACTAGCGCTTCTCCTAGAGCAACATGGATATGCCTGGCCAGGTGTTGTGAGACAAGGAATTTTGTGTCTTGGTCATGGTTTTATAATGTTGTGAAAACTAAGTGAAATGAATAAGGTGTACGTAGCCAATGGAGACAATATACCCCTGAAATCCAGTCCTATGCATATTGTGAACTTTGTTGTTTCTGATAAAGAAGGTCAGAAGTTTCAGCAGTAATACAAGACTCAGTTTCCATATTATTGACATTCAGTTCAAGAAAAGTGGTATGCTTGGGAAATTTTTCATAACCGATGACTATGATTTTGCCAATCATTAAACAGTAACTCCTCCAGATTTTAGACAACTACCATCTCCTAAAATTTTAAGGGTTTTTTGGCAGCCCATTTTGATTGAAAATCCAGGTAACTAATCCAAAGAGGCTTAACCTCATCATATGATTTCTTCCAACAAATATGGCCAGTCTAACAGACTCATCATTCCTTGTCTTTTCCTCGACAAAGCAACATTAATTTCAGCATCACAGAGATTAACAACTTGCAAAAGTACAAATTATAAATCATATGATGGCCATCACTATTAACTAACAATAACATACATGTTGCATTACTAAATTCCAATAGCAAAAAAATATTGAACATTTTACCCCTGGAAAGTAATAAACAGGATATTTTACAGCTTAAGATTCACAAATGTATCCCTTGCCAAGGCAGTTTAGACAACGCTGAACCCTGCAAGAAAGCAGAACATAAATTAATTCTGGCAATATCCAAATCGATGGAAACACAAACAGAAAAACCGGCACAAACCTGTTACCATCACAGGTAGGGCAAAGGCAAGGATTAATAGCAATAGGATCATACAGAGGCGACCACTTTATTGTAGCAGTGCCTCTGCACAACTTGCATATATAAAACCCTTTTCCTCTGCAAACCCCACAAGGAACAGCATCCTTTCTCTGCACAAACACAGAAAATAAGAATATTTTTGCACAACTTGCATATATAAAACCCTTTACCTCTGCAAACCCCACAAGGAACAACATTCTTTCTCTACACAAACACAAAAAGTAAGAACATTTTTGCACAACTTGCATATATAAAATCCTTTTCCTCTGCAAACCCCACAAGGAACAGCATCCTTTCTCTACACAACACAGAAAATAGGAACATTCTTGACCAATTCATATCAAACAGAAAAATAAAGGGCACTTGCGTTTTAAATTATACCAGTTTGAGCTCAGTTGCATAGCGAAAAGCGCCAATGGCGATTGAGGAAGTGATATTGAGAGCAGCCAGTCCGCCCAAGAACACAGCAGTTCCAGCAGCCAGCATACGTAGCGGTTTTGGAATCATTTTGGGTTCGAGTTTCTCACGGACTTTTCGTCGAACAGTACAAGTATATGAAGCAGGACTGATGTCTAACTACTAGTCAGAGCTTAACTTAATTATATCCCCTTCTATGGCCAGCTAAGATTGAACGTAAAGTTTGTCTCGTTGCCCAATGAAATGCAGCATTTGATGGCCTATTTTTTGAGTCCAGTTTATGGTCTTCGACGATACCGAACAATTTCTCAGCAACCAAACAGAGAAGCTCTGAATCACATATTTAACGATGAGGTAATATCGATGATCAATGAGGAATCTCTGATCCCTTTATAGTCATGGGTCAATTATATTCGGCCTGTGATATTTTTGTGAGAGAAAATACAGCCCAGTCTTCAATTATAATAATATTCTTTTCTATAAGTTTTCAGCCGAGTTTTGGAGCCACATTTCTCCGTGTTAATCAACAAACCAATTGAATCTAATGAATTCGAGTTCGGCTTATTTAAATTTATTACAGACTCAAGTTTGATTTGAGCTTATATATTTAAATTTTAATTTGGCTCGTTTAAAAATTATCAAGTTCATGAGCGACTTGAGCTCAGCTCATAAAAAGCTCATTTGCTATGCTTAACGAGATTAATTCGATTTCGATTCGTTAACTAATAATAACAAAATCTCGAGTTCAATTCATTAACTATTAATGACAAAAATTCGAACTTGATAACAAAATATAATATAAACGAGCTCTAAATGAATATATTTACTAGTTTTTAAATGAACACGTTCGCGATTTTTTAAATGAATACGTTCGTAAATTTTTAAACGAATATATTTGTGAATGTGTTCACGAGCTCAAAAATAAATATATTTACGAGCTAACAAACTAAATAATATTAAAACTCGAGCTCGAATTCAATAAGATTTTCGAGCTTGGATTTGAGCTCGAGCTTGGATAGTTAACAGTAATAGTTCGCGAGCAGTTTGATTCATTTACAATCCTAACTATAATGGTACTTAGAAGCCCAATTTGTTGAAGTACAATTCTTATATCATAGACTCATATTTATATTGTATTATGAACCCAATCTCATTTATAAGTGTAAGAATGTTTTTATTTTTTTATATATGTTTCAAAAAAGAAAATCTCTCACCATTTAAATAAATGATAAACGATATATTATAGATATAAGTATACGATATAATTTGCAATTATAATGTGTGTTATTTTTTTGTTTGCTTCTTTGACTTATTCCAATCCATTTTTTTTTTATAAATTGCATTTATGTTCTCATTTTGATGCTTATAATATTTTGACTCTTAAATTTCAATTTATAACAAAAAAATATACCTGAACTTAACAAAAATATAATATTAATATCTCATTAACAGGTTCCAAATAATATTATTACTTTAATATGATATGACAATTATTTTCAGTTTCATATTGATTTGTCAACTTTTTTTTTCAAAAAATTTTCTCTCTCCACTGTTTTCTATCTTAAATTTAACTAATTAACTAACACTAAAAACTAAATAAATATTTATTTTCTCTTAATAAATAAAAAAGTTGATTCTTGTAAATTTTTTAATTTAGACCAACATTTTGATGTTTATACCAACATTGAAAAGTAAATAAATTTTTATTCTCTTAATAAATAAAAATATTTTTACATTTTATATTAAATTAGAAAGTTGAAAAATATTTAAAAATTAATTTTTTTATTTTAAATAAGCCAAAAATAAAATATATTTTTATTCTTTGCAGTGTTGGTTACAAGCATCAAAATATTGGTGTAAATAAAAAAATTTACAAACATCAATTTTTTTATTTATTAAGAGAAAATAATGAAAAGACATAATTAAAAAAAGTTGACATGTTAATATAAGAAAAAAATTATCATATCAAATTTGGGCAACAATATTACCTATAACCTGTTAATGAGATATTAACGTTATATTTATGCTAAGTTCATGTATTTGTTTTGTTACAAATTAAAATTTAAGGGCTAAAATATTACAAGCATCAAAGTTTATAGGTCATAAATGCAATCCATGTGTTTTATGGTATTTGAAATCTTTGACCATGGAATATCTCGAATTGCATAGAAAATTTAAAAGTTCACCCTATATTTGATGAGAATAAGATGTGTTGGAAGATGATACTACCAATCTTTGGTATCTTGTCAGCCAAGCCAAGCTTTTGATCATCTTAATTCTCTTGTTTATTCTACTACTTCAGAATTTTATAATAAGAATGGTAAAATTGATAGTTGGATTATGAGATTTCTTACTTGCAAAATTCCATATTCTTAAATATATATGATGTAACTCACTTCTTAGGACCACATTTAAGAAGTTAAAAAAAAGCAATGTAAAGACTTATTAGAAAGACTTGATTGATTTTTCAACTTCTTTTTTATTTGCAGTTTCTCTTTGATGAGTAGTTATCATGATTGAATTTCAATTTTCTATCAAATTTTTGTGTGTTATGCACCTTTTTTTTAATCTATCTCTCACATGCCAAAGACGTTCTTCAACCAAGAAAGAAATTGTACGACAGTGAAACATTAATTTCTGCAGATGGAAATGAATTAGGCCTCTTTGCTTCTAGCGGATCCAATAAACATTACTTAGGAATTTGGTTAAAAAATGACATAATGAAAAAGCCAATTTGGGTATGGCATCGAGAGAATCCTTTAATAGATTCCTCATAATTTCTCTAACTCACTAAGGAAGGAAATTTGGAGATGTTAAATGCAAGAAACACACTGATTCTAGTGAATCAAGCTTTCCTTCCATCTAGTGATCCTAATAAAACTATAACAATACTTGTTGATTCTAGAAACCTGATTCTTAAGCAAAGAGAAATCATCATCTAACAAAGTTTTGATCATCTTATTGATACATTTTTGCTTGGAATGCGATTAGACTAGCTCAACATGGATACAAATTTAAGGATGAAGTATCTTTCATCATGGTCATCTAAGCCAACTAGAGCCCAATTTTCTCTTGGCATAAATCTTTACAACACTTCACAATTCAATCTAAATATGAAACAAACAAGATCACCATGATATTGGATTTTAGGATGGAAAAAGTTTCAAATTCATATTTCAAAGTTCTTCACATAGGTACAATTTCACCTTTGTATCTAATCAAAAGGACATTTATCTCACTTTCAACAACAAAGAAAACATTCCATTTTCATAGTTTGTATTAGCTTCAACTAAGGAAATCGATGAGTAAATAATGATTGAACAAGATACAGGTAGTGCATCATTCAATGTGTGATGGTGTTTTATATACACTAACGTATTACAACATAAACCCTAAACTTGATGTACATAATAAGAAGTGTAATAGAATAGAAAACTATACAAATCGAAATCATAGATAAACATGAAAAGGTTGGATCATATCCTTATCAACTTCAGACCTGTTTACTGATTCAACCAAAATTTGAATCAAAGGACTACTGAACAAAGAATAAGATAATAAGAGGTAGAAAGATTATGAGAAATGAGAGAGAAACTATTTCATTCAAAATAATGGGATGAATCACCTAGGGAAGGAGCCCCCAATATATCTGTTACAATCCTACAGTGATAGCTAATGAATAACAAATTACAAAAACAAGATGACAATGTTTCATATATGTTGCTAATTATAGTATTACAAAATTGTTTCTTCTAAAACAACTCTAACAAATTTTTACTCAAAAAAACTCCTCCTTCTTAAAGCACATAGTCCATAAGGTTGACATGAGAGAAATGCTATTGAATATCATATAAAAATTTCCAAGTAGCTTATTCTAGAGTTAAGTGAGACCACTGAATCAAAACCTTAATTACAGTTTGATTTCTTCTCTTAACCAACTTCCTATCCAAAACAGCTATAGGGATAAAAGAAGAGTGTAAGGGAACTGGTAGTTCAATAATGGTAGCTATAGATGAGGGAACAAATTTCTTGAGCTAAAAGACATGAAAAATTAGATGCATATCTACTTCTAGGGGAAGTTTGAGCTTGTAAGTTGTAGCTCCTATCTTATCTTCAATGTGTAAGGTCCATAGTACAAGGGATAAATCTTGTCATTTTTTCTATGATTTACATTTAGTTACTTGTAGGGCTACAACTTCAAGTACACCTATTCCCTAATCTTAAAGACTTTGTCAGTCCGATGTTGGTCACTTTGTTTTTCATATGATGTTCATGCCTTAGACAAATGAAACTTCATGATTTTCAAAGCCATCTTTCTTTCTTGAAATAAATGGTTTACTACAACAATCTTGGAATCCCTAGGAAAGTAAAGGATATGAATGAGATGTGGCATAGCATAAACAATTTCAAAATGAGTGATTTGAATGGCTGAATGGAAATTGATGTTATACCACCATTCAGCCAATGGCAGCCATTTACACCAATTATGGGGATGTTCACCAGTCATGCACCTCAAATATGTTTCTAAGCATTTATTTACTATCTCTGTCTGGCCATCTGTTTTGTAACACCCCTTACCTTTCAGTACACCCATCCGTATACCGAACGGATAAGAGATGCTACAAAAAATAAAACTCTCAAAAAAATACTTCTTTAATTTTAAACATATTTAATATAATAAATTTTAAAATATATACTAAAATATTATACATACACACATTTTTATTTTATTTATATACATGCTGTAATGAAATTTAAAAACTTATATATATACATATCAAAATAGAATAAAGGGACCAACCCGTTCTGGGTGTCTACCACTGCTACTGTTGTACTCCATAATGCAGTCTCCAACCAGCGTCTCTATTTACAAATCAGGACGCTCTCTGCTACTTTGGTAACATACGCGAGAGAAAACAAACTCTCGCGCTAAGTATATAACTCAGTGGTGCAAAAACTCTTATAATAATAATCATTAAAATAAAACATATATTTAAAATGAAATCAATTCAAAATTTACATCTTTTTCTGTAAATACCACAATATAATATTTTCTTAATTCAAATATCGCTGAATTCTTAATAATATATTTTTCGTATACCCACATATTATAACATCCTAAACTTGCTTCTAGGGAATCAAAAGGGTATCATATTACATCCCAACTTAGGATCCACAGAAATGCACAAGACTGACAATTGTATCAGGTGATCCACAGAAATGCATAGGATCACAATATTTCATTGGTCCACAGAAATGCACAAGACTAACAATTTCTACCCTATTGGCATGCCAACAATACCCTAGTTCGCGTTTAGGCTAACATGTGGAAAAATTCTCATATTCATAGTTCACTTCATTTTTCATAAAATTAATAAATATTCTTTCAATACCAAATAATTATTATCATATAGAATTTTTAACATTTAAATTTTCTGAAATACAAAAATATATTTTCAATACAATAATTGAAAAAAAATCCAAATTTTCACATAAAATATATTTACATAACTATTATTATAAATGTAGTTACACTAACCTTTTTACGCTTTACTGGTATCCGCCGACTCTTTCTTTTTATCTCAGATTGGCGCCTGGTCCAACGTCGCATCTAGAGATAAAAATTTTCAATTAGCTATTGAATTCTTTACGACATAAAATCTAGCAAAATTTAATTTTTTTCGCTCTCACGAATATCAATATCCTATAATTTAAAATTTTCTTATTATGCATGTTTAATGTATAAATTCCGGTTTTGGTCGTTATCACGCTTCCCGGTGCGACCAAAAATTCAAATATTAATTTTATTTTATAATAATTTATTTTCTTTATTTTTCTGTTTCCAAAACTATTTTTCTCCATTTATTTCTTTTATTCTTCTAGTGTCCATTTCCAATTCAAGAATTTTTATTAATTCAATAAATACTCTAAAAATTCCAAATAAATTCCTATCATCACTATAACTCATTTTCTTTCATTTTCCATCATCAATTTTACCAAAATAATATTCCACAACTCCCAATAACTTTTTCCATAATTTGACTAAAAATCTAAAAATTCCCCAAAAATCCTATTAAAATTTTCTTCCATCCCAAAATTTATTTTCAACTTCCATACACTCCAATTAACTCCATTATCTTCAATTTAAGACAAAATTCCTTCAAAATAATTTTTTCCAAAATTTAACCATAATTATGGAAATTCTCTAAAAATTCCACAAAAATTTCTAAAATTTATTTTCATCAATTCTTCACTCAATCCATCATACTCAAGCCTTATTCTCTTCATTTCCTATTTTTCTCTAATTTTTCAAGATTAACATGCAACCAATTTATTCACTAAATTCAAATAATGATTAGTTTAATTTCCTTATATGTTCTCCCTTGCGATAGGTGCACAAGCTAGCACATTTCATATCATTCTTCATCACTTTTCCTTAGCAAATTAACACCAAACGCAACAACCAAATCACATAGTACAACCAATTAAAAAGCCTACTAATTAAAACTCATGCAATTTCATGTTACATTTCAAGGTTATATTTGCTATAGGTGCACATACCTCTTGAGTTGTTCCTAGTCTCCCTTTCCTCAATTTTATTCCAGCTTTTGGCCCCCCCTTCACCACCCACGGCCGAGACTTCCCATCACCATTCTTTCATTTTTGATTTCTGCTTTGGCTTAAGGAGGAGAAAAAGTAATTAAGTAAAGATGCAAAGATGTAGAATAATATAGAATACGCCTACTTTGAGCTTTTATACGTGGATTAGGAATTGATTAAAATGTGAGGTTGCAAGGTGGCAGCCATGCAAAATTTTTTTATTAAATTAATCAGATTCCCTTAGTTTTCTCTCTCCTTTATTTTCCCCTCCTCACGGATGTGACATGTTTATGGATGTTAGAAAGTGGATTTTCTGTAGTTTTACCCTCTACAGTTTGAATAATTTCTCCTAAAATAAGTTGATGAAGATAGGGTCCCTATCACTCAATATAGAAGAAGGGATGCCAAAAAGTTTAAATATGTTGACAAGAAACAATTGAGATATTATGGCTATAGTATATGGGTGGCTGAAGGTAATGAAGTGTGCATAATTACTGAGCAATCAACTATTGCCATAATCACATCTTTCTCTTGTGACTTGGGTAACCCTTCTATGAAATCCATGCTAATGTAAGTCCAGACATATTTAAGAGTTGTTACAGTCCAGGAGTGATAACATTTTCTGGTTTGCAAGTTTGACACATAACACAATTCCTTACATAGTTTCTCACATCTTTCTTTAACCCTTTTCAATAAAAAGGTAGTTTGACTCATTTGATAGTAGCTTGCATACCAAAATGTCCTCATATTTCCGAATCATACAGAATTTGTAGGATTCTATATTTGAGTACAAAATCATTGCTCACTACCAGCCTTCCTTTTCTTCTCAATAACCCATTTATCCAATTGCATGGATATTGGGATTAGTCTACCAACTAGCTTCAATATTTGGTAACAAGTCACTTCCATGGGAGGATAGTGTTAAAGCAGCTAGTTCTACAGTTGGCAGCCTACTGAGAGAATTAGTTGTTTTATGTATCTTTTTTTTTATAAGAGATCTCAAAGTCATATCCAAATAAACTTACAATGTACTTCTGTTGATGGACAATAGTAATTCTTTGCTCCAATAAGAACTTCAAAATTTGATGGTCAGTTCTGATTAAGAAATATATATGGGCAATGCAGTGGTCCTATTTCTTGACTGCATAATCCATTGCCAACAACCCTTTTTCATAAACAGAGAAAAATTGGTGTTTAGGGGCTAAGACTTTACTGATATAAGCTATATGATGTGATTCTTACTTAAGAACTTCTCTAATACCCATCTCACATGCGTCCATCTCTATCAAAAATAATTTATCAGATAAGGGTAAAGCCAAAACTGAGGTTGTGGTCAAGGCTTGTTTCAAGTCAATAAAAGCTCTTGTTGTAGCTAAATTCCATGTAAAGTTGTCATTCTTCAACAAGTCAGTTAAGGGCCTATTTAACACTCCATAACCCTTAATAAATCTCCTATAATAGCCTGGCAAGCCCAAAAATCCCTTTAGCTACTTAAGATGCTTAGGGTCAGGCCAAACAACTATAACTTTAATCTTCTTAGGGTCTGTAGGAACACCATCTTTGCTAATGATGTGACCCAAGTACTCCACTGAAGGCTTTCTAAATGCACATTTGCTCTTCTTAGCATTAAATTGATACTCTTGGAGCTTTTGAAACACCAACCTTAGATGCTCTAAATGAGCTGGCTGGTCTTTGCTATACACAAGTATGTCATAAAAAAAAAAGATAAACCTCTTTAAGTGAGGTCTGAAAATCTTATTCATGAAACTTTGAAATATGGAAAAGATATTAGTAAGCCTAAAGGGCATTGCTACAAACTCGTAATACCCATTATGTGATCTGAAAGCTATTTTTGGAATGTTTGCATGGTACATTCTAATTTAATGGTATCCAGACCTAAGATCTATCTTAGTAAAGATAGCAACCCAATGCAACTCATCCAATAACTCTTCAATGACATAAATGGGATACCTATCTTTAATGGTGTGCTTATTTAACTCTTTATAATAAATGCACATCATCCAATTATTGTCTTTCTTCTTGACCAGAACTATTTGAGAAGAAAATAAACTTACACTAGGTTAGATTATCCCATTTTTAATCCGCTCCCTTATCATATTCTTAATCACAATCTTTTGGACAAGTGGGTGTTTGAATGACCTAATGTTTATAGGTTTTGCCCTTTTATTAATGGTATTATGTGTTCATGTGTAACACTCCTTAATCTAACAGAATCTCCGTCAAATCAAGATATATCTCTAGCTGACTTACTAAAATGTCTGTGCAGGACTTATATGTACCAATATATGCACTTATACTAAATAAATATGCATACATAAAACTTTCATAAAAATTATACAATGTCACCCCTGAACTTTTTTTTTAAAAAAAAATACAACACAAACTGTTTAAAAACAAAATATGAATACTCAGGTTACTGCTGCTCTATTCTAATATGGGCCTCACTGGTTTTGCGGTGTTACTTATGATGCTTATCGTTTTGTACCTTTCTATCTACAATCTACATGAGAGAAAAATACTCTCGTGCTAAGTATAATTCTCAATGGTACAAGCTTTATAATGACAGCCTCATAATATCCATATTAACCCATTTAATATTATAATATATATTTATCTTTTTTGAACATATATTTCTATCATACACTTTTATATACCTATATATATACATCATTTAAACTATCGTAACATGTCATTCTAGATCAATAAAGTAAACATGCTTCACATTATTTTCATATGTTATAATTTTAAATAACCAAAATAGTTCAATCTATATTTATGAATGTCATATTTATATTTATCATGATAATATGTTAATATAACATTATTATACCAGATATTTCAAGTTTCTTACCTGTGGTGCCCATAAATTGCCTACCTAGACTTAGTACTAGGGAGACACAACAGGTATACGTATGAATAAGATGTCTATCCGTATGTAGATGTCAAGTATTTGTACAATCGTATGTTCCGACTGAGTCAGATGTAAACGTATATTTCAACCAAGCATGATAATTTGTATGACCCTATTGGCATGCCAACATGTCAACCATATTTTAGTCCAGATTCATTTATAGGCTAACATAACATCCAGTTATACATGTTATCTCACACATAATATCAAAATGAATATTCAATCAATACAACATATATACTAATCATACATCTTATATACCCATCATATACCTTATATATACCCACCATATATCTTATATCTATCCAATATATATCTTATATATATTCATTGTATACCTTATATATACTCATTGTACTATATAGCATTTATATAAAATATATTCATCACATCAATAAAATAAAAAATTTCATATTTTACATCAATTTACCACCATATTAGCATTCACAATATCATATTAATTATTATTTAATAGAAGTTATATTGTATTTTATATTTTATCATGACTATTATCATAAAGTTTGTACAAATTTGCTTATATCATTTTCTGATCTATCGGATCTTTGCCCTTATTTACTCTTGGCGTTGACTTTGTTGCTGTGTCTGAAAAGAATTAAATTTCTAATTACTTATTTTCGTCAATAAATATTTATATTTCTTTTAAAAATTAAATCTCCTAATAAAATTTTTCGGTTCTCACACACGCATATAATGCGTAATTCATTGTTCTCAGTTATCAAATTCTTATTACAATACGATCACTTATTTCTTAATAATATCTCACTTTTTCTCATCCTTTTTGCCATATTTTTCTATACTTAATCAATTATTCAACTATTCATCTTCAAAAATTCTATTTAATTAAATTTTCTTATTTTTCCTTCTCCATAATTTCCCTCAATAAATTTTTCCTCTTCTTAATAATTATTATTTATATATTTATTTTCCAATTTTCCATTCAAAAATTTTCATTAATTAATCAATTTTTCTAAAATTCTCCAAATAAATTCTTATAATTATTTCAATTCATATTCTTTAATTTACAACTACCAATTTTACTTAATTAAGTCCAAATATTCAAAAATTAATTCTTTAAGAATTCGGTCATACTTTGAAAATTTTCCAAAATTTATTTCTTTACTCCAAAAATTATTTCACACCTCTAAATATCCCAAATAACTCAAATTTCATCAAATCAAACTATGGTTCACCCAATTTCTTCATCCAAATTTTCAGACATAATTATGGAAAATTTTTAAAAATTCCATAAAAAAATTTCTAAAAATTATTTTTACCCATTTCTCATCAATTTTCATCAATTTTCCACTAGATCCATCATCCTCCAACCTTGTTCTTCTCATTTCATATTTTTATCTATTTTTTTAACTCAACTTTTTCACCAAATTAATTTTCATTACAATATAACTTCAATTACTACTCTAAACAACCATCAAATCCAATATAAATCCATATAAATTTGAAGGAAAAGTGAATAAAAACTTACCTCAAATTTTTCTTGAAATTTTTGGCTAAAGAAAGAATTTTTTTTTTCCAAATTTTCTTTATTTTCTTCACCCACAAATTATTTTCCCTTGATTATTGGTAATCTTGTGAACTTAAAGTAAAGGAAGAGCTTAATCAAGCTCTCATGGTGCACAGCCAAAGAAGAAGATGAAGAAAAAAGATATTTTGATATTTTCGTAGATTTTTGTCCTATTTATACTCAAATTAAACTTAATTAATTATAATTAACTTTTAATCAATCTCCTCATATGTCCATTAAAATTTAATTAATCTCTTAGGTTGACAAATGGTCCAATTATAGCTTAACTAATTTTGACTTAATAAAAAATTTCACCAATCACAAATTTTTCTTCCAATTAGTTCATAATTAAATTTAATTCTCCAAAATTCAACCTCTAAACAATTTAATTCCATCAAATTAAATATAACAACAATTATAAAATAATTTTATCTTTAAAACAGTCTTTTTAGTAGTATGAAACAACCTCCGGTGCAAAAATTGCATTTTTATGATTTAGTCATTTTTCTTAATTTGGCCCATAAAAATTTATTTGTCGTCCGATTTTAAAATTATTAGTGTTAAAAATATTAGAATCCAATTGCGATCACATCAACACTTTCACGATAATGAAAGCATATCTGTAACTTCAAGTCAAGAAATAAGACCGTAATTCTATACCGGGTATTGTATTTCTACAATTTGGAACTCTTAACTTTAAAATTTTTCCGCATAACTTCACCAATAACCTTAAAATATTATTCACTATATTTTGGTGTGCTTAAATCATATTTTTTCATTGGAGAAAAACTATATATTTCCCGCTCGATATATCACATTAATTACATGTCAAGCTCGTAATCGCAATAATTTGCTCTTATTCTTTAGTCTTCATACTGCTTATAACATTTCCAAATTAAATTATTATTTTTATACCTATATGACCATATTTAAATCCGGATAATAACGCCCTTATATTGGTCAACACTTATTGACTTAACTGTACCAATCACGAAGCACACCCACCATATAAGGACTAAATCGCTGGTCGTGACATCATATGTCCTATAGAGAGGCAAGACCTTTAGTTCCTCAAGTAGAAATGCATACTTCAATAACAACCAAGCAAGTTTATAGTCCATTACCACAGTGGTTGAAGCTTCATTATGAATGGATGGTTTACTGTCCATCATCTGTATGATGTAAATGAGAGGGAGTTAATTATGTAAAAGCTTGGTCATAATGCTAGCTAACATTATCTTGACTGAAGTTGAGTTAATTCCTTGGAGCTAGAAAGTTCTTCCATTCAGAGAAAATGGCATACTAAGGTCCTTAAAATTCCATATGATGTCACCAAGTGTGGATAACCAACGTATTCCTAAAATCATTTCACAGCCACTTAGAGGCATTGTCAAAAAGTTAGTAATAAAATTTTATTCCTGCATCTCCCATGTAAACTGTTTGCAAATGTGTGAACATGTAACCTTTTTCCCATTAGCAAATGTGATTCGTACAGGTACAATGATTTTTAACTGGCACCTAAGCCTCTTGGCCATAATTAGATGTAGAAAATTGTGTGTACTACCAAATTCAACCAGTAGATGGATGGGCTTTTTCTTATGGTTCCCAATTACTCTCTTTGTCTGATAGGATCTCATCATGAATCCTCTCATTGCATATAGAGAAAGTGTGGGAACTAATTCAAAGTTGTCATCATGGTTCCAAGAAAATGATTTTTCAACAGTTTCCTTTTCCTCCTCAGGCTCCTCTTACACCACTACCATATAGAGTTATTTCCTCTTACATTTGTGGCCAGGGGTAAATTTTTCATCACACTAAAAATAGAGGTTTTTAGCTCATTTTTCATTCAATTCCTCATCTATAAGCCTTTTGGTTTTTGGTGGTATTGTTTTATGGTTTGATGATGCGGTGGGGTAAATTTCGACTTGGTGGTTTGAAAGTTTTGTTTAATAAGGGAGTTAGGTGTAGCTAGCAAAGGTGGTTTGGCACTGATAGTGGGGTTTTTAATCAATGAATTATGGTTTGAGAGGGATATGGCAGTACCTTGTAAGGGTTTGTTTGCATAGGTTCACGAGGTCTTCATTGCTGATAGATAAGAATTGTGCATGCGAGCTAGGGCATAAGTTTGTTGTAAGGAATTTGGGGCAAACATTCTTACTGGAATTTGCAGCTCATGCTTTAACCTACTTAAGAAACAACTTAGGGTGTAGTCCTCAATCAACGTGACCTTATAAGAAATGACATCAAATTCTTCCAAGTACTCATGTAGAGATCTCTTCTATATCAAACCATTAAGGTTTTCCATAAGATCTTCATAGATCCTCTCACCAAACCATTAATGCATTCCTCCCAATGTGGCTCTTCAATTCTATTTCTATTTTTTATATAGGATTAATGTCATTGCAAAGCTTTCTCATCTAGGTGAATAACGACCAATTTAACCCTAGCATTGTGGGGGTGTTGAATCGATTTGAAAGAACATTTCACATTTAAATAACCACCTTTCAAAATCTTCACCATCAAATATGAAAAACTTGATCTTGGTGAATCAAATGGCCATTTGATAATTGTTCCCATGGTTGCTTTGATTAGAAGGATTAATGAGATCGATAACATGAGACATAGTTGGATTAGATAGGTTTCTTTTGACAACATGATTTTCACCAGTAGATGGATGAGATGAAGAAGTTGGTGATGGGTTTAGGTTCTACTGAGTGGCATTAATAGAAGAAATAAAAGTTTTCAACTCATTAACCATCCCCGTGAGAAATTTTTCATTCCTTTGATTGTTCTCTTGTAGGATTCCTTTCACCATGTTGTGAATGAATTCTTCAAACTTCTTCAATTCCTAAGATTGTGTATGTTCAGAGATCGACATTGGTTTAGATGATTTGGATTTGATGAGAGAAAGATGCATTGATATCGAGATCGATGATGATTCTCTGATACCAAATAATTCAACCAAAAATTGAAATAAGGTACTACTACACCAAAAAGAAGATAACAAAAGGGAGAGAGAGGAAAGATAAACTATTTTCATTCAAAATAATGGCATGAAATCGCTTGCAGAAGGAGCCCCCAATATATCTGTTATAGTCCTACATTGGTAGCTAATGAATAACATAATAACAAAATCAAAAACTAATAAGACAATAATATTTCATATATGCTACTAATTACAATATTATGACATCGTTTCTTCTAAAATGACGGTTCACTTCATTTTATATTTATTCTCAGAATTAGTGTACAACAAGGCAAAAAAAATAAAAAATAAAAATTGCAAGTTCATTGGTGCTACAGGGAAAATTGTCAAGACATGAAATTGCTATGAAAAGGCTTTCTACAAGCTAAGAACAAGGGTTTAAGGAGTTCAAAATTGAGGTGCAACTAATTTCTAAGCTTCAACATGTAAATCTTGCGAAACTTTTATATTGTAGCATCAAATAAGAAGAGAAGATACCAATATACGAGTAAATGCCTAACAAAAGCTTGAATTCTTTTAAATTTTGGTTTGCATGTATATACATCAATACTTTAATTTGCTCTTTATGTGCTTGCTCAATATTCTTGATTTGATTCATTCAATATAAAATGCTAGCAAATCCTGTAAAACAAAGATTAATAGATTGAAGACAACGAATGAACATTATTAAAGGGATTGCTCAAGGGATAAACATCTTCATAAATATTCAAGACTCATAATATTCCTTAGAGACTTGAAAAACCTGTCACATCGGTCAATTTAGGCAACGGTTAATATGGGTATTTCGCGACCAGACGGGCCGGATCGACTGAAAACCGTGTGCGTGCGCGATTGAAATTGAGTCAATATGACCGAAGTCTAAATTGGGACAAAAAATAAGTGAGAAATCTTATTTTAAATATGTAACGCTAAAATTTTTACGAGAATCGATGAAAATGACGTTCGACCGTAAAATACACAATTTTTGCACTGTTAGAAAATCACAAATAGAGTATACCGTGATATAAAGAATATTAAAGCGGACTCCTAGGTACAATTTGGTGTTAAAACTCAAATGTTTAGGGCATCAAATTAAGGAGATAAAATTTAATTTACAATACCGTAAAAATATCCGAAAAAATACTATTTTTACTCCAGTACTCCGATTTTGAAACCGAACATATCAAAATGTAGAGAAAATTAATTTATGAATAATAGTATATTTAATTGTTGAAGATTAAATTGTGGGACTTAGAATTAAGTGATTTAATAAATGTGAAAAAATAAATAATAATAATAATAATAATAATAATAATAATAATAAGAATAAGAATAAGAACAACAACAACAACAAAAAAAAAAAAAGAAGTTGAAATTTGGCCATAAGGCCATGAAAAGAATAAATGGATGACATGTGATGGGAAACCCTCAATCACAATCATCTTAAAAAGAACACCATTAGATTTTATTTTTGTCCTCTCCACCATTTAATCCTTTTTTTCCTTTCCTCCCATCTAGCTTCTTCTTCCTCATTTCATTTTCACTATTCTCTCTCTCTTCCTCTTTTCATTAACAAACCGAAAAACTCATATATTTTTCTTTCAATTTTATATTTGTACCCGTACATTCTTCAAATTTTCATGGATGTCTCCGCAATTTCTTCCTCCACATATAATTTATAAGCAAGATTAAAGAGATGAAGTAATAGTAACTCTTCCATACAAGTGTGGGGAGCCTGATACCTCAAATAGAGAAAGGTTTAGGGTCGGTTTCAAACAATAAAAATATAATCAAAAGAAGATAAGATAAGATAAGTAGCCAAAGAAATGGAGAAATGAGAGGCTCGGATTTGGAAGTTGTTCTTCAAGGTGAAAACTTTATTTTAGCTTTGCCTTGATTCTTCCTATGTACCCGAGAGCTTAAGCTCTCTAATCTTGTGTTGTACCAATTAATTTTGTTTCTTTTCTTAAACTCCAATTTTCATTGTATTTGTTGTTATGGGTATATTGTGGTTGTTGATTACAGCTTGATTAAGAGGATTGATGTTTTGGCCGAGAATCTATAGAGAAGGGTTTAAAGTGATATTTTATGTAAATCAAGATTAAGGAAAGGTTGTTGGTATTATTTTGGGTTGTTGAAGTTTTGACTGAGAATGAGCAAGGATTGGTTAGTTATTAAGGGAAGTGATTAAAATTAATGTTGGCCGAAAATTTTTTTAAAAAAAAAGTTTGGAAGTTAATTATATTAATTAAGTTGAGAAATAAGTTGACTAAAATTTTAAATGACTTAACTAAAAGGAGTTTATGGAAATAAATAAATTTTGATTGTTAGCCGAAATAATGAGCTAATTAAATAGATTCATTAAGATAATTAATATTAAATGAAGAGTTAACCGAGAATGAGAATGAATGAAAAAAATATTTATGAGGTTAATTAGTGTGATTAAGTTAATGAAGTTAAGGAAAAAGATCAAAGAAACTTATGATGAATTAAAACATGCAAACTTAAATTAATAATTAGTTGGACAAAAAACGAGAGGTTGATGGATCTTGAAATGGTGTTAAAATCTTATTAGATAATTAAACTAATTATTTGGTTAAGTAAAAATTTAATTAAATCAAGGTAATGAATAAATTGAGTAAGTTAAATAACTAATGAAATAATAAGTAATTACAATGGTAATTGGATTAAATAGATTTGATGGAATAAAGTTTGAAAACCAAATGAGTAAATTAAATAACAAGTTAGTATAATTCAAGAAATATAAAAGTTAAATCCGTAAATTAACGCGAGAGATGTTGGGTTAAATTTAAGAAAAATATAATTTTTTTTATAGAAGAAGTATTACACTTCTAAGTACCTGACAGATAGTTATAATTTTATTAAGCGCATCTTTGACACAAATATCAGTATCGAAGAAAGAAAAAAACATGCAGACGCGATAAGATGATAAATTAGGTTTGTGCAATTATTTATAATACTGATCATTAATAAATGAATTTAATTTTTATGTGATACATGAAATGAAAATAAATGAGTTTGATTTAGCCACAGGATTAGCCAATATATATATATATATATATATATATATATATATATATATATATATATATATATATATATATATATATATGTGTGTGTGTGTGTGTGTGTGTGTAAGTTTTAATTATTTATTTTATAAAAATTATTATATTTTGACCCCCGTATTAGTCTAGACTTGGCTCGAGGATTTGTTGACATGCCAATAGAGTAGAAATTTCATGGTCTGTGGTTATCTTGATCATGAAAGATATTGACTAATTCTGTGGTTATCTTGGATCAACTGTGGAGTTATGATTTAGCTCTGATCATGTAGTTATCTTAGACCAAACATGTCATATATATATTTACCGATCATGTGGTTATCTTAGATTGATACTAATACTGTGGTTATTTTGAATCAGCTGAGGGGTTATGAGTTGACCCCGGCCCTGTGAATTTATTGGATCCTGACTATTCCATCGATTGACAGTACCCCTTTGTTTTCCTAAGATTGGGTCTATGACGTCTTAATATATGAGCTTGATAAAAGTTTTTATTTAATAAATGAATGTAGTGCTACATTTTAAGTATATGCTTATAATTTCACATATGAATGAATTTATAGTCCAAAAAGTTTCACTGTTATATTCATTTACCGAAAATATTTATGTCAGTTTATTTATATAAACATAAATGTTATTAAATATATCGTCTTATCCAAAAGAATTTCAATGATTTTTAGTTATATATATATATATATATATATATATATATATATATATATATATATATATATATATTCAAAATTATTATTATTATAAGTTTTTGCACCACTGAGATAAAACTCAGTGCAAGAGTTTATTTTTCCTTTCTCGCATATATCATGACTAAGGTCAAGAGTAGTGAGTTATCTGAGTATGCTCTCAGTCCAGTGAGTCTCACACATGGAACAGAGTAGCAGTGGCAGCCAGCCGGATAAGGTTGGTTTTTTTTGTAACCACTTATACATGCATATAAACAGTCTGTAAATATTTATGACTAATTGTGGTCATATGGATTATACGTATAAAAATAAATATATAAATTAAAGTTTTTATTATGCATATATGAGATGTGAATATATTGTATTATACAAGGGATTGTGAGTATAGATAAGTATATAGATATAACCATATGTTAATTTATATTAACTAATATGTTCATTTTTATAGGAATTTATGCTTATGTATATTTGTATCATGGATGATACATATATATTGCGTTATATGCACAGATGTACTTGACAAAAAATTGTACGTGAATACATATATATGAATATATGTACAGATTTACACAGGTTTGTTTATACAGGTAGTTTGTGACATCACTTTACCTGACTGTGACGTAGGAGGGTAAGCAGGTATTACAAAACCAATAACATATTATTGGACAATGAACTCAACCAAAAAATTTCAGATTTTGGCTTGGCAAGAACTTTGTTATGCTATGAATCAGGAACAAAAAATGAGAGAGTTGGTGGAACCTTTTGGTGATTGTACAATTTTTTATGATTGATGATAATAAGGAGAAGATATATGTTGATTATTAATTGAGATATTTTGGATAGTTAATTGAGATTAAAAGTGTGCACATTTTCACTTAGATTATCATGCTGAAATAGATTGAAGATTGAATTTGTTTGAGATTTAATTTGATCGAGAATGCATGAATATAACTGAATTCTAACATAATGCTTCTTGTTTAGAAGTGATATTTTGATAAATTTTAGATTATTGTATTAAAATTAAAATATGTGAATTGTGATGATGATATATGACAAAAAGGGGAATAGAACTGAATTTTAGTAGAATATTTCTTGTTTATTAGTGGTATTTTGATAAAATTTAATTTCCTATATTAAAATGAAAATGCAAATATTTTCTATAGGTTCTAAGGGATATTTTGCTGTAATTTTCTTTACACCCCTATGTATGGATTAAGAAAGAGATTTTTGTGCTAACTTGTTACAAATTCTAAGTAATATAATCAAGATTTTGCCATCATCATAAAGGGAGATAATGTAATTTTAATGATTTTAAAACAATGATTGAAATGTTAGAATTTGTTATATTATTATTGTTGTAATTTGAAATCTTAATATGCAAAATGTTAGAAGTAAGGTGAACTTTCAAGGAAATATATACATGTGCATGAAAGAGATATGATTGTAAATTATATTGATTGATGTTTAAAAGTGAAGCTCAAAATACATAAATTTTCAAGATAAAATATTTTTCGCGAATTAGAAAATTAGTATTCTGACGGACTATTTTAATTGTGTATTTTAATTCTTAACTGACAAATTTCATTAAAAGACAAAATAATGATTAGTTTTTGAAAAATGACAATATGTTTTTAATAGCTAGTTTTTTTTACACTAAAACTATAAATATATGTTAGAATGATATTTTAAATGTTGGAAAATCAAAGATTTTTCAAAAGAAAAGTGATATACTCTTTTTAAATCTTTTTTCTTCCATATTGAGTTAGACTTATAGATATATTTCATTTGACTCTAGTTTTTTATTGTGTAAATCATCTTCTGAGTTTGTGAGAGGTTTATTTCTGTATTAGTTTCTAAATTAAGACTGAAAACGTGGTTGTTGGATTATTTAATACATTTGAGATAAAAACTAATCAAGTGTTTTTAAGTTCTACTTAGTAAAAATATGGATTTTGGCTTAAAAGAGTTAGGTAAAATTCTAAAAATGTATTTGACTTGATTTTTACTCCTGAAAAAAAAAATCATTAATTTAGGAAAACTTTCGAGATTATGTCTTGAGGAGTAAATATAAGAAAGAGACAGAACTACTATAAATTCAAGTATGTTAAAATTTATTTAAAATTTTTGTTGCAAATAAAAAAAAATGATTTATTTGATAAAACTTATTTTAAAAGTTGATAATCATTTCTAGTTATAAATTTTGATTTTGTAAAAAAAAATTTCAAATTCCATTTTTGAGTATTCTACGCTAATTAGAATACTATTAGCATTCTAGTATTCTATTATAAAATGTGAGTCAAATTTTCAAAGATCGAAATTTTTTAAAACCTTAATTCACCCATCTCTTGAGCTATTTGGAAGCTACAAACATTTTATCATTGATTCCAATAACGGATCCAAGATTTTGAATTGAGGTCAAAACTTTCAGGTGATGAAACAAACTAAGAAAAATTTGTAAGCTCATTTTTTTTTAATTTTCAATGTTTAACTGAAAATTTCACTTTTCCATGAGATTAACATATAAGAGGGAAAAAAAAAAAGATGGCGTGGTAATTTTTTTTTTTCTCTTTTACAAGTGAGTGGTGTTAGATACACAACTGACTAAGTTGGTCCGCAAATAAGGTTATGAATAGAGTTGAAGCAAGTATTTTCCAACGCACAATTAATCAGTTGTGTAAACATGGAATGCAGAGATTATATGTCTCCTGAGTATGGAGTGTAAACACAGACCTAAAAAAGCGTTCTGCCAAAAGGGCTGTAAATTTGAAGTTGGACCTTTCAAAAATTCAATCATCGTGAATTATATTTATAAATTTTATTAACCCGTTTGATTCTGATTTTATTCTTAGGCTTGTTCTTATGCATATTTATATATTATTGTGGCTTAATTGTTTCTATTTATTGTCTTTTGCTATATTTTCTTTGATCGCCACTTATTACTAGGAGGAAGATCTCGAATCCATGATATTTCATAAGAGATAAAATCTCATATATTACTAGAGTAGAAGTATGGACATTATCTATGCTACATTTAACTATCTTACAAAACTGTATTTTTTTCTCGGAAAGTCATAGATCCATGTCTGCCTTCTCTTGACTTCTTACAATTGTTGATGGCCTCGAGTTTCTAAGGCAAACCCTGCTAAAAAATATAAAGGCCAATTTCCTGATTATGACATTTTGAATTGGTTTGAAAATTTTAGAATTAATTTTAGGTTGGAAATCCGCTTTAATAAAAAAAAAATGAAAAATGATACCTCGAGCAAAAATTTATGGAAACTTTCCATATTATATGATTGTTTGGTTGTGTATTTATACAATAATAATTTATCAAAATTACGTTATAATTCCTATAGATATTAATAATTTCCATGTGCATATGGAAACATAATTTAGTAAAATCCCAATACAATATTCTCTTTATGTATTCTTTCTTTGAGCAAGTCAATGCATAATAATGCATTTTCAGTAGTCGACCCATAATTCAAACTTTCCATTTCTTTTATACTTAATTAAGGAGTGGACTTTAAATTTTCGTCATAAGGAATTTCTAGAAAAGGAAAATTATTCAATGCTTATGTAACTAACTAATAAACTAAATAGAAAAAGAAAAAAAAAAGGTTGGCATAGAGATAAGTAGAACATGAGAATGATAATGAATTGCATATTATAATGTAATGAAGAAAAAAGTTGAAAAAATGTCAAATCAAATTAAATAATTTGGGATTAGATTAAATTCATTGAACCCAAATCAGTTTAATTATCACAAACACAAATTAATTGTGGTTTGTGAAATTGTTTTCATAATTGAAAGCATAAATACAATATTTGTCTAATTGACTATTGTTGGAAGTAGACCAACCAAATCCATATCCAGATGGGTCTTTGACATCCATTGACTTTAATTAAGGTCTGATTTTTTAATATATGATATTATTTATTATGAACAAATTTTTTTTCTGCATTTTGTTATGTCTCCACTTAACTGGACAATCTGCTCTTTGAATTCAACCCCAAAACCAAACAAAAAATAAAAAATCATATGCCTATTTCATCAGTATAGACCAAACCATACGCATTGCCTCACTGTCTCATCACAGTTCCATATCATATATCATTACTATTTTTCAATAATATTTCTCTCAATTACTTTCTCATCCTTTTTGTTAACACGTGTGCAACCTCTAGTTTTTTTCTTTCTTTCTTTCCTTTTTTTAAGAAAAAAAATAAAAAATCATATACACTTTACTTGTGATTTTGTTTAATTTTGTTGACTTAATATATATAAATTATAAAACAGATGAATTAGCTGTGGTCCAATTAGAGACATAAATAGCTAAGATTTTCTTAATTTTTAATTATTCTCTTATTTAATATACTTTATTATCAGTGAATATAATATATTTTTTAATTTTTTAAATTTATGTGTATATATTAAGTAAAAAATATGATTTCAACTATATTTATTAAAATTTTTAATATGTGTCAAAGTAAAAGTAAATAATTTTTTTATGACAAAGAGGGTATTTTTGGTACATTATCTTGTATGGTATTAGATTTTTTTCAATAATTTTATTAATTTATTATGCATATAAATATATATGTGTTTGATATAAATAATATTTGAGACTTTAAATTCTACCATGTACACATGTAACATAATCAATAAAACCATTACATTTGAATTTTACTTTATAATTTGGATTCAATTAAAACATTACAATATTATTAACTTTTTTTTTTCAAGCTCATATATTCTAATCTAAATTATAAAGTTATTAAAATTCAAATACCGGCATGTTATTCATCGAATTAATTTATAATCTAATTAGAAAAGAAGTTTATATATATATATATATATATATATATCGTGTGTGTAGTTGGACCCCATTAGTTGAAGCAGCCCACAATGATATGTCTAAGAGAGCTTTAAAAATATAAATTAATTAAAGAAGAAAGCTAGGAAAAGAAAGAAGAGATAAAATGGCAGAATATTTAGCAGCATAAGAATCCATTACCCCTTTGAATTTGGTCCACTTTAATAATATTTATTTATTTTCACTGAAATTTATGGTGTGTGAATGTTTCTATATAATTCTTCAAGAAAACCACACATGCACTGATGCACTAAGATTGTGACACTCTGACAGGAGTGGGTTTGTCAGGTTGGCCATCATCTGCCCTCTGTGTCCCTTTTGGATTTAAGCTATTTTACATTTTTTACATGTTCAATTCTTTCTTATGTTTTGACCCTTCTCCATTTCTTTCACCTTCTTCATGTTCGCTCTCGTATATTTCTGCCCATACCATGTTATTGCTTGCCAAGCAACCCTGACCAAGGTGTAGGAATTTGTCAGAAATTTTGTGCCCTTCACCGATACATTAATTTTAGTTAAAAATTCATTAATTATTATTAATAGACTTATTACATACAAAAATACCTACATTTCAACCCAATTTTTTTTTACATAATTAGGTTATATTTTGAACATTGTATTGATCATTAAAATATCACAACCTGGAAGGATTTAAGTTAATTAATTAGATAAATTAATTAAGGCATAAGAAGTTAATTAAGATTGGTGAATTATAAAAGAAATTTTTATGGCAAGGATGTAGTATAGGGGAGAAGAATGTATGGAGCAAGTGATGGAGCATTGAGTTTTCCCACATATTTGCCACTAAACAGTGCTGCAAAATTTGTTGGGTCTGCTGCCTGAAATTGCAACCAAAAGCGAAATTGATAAGATTTTGCAGACAAAAGTGAAGCCATGAAGGGAAAGGAAAGGAAACTAAAGGGGAAATGGAATATTAAAACTTTATATTATTTTAATTTTATAACAGAGATATATAAACCAAAATCTCCAAATTCCACAATTAAGATTTTGCTATTTATCTCTTCTGCAGTTTCCACTTCGATCAAACCTTTCTATTATTATTATAAAGGTGCTCAACTTTTATAGAGTTACTATTTGATGGAAAATTGTGATGAATAATGATTAAAAATTGTGGTTGTAATTATTGAGCCACGAGGTAATAATCATAGGAAATATGACACTAAAGCCGAATTTAATTCATTACTTGAGCGATTGGGCGCTCCTTGCGGTCCAATCGGGGCTAAATTCTGATAGGAGCATCATGTTCACTCTATTGAAATTATACTAATGTTGAACAAATTGCACGAATTTAATCATTTTCATTAAATCTTACAAAATTTTACTTAAAATTCATAATAATTCATTAATTCTTAACAATGTCATAATTGGTAAAAAAAAAAAAAAAAGAAATCGCAATTGAATTTTGATTTACAGAAAACTCTCATAATATCGAAAATTTCTGAAAATATTAAGGTTCAAATTAATTAAAAAAATTAAAATTAAATTGAAAATATTAGGATTTAAATAAAATAAGATTTTGGTTTACATATCTTTGTTATAAAATTAAAATAAGATAAAATTTTAATTTTTCAATTTAATCATATGTTAAAAAAATTATAGCAATTTAATCATTTTCTTAAAATCTTACAAGGTAAACATATGTTTTTCAATTTTAACCCTAATATATTTTTATTTTATCAATCTAATCTTAATGTTTGTTGGAGCTTGTAATTCAAATCCCAAACCATAATTTATTATGCAATTCCATTCAAGAATTGGATTGAAGGCAGATAAAAAATATAAATTAAAAGTCTAATTTAAAAAAAAACGCTAGATATCAAATTGGTATAAAAAAAAGATATTTCAGAATATAAAATAGTAATTTTCTATAATTTTTTCTTAATATTTTTCTTATACGATAAGAAATTAAGAGGATATGTAGTTCAACTGTTTGAGATAGTTGATAGTTTTTCTTACCCAACACTTGATCCATAAGTATTTGTTAATTTTTTTTAAACCACAGATAGCATTTCAAATAATATATTGATTGAAAAATTTTATTTTAGAATTTTTTTCTAAACAGCTAGAGTCTTTTAAATACAAAAACTAAATTATTTTTATGTATAAAAAATAATAAATTTTGAATTCATTTTTTATTTAGTTACTCTTATAATAATTTTTTTAAAAAATTTATTCATTAATAATAATAATAATAATAATATTATTATTATTATTATTATTATTATTAATAAAATAAATAATTATATTAAATAAATAATATAATATATTTTATTTTATTTATTATAAAAAATATATAATTTGAATTAAATAAATAATATTTTTATTGGTAATTTTATATTTTAACAGTATCGATTTAATTATTTTACTAACAGATCAAGTAATAATTCGTTATCAGTTATCAGCTACCAACCATTAACTATCAACTATCAGTTATATTCAACAACTAAATCGAACATGGTCTAAGATCTAGAAATCAAAGATTTGTAAAAATTTCCAATTTTTTTCTTCAAAAATTTTAAGCAATTATAAATAAGATTTATTTTTAAATAGTTAATTGATCTAAGATAAAGAGATTATCGAGCTTGAGGGAAATAATATCCGACATATTATTTCCAGGAAGACATTTTTCTTTTGGGAAAACATTTGAGAATTTCGGCAGAAGCATCTATTCAGTCTCTAGAAACCTGAAAATAATATGAAAATTTTCACATGATTTAAAATTTTAATGCAGCTATAGAATAAAGTTACAGCCTAATATTCTTTGAATTTATGTTTTGATTATATTCAAAAGAATCAAAAAATGCTAATTGTCTACTTTCCGACCAAAAATGGTTTCTAATATCCCTAATGTTTTTTTATTTCAAAAAGACAAAAAACATTGCTTAATAATTAACATTAAAGATATTTAATTGAAGTATTTGTGCTTTTATATTTGTAAAGTTAAATCTCTCTATCTGACCTTTAATTATTAAATTTGTTTAACTGATTCGATCCCTTAATATCAAATTTGTAGTACTATTTTGGTTCCTATATATGAACACTTAATTAACATCTAATTGGTAATATTAAGAGAATCAATTGAATCAATATTTAATTAATTAAGAGATTTAATTGCACAAAATTCTATAATTCAACGATCAATACATGTTCTAATTTAATACATTGATCAAATTATAAGATTTAATACTAATAATTTCGAACATGCATATATATATATATATATATATATATATATATATTGATTTTAGCTAATAAAAGAATAAAAAAATAAAGAAATATAATTTAATATAAATGTTATAGAATGTTGGACATTAATTAGCTAGCATTTTTTATTGAAATTGAATTCGTAAATTTATAATTGAAAAAGAAAATAACTTTTTGATTATTGAATTCGCATGATTTAATGTATATGATGCCGTAAGTAAGTTCACATCTCAAACAAACAATATACAAAGAATATATAAATATATATGGTAACAGTTATAACTATAAAAAAACAAAAATTAAAAACATGTTCCAAGGCTTATAATTAAAAGTAAAACAAAATTTCTTAATTATGTAATAATTGATTGATAAGTATAAAAGTAAAAATTTAAGACTAATTATTAGGGTGGAATATCCAAATGATAGTAATTAATTAAAAATGAAGGAAAGATTAGCTGAGGTGTTACTATCAATGTTAATGCTAAGTGGCATATAGAGGGCCACTTGGGACTGAACCCACCGCAGCTTAAAAGGAATTCACATGCATTTCAAAAAAGAGACGATATTATTCATATCTCATTGTTCTTAAATATTCATCTAACTGTTACCCATTTTAGCTTTCAGCCTCTCCACCTATCTTCCTATTCAACCATTTTTCAGCTGATAATCAAATTTATCGATATTTTTTTTTTATATATTTACTCCCAAATGTCGAAAAAGTGAAAATCAAATATTATCCACATCTATGCTCTTCATTTTCACATCCATCGCTCTCTTAAAAAAAGTTTATTAAATATAATATAAGATAATATTAGATGAAAAAGTGTTTTTTTAAAAAAAGTAAATTCTTATAATTAGTTTAGTTAAATTTTGATTGGATTATCCATCATTCTTTGTATTTATTGATTTTGTATTTAGTCTTAATTTTAACTCACAATAGGCATTTTACATAATTCATAAATTCACTATATAATGAATGAGTCACTCGAGAAATATAGAATGACAAATAATCTTTTGATACAAATAAAACAATGTATTTATATACTAATCCTTGATGAATTTTTAAAGATAAATTTAGTATTATTCAATCGAAATTTCTTGGGATTTTTTTTTTTTTTTTTTTTTTATGGTTTTCCTTTCTTGGTAGCTAAGATGGTGATAAAACTACCATTCAAAAGAAAGATTCCATTGAATTGGAGAGTAGTTTTATCGTATGCGACGACGTCGTTATGATTATCGGACGCTTTTTCTTTTTCGTTATTCAATTGCATACTTTGGGAAACGCATCTTGAAATTCGGTGCACAAAACGCTTTTGTTTTAGGAGAAAAGAACAACGACTTTTTGACCGCTGAGCTTCGAGAAGCGACAACTTTGGAATGAATATAACAAAAATGCCACTGCACAAATTTTAAGGGGAAATCAGAGGTTGGAATATATCTTGTTTTGATTAGTTGCTAATTTTTATGCATTAATTAACTACTAATTATATGTGGTATGGATTGCTAATTATAGTTACTGACCATAGGATATGGTAATAATATTTTATGAAATTCCTTTCTGGATGTCACTAATGAGAGAGAAGTGTCAGCTTAATAAGCATGCCTCCCTAATTTTTTTCATAATTCACAATTTTTTTATCACCAATACAATAAAGGCTATTCTTAACATAATATTTTTTTAAAATAACTTTTTAATGTTAAAAACCGTGAAAAATAACATGTAAATAGGTATTTTTTTAAAATTAAAATTAAAAAAACAGTTTATAAAAAGATTAAAAAATTAATCAATAATTTTTTGTATATTCAACATCAATTCTAAATCCATCAAAATTCTTATACGATCTTTTTATTATTACTCAAATATTAATAATATTAACCCTTTTTTCCTTTTATAATTTGTACTAATTTAAATTCATAATATTATTGTTACAGTTTTAAACAAATGTAATTCAGTCAAATTGTTGCTACTTACTATTTATCATCTTAATTTACAAACAAATCTAACTAGTTATTGTTTTTAACCTCGTCGAATATTAGTGATGAGGTTGACACTTGTGCACCTCCAGTTGCCAACAATGGCAATTTCGAGATATCTTGCAAAACCAGTGGCACATTTGTCCCACAATAAAAACATGGGGACTTCTACCAAAAGAAATAAAGCTACTATTGTTAGTCTTATTAACAAAAGTATCATAATTTTAACATTCTTTTCCTTTGGCATAAATATCGAACAATCCATTAGATCATATATTAATTTAGATCGGCACTCCGTATGTCTATATGAAAATGTAAAACATTTTCTTCCCAATTTTAAAAATGATTTTTTCTTAAAATTTTAATTAAAAAATTTTAATTATTAGAATATGACGGGACACAATTTCATCCAACTTTTCTTATATATTTTATAGAAATGAAATATTAAACTCATAATCTTCCATTTTTATTATGAATATTTTATAATAGATATTAATTGAGTTAGCCCAACCGGTTCCATCGGCATTTCAGAATAATTACAACTTTGTTTTTTTGGTGAAATAATTACAACTTTATTCTATCAAACCCTTTAATTATTTTCATGTCTTGCAATAACCCATTTTGCCCTTCAACGCCATATAAGAACCCCTCCTCCCAAAAAAAATTTAAATAAATCAAAGCAGCAAACACTAAGTCACCAAACATGGCAACCATAACACCCAGAGATGAATCTGACTACGATAGCAGCTCTTCCTCAATAACCATACCAGATTCTAGCCGGAGCTGGATGAGCAACCTCAGCTTCGGCAGTCGGCGGAGCTCAGTCTCCGTTGCTTCATCATTCTCCGAATCTTCCTTCTCTACAACCCACAAGCCACACAAGGCCAATCAAGACGCATGGGAGGCCATAAAGAGGCTGAAGACCACCATTGGGCGAGTTGGGCTGGACCATTTTCGTATCCTCCGACGTCTAGGCAGTGGCGATTTAGGGAATGTGTACCTTTGCCAGATAAGGAACCCTGTTGTGGGTTTGCCTCAGTGCTTTTATGCCATGAAAGTGGTGGATAAAGAAGCACTGGCTATCAGGAATAAGTTGCAGAGAGCTGAAATGGAGAAGGAGATTTTGGGTATTCTTGATCACCCTTTTTTGCCTACTCTATACGCAGAGTTTGAAGCTTCTCATTATTCTTGCTTGGTTATGGAATATTGCCCTGGTGGAGATTTATATGCTGCTAGGCAACGCCAACCTGGAAGAAGATTTAGCATTTCATCCACCAAGTAAGTAAAAGAAAAGAAAAAAAAACTTTGATTATTGTTTAATTAATTAACAACACAATTAGTGTGTACTTAATTATGAATTATATATGATATGCAAATTTCCTAAACTTATTATGTTTCATAGCACTTGACCTTAATTATGTTTGGTTATGTAAATTTCTCAAATTTAATTATGTTTCATAGTGTATATGTCCATCCTCAATTCAGATTAGTGTGCAGTTCAGTAAGTAAACTGCAACGCTTGGACAAAAATAAAGTTTCAACAAAATAATTACTAAGATGTGACTATGTTTAAACAGGTTTTATGCTGCTGAGATTCTGTTAGCCCTAGAGTATCTTCACATGATGGGAATTGTATACAGAGACCTTAAGCCAGAAAATGTTCTTGTAAGAGAAGATGGTCACATTATGCTTTCAGATTTTGATCTTTCTCTCAAATGCGACGTCGTGCCAAAGCTTTTGAGGTCATCTAAACCATACGCCGTAGACAAGCACGAAGAAACTTGTTTTACACCATCCTGCGCCACACCTTTGCCGGCTGTACTTTCTTGTTTCTCCGGAAAGAAAAAGAAAGCAACTAAAAAAGTCACCACTATTATTGAAAGAATCGATCACCACCACCACCACCACCATCATCTCCACCGTCAAGAAGAACAGATTGATCCGGAATTAGTTGCAGAACCCTTCAATGCTCGATCGAAATCCTTCGTGGGAACCCATGAATATCTAGCACCGGAGGTGATATCAGGTCAAGGCCATGGCAGCGCAGTGGATTGGTGGACATTTGGGGTTATCTTGTACGAAATGTTATACGGAACAACTCCTTTCAAAGGCGAAAACAACGAAAGAACTTTGATTAATATCCTTAAACAGCCGTTAACATTTCCAAGAATTGTTGTCGGTAGTGGCAAAGAATTTCAAGAAATGGTGAAAGTTCAACATCTCATTAGCAAACTTCTGATCAAGAATCCCAAGAAGAGAATTGGGAGCTTAAAGGGTTCAGTTGAAATCAAAAGGCATGAATTCTTCAAAGGTGTGAATTGGGCTTTGATTAGATCAGTTAAACCACCAGAAGTTCCTAATCATGTATGCATGATTAAAGGTAGAGCTCAAATACCCAAGCTAAGCAAGAAAGAAAGAGAAGCACCCTATCAAATCCCTCATTATTATCATTTTGATTATTTTTAAAACTAGGAAAAAATGTAAATATAGAAGGAAAAAAAGAGAGGGTAAAACAGGAAGCAAAAATATCAATGTATGACACCAAAGATGGAGTTGTTTTCCTCTGTTTTCCAACTAGTTCATTTACTAATGAGAGATTTTAATATTTTATAATGTTATTATAATTAGGTAATTAATTAACGTAAGGCCACTGTATGGTCTTAAATTAATTCACAATTTCTGTTTTATTATTATTGTACTTTGTGTGTATATGTATTGTTTCCAATAATCTATGTGGTCATATATATATGAAATTAATGGAGTGTGGGCTTACGTGTAAAAGGAGAAAATCCCATAATTGTGGCAATGTGATCCTCATGAGAAGTCTATGAACTCATGTGGTGACAATTATGGCACTTTTCCAATGATGGTAAATACAATAAAAATAACAATGAATGAAACTTTTGGAAATATTTATTCTTTTTTAATTACTGACCATCAAATTCATTGCTACCCATTCACATGAATATCCTTTCACCGATGGAAGGAAACAAACAAAAACTCCATCATTTATCCCCGCTCCTTCTTTACCTTTATATGTACATGCACCTTGTACACAGTATATGTAATTAATTAAATTTAGTATTGTATTACTAGACTTGTTTAATATATCTTAATTTATATAAACTAAATCGAATGCTAATTACATTTCAATATGCAATGATCATATATAAACATGATCTATATTTACAGAAGCAAAGTATTTCTCGTGTGGGCCAAATTCAAAAGGATTTTGAACAGCTTGATACATAGTGACGGAACAAATATTTGAGGGTCAAATTAAAATTAACAATTCTCAATTAAAAAAATTCGTTAAACAAAACAACATCATCATTAATGTCATTAACTAACTTCAACAAAAAAAAATAAAAAAGAAGATGAATAAACAACTTACAAATTAGCAAATAAAATGCATGAAAATTTTATGGTCCTCCCATGCCCGTACTAAGCTCCACCCCATGTTGGTATATAGAACTATAGGAAAATACTAAGCGGCAAATAAATGTATACAACTATACGTAACAGAAACTATTTTGGATACATAGATCAAATTAATTAACTCTGTATATGTAGAAGAAGCATATACTAATAAACTATGCAGATTTAATTTAAAAATTATTTGAAAAGAGAAGACTTCGAATTATTAGAATTTAAACTCATATGGACTTCCTGTGTAATTTTGTCACATTTAATATCAATGAATAGAAAAAGGCCTGAAGCCGATAAGAAATTTTTTTTTTTCCATGTATAAGTGATCATGCAAGTAGTCTTTACGGTGAAATGATAGTAGAGGTAGTCAAACCTCGAAGGGCATACAGTCAAAGGAAATAAAGAGGTCAATGAAATAAGGGATTAAGGATTGAAGAATGAAGAGAGAAATGGAGAAGTGGGTATTGATGGAGATTTTTGGACTGATACCGCCAGTGATCAGCTTGCAGTAACAGTAGCAGTAGCAGTAGCACGCGCGCTGAGTCCCCTTTTTTCCTCTTTCCCACTTTGGACTCTGCCTGCTGCATATATAAGCACATTAGCATGCAATCCGCAAAGTGGCTTTGCTCTTTTATTTAACATTCATATATATATATATATATTACTCTCTTTGTTTCACCATTATATAAATACCATAAAGGAATTTAATAAACTTTTTTTTTTAAAAAAAAGAAGGTAATATTGAGACTCATCTTTTACTTTTCTTCTTCTACTTCTTCCCTTTTCTTTCATGGCACGTCATCTGTTGCTGCTAATGACATTACCTTAGACTAAGTTCAACTAAAAGTTTGGAATCTCTCAAAATCGTCATTGTTTGCTTTTGCTTTGTCTATTTAAATTTACTTTTCAATTAGGACATTAATTGTTACTTTGGATAACTAAAATACATGTGCGTTGATTGTTGAATTTACTACTGCAATAGAAACTTGGATGAAATGAAATGTAAAAACAAAAACAAACAAAAAAGACCAACGTGGATTTTGATAGGCAACCCCCTAAAAGAATACATAACTGCCACAATCCATATGGATTTTGATAGGCAATAACCAAATTAATTTCATACATCAGATTATTTTACTATTGAATTTGGAGTTATTTATCCCAAAAATCAATCAAAATAAACTCTTAGAAGCCCGTTTCTTTATATATATATATATATATATATTATAAAGATTGGAGTTTTTGAAATCATAACTTTCCACTTTTTGCATGACTATTTCATAATAAGTGTATCAATTGAATTAACAGTAATTAGTTTAAAGCTCGTTCCATTAATATATATCAATTAAATATAGAAGTATTAGAACAAAAATCTTTAGGCTTCAATAAGCAAGGACGAATTCTACGGTTATTTTCTAAAGAAATTGAGACAGGCAACTAACATAAATTTTGAACTAAGAAACGGGCAAGCACAAGCCTAAACAGTTGGGATCATCAAGTTTAAATTTGATATTCTAAATCAAAATCTGCCTCATCAAGTTTATCATTATTGAAATCTTTTTTTTATAGATACAAGAAATTAAATAATCCTTTTATTAAAATCTATAGTTATCTATTAGGATTAGGATTTATCCTTTAATTAAAATTTATTGGCTTCTTTTATATATAAAAAAAAATTATAGTTATCTATTTATATGTGCGTAAAATATTTTTTATTTTTGGACACTCACCTTCTTATTGGTTAATGAATAAGGAGAAATATTTTAAAAATAATTTTTTTCTTTTATTATTTTCTATTCTCACCAACTAATTAGGCAGTGAGTATCAAAAAATGTCCAAAAAATAAAAAATATTCTCAATAAAATATTTATTATCATCACATGAACCATGTCTATTTTTGATAATCATCCATACTATTACAGTTAACTACTTCTACAATGTCTTTACTCTCTCTCTCTCTCTCTCTCTTTTTTAAATCTACAATGTCTTTTTATTTTTTTGTAATTTTAAGATATATATAATCTATTCTTTGGAATATATAAAGTTATTAAACATTCTTTCTTAACCGATCTGGAAACATCTTTTTCTGCCTTTTTTCCTCTATTATTATTATTATTATTATTATTATTATTATTATTATTATTATTATTATTATTATTTCTACACAATTATTGACGTAATTGTTGGAGTTCTAATTGCCAGGATCGATCCACTATTGGTTTTTTTAACCTAAGTCTTCTCTGTTTTGCAATAGACTAGATTTCGACGCCAGGCAATCTTGTTCTTCTCTGAGGCATTCATCAAATATCACAAAAGAAAATTAAAAGGAAAGCCGTTTCTAACAATTATTGCAGGAAGTTTCGATAATGTATATATTCTAAAATACAATTGTCCAAAATTCTACTGTTATTACTATTTTTATTTCATATTTTCCAAAATAAAATTATATATAAGTTTCACATATATAGCCATAAGAGAAATAATTTTTGTGTAATTATAAAAAATTAAAAAAATATTTATTTAAATTAAATTTATATAAAATAAATAATAAAAGTAAAATAATTTATATTACATTAATTCTATTATAAATTAAGTTAAAATAAGAAAAATTCTCTAAAAGTTTCTTCGTGGGTTTTATTTATGGTAGCATATAATTTATATAATCAACGAAGACACCCAATTGTTGTGGAAATTGAGTTAGTTTCCATCAAAATAAATAATTACTTCAAAATTAAAACCAAGAAAAATTCTTAAGTAATTGGTGGAGTCACAAATTGTCTCATTTAAAAATCAAATTCCTTAGACTCTTAGAGTTTTTGTAACAGAATTTTTCTCAGATAATTTAAAGCATAATATATCACCAAAATAAATTACCCGATAATAGTTATTAAATAGACAATAAAGATAACACTAAAATTTAACGATATTCGACCAATTATACTTACGTTATCGGACACTACTAAAATATTATTCTACTATTTCAAAGAAATATTACAAAGTAAAATATTGTAAGAGAGATAGAAAAATACAATCAATTTTAGAAGTAAAATATTGATGTTTTGATGATTTGTTAAAAGGGGATGAACCATTTTTTATAAGCTAATATTTTTCTTCCTCATTCTCCAACTTCTGATGTGGGATTGAGAGATTGCCAAAATTTAACAAATCTCCACCTTGGTGATCTCACAGTCTCAAACAAATATTCTCTAAACTCTTATTTTACAAATTTCAGTAATGTCTCCAAATGTATTTTGAAACGCTCAATTTCAAATTCTAAGAACATTTCTCAAGTCTAAACAATGTTGGAACTTGACACATGTCATAACTTTTGTTGTCATATTTACGGGATTTTCAGCAGTCAAAATTTTATGAAGTAGTATCTCACAATCTTTAACACTTTGACTGTCACAATATACTTTGACATGCTTTTGACCAATTCTCAAGTCATTCAGCAATCACTGAAGTCAAATTGTCTCTTTAACAGCTTCTAAAACTACTATATACTTTGCCTTTGTTGTAGACATAGCAACTGTTGATTGTAAGGTGGACTTATTACTAATCGGTGTTTTTCCAAGTGTGAACACATAATCGGCAGTAGATTGACGTTTGTCTAAATCACTTACATAGTCAGAATCAAAATATCCAACTATATACTAACCAATTTTCTCATCCCGTTCAAACGTTATACCAACATTTGCAGTATTCTGAATATATCACAGAATTTATTTCACAACTTGTCAATGTCCTTTACCAGAATCATGCATGTACCTGCTCACAACTCTAACTACTTGTAAAATATCAGGGCTCATACACATTATTGCATACATCAAGCTACCAACAACATTTGCATATGGAACCTTTGACATATATTCTCGTTCTTCATCACTTTTCTGAGATAAAAGATGCATTATGCTTAAAATGAGGAACAAGTGGAGTACTAATTATTTTTGTCTTATCATTGATCCCAAAATACTTTAGTACTTTTCTCATATATTGTTTTTGAGTCAAACAAAGTCTTTCCAAATTCCTATCTCTATATATTTTCATACCGAGAATCTTCTTAGCTTCTCTTAAATCATTCATTTCAAATTCCTGATTTAGTTGAGCTTTTAACTTCTGAATCTCTCCTTCATCCTTCAAGGCTATCAACATTTCATCAATATAAAGGAAAAGATAGATAAATGATCTATCCCGTAACTTGCGCAAATATACATAATGATCATATTTACTTCTTGTGTATTTTTACTTTATCATAAACTTTTCAAATCGTTTGTACCACTATCTTGGAGATTGCTTCAATCCATACAAGAATTTGCTCAATTTGCATACCAAATTTTCTTTTCCAACAACTTTAAATTCTTGTAGCTGAGTCATGTAGATTTCTTCTTCTAAGTCTCCATGTAAAAATGCAGTTTTTATATCTAGCTGAACTTGTTCCAGATCTAATTGTACTACCAAGGCCAACAATATTCTAATGGAGAAATATTTTATAATTGGAGAAAACCCTTCATTATAATCAATTTCCTCCTTCTGAGCATAGCCTTTAGCTACCAATCTTGCCTTATAGCGGATATCATTCTTGTCAAAAAATCTTTCTTTCTTTGCATAAACCCATTTACAGTCAATTGTTTTCTTTCCCTTTGGTAGATTTGCTAATTTTCATGTCTGATTCTTTTCAAGGGACTGCATCTTTTCTTTCATGGCCTTTCTTCAATTTTCTTCTTCTGAGCTTTGAATAGCTTGACAATAAATGGAATGAATCTCATCATCTACTGAACATGTATAATTAATCATATCTTCAAGTCGAGCAGGTTTCTTAATATTCATTTTCGGTTTTCATAGTGCAATTGACTCAAGTTGCTGAGCAGGTTCTTGTGTTGAAACCTCTGCTTCCTTATCTGATCAATTTTCTACCATTAACTGTTCTTCTGCCGTATAAGTAATTTTATCAGACTTTACAATTGTTGGATCAATAATTCTTCTTCTATCGAACTCCACCTGTTTGGGAGTTCTCTCCACCTGCTGTGGAGAACCATTTGTTTGCTCATCTGTTACCTTTTTTAACACGGTAGACTCATCAAAGGTAACATCTCTACTAAAGATTATTTTCTTCGTTTCTGGGCACCATAAAAGATATCCTTTGATATCAAATGATATCCCCATAAAGATAAATTTCTTTGCCTTTGAATATAACTTCGATTCCTTAACATAATAGTATGCAGCGGAACCAAACACATGTAAGGAATTATAATCTATAACAAGTTTTCCATACCACACCTCCAAAGGTGTTTTACCATTGATAGCAGTTGATGACAAATGATTAATGAGATGACATGCATATGTTACAGTCTCAGCCCAAAACTGTCTACCCAATACAGTATTAGACAAAATACACTGAACTTTCTCCAGTAGAGTTCAATTTATACATTCAGCCACCCTATTCTGTTGTGGTGTATTTTCTGACAATGAAATGTCAAACAATTCCTTTATTTTTGTAAACTTTCATGAGGGGATCACTTGTGTACTCTCCGTCATTGTCTGTTCGAAGACACTTGGTCTTTCTGCCCGTCTGAATTTCCACTATCTTCCTTCAAATGAGAAAAACTCCCAACACTTCATCTTTTATCTTCATTGTATACACTCATACTCTTTTTGAACAATCATCAACAAAGATAATATAGTAGTGTTTACCTCTCATTGAAGCAATTTTGGAAGGACCTCATACATTTGAGTGAGCATAATCCAAAATACCCTTGGTATCATGGATTGCAGTGTCAAACTTCACTCTCGTCTGCTTCCCTTTGATGCAATATTCATAGAAGTCTAATTTACAGGTTCGTATTCCCTGCAATAATCATTGATTCGCCAGAAATTTTAAGAATTTTTTACCTATATGCGCCAAACGCATATGCCACAATCTGGTTATTTCTAGCTCCTGGTCATCACTATAAATTGTTGTTGTTGTTTCAACGACTGTATTACCTTCATAGTAATACAAATTATTGCTCCTTTGAACTATTTTTATCGTCACAAGTGCTCTAGATATAACATTTATTACTTCATTTTTAATGACTATAATGAAACCTTTTTCAAACTAGGCACATATCTAATGTCTGTTATAATTCTGATTGATCCATCATGATTTCTCAATTTGACTGAACCAATTCCAGTTGTTTTGCAAGGGCTGTCATTTGTTGTATAGACAATTCCACCTTCAATTTCTTTAAAATCGGAAAACGATTCCTAATTGAGACACAAATGATGGCTACAGTCTGAATCCAGGATCCAAGCAGTTGAACTGCTTATTGATGGCATCAATACTAATGAAAAGTCTGAATCATCACATTCAACTACATTTGAATCTGCAACAACCTTACCTTTGTCAGATTTACTTTTCAACTTAAAACAATATTTCTTCCAATGCATTTTTTTTCGACAAAAGGTACATTCATCCTTGTCCACTCTGGACTTTGATTTGTTTTTCTTTTTCTTGTTCTTATTTTTCGAACGACTCTTACTATCAAAGCTTCTACAACTCCACTGGTGCTATCCTTTTTGTCTTTTCTCCTTAATTCATAGTTATATAGTGCAACACATACTTCACTAAAAGACACCTCAGCTTTTCCATGGAGTATAGTAGTTTCTAAAAACTCAGACTTCTCAGGAAGGGATCTCAACAGCATTAGGATCAGATCTTCATCTTTAAAAGTCACATCCAAATTCATTAGATCTGCTACAAGTTGATTGAAATTGGTGATGTGATCATTTATTGTGGTCCTAGGAATATATGTGAATTTGAATAGCCTTTTATTTATATGAAGCTTATTTTGACTGTTATTTTTTAAGAATTTTTCCTTCCGTGCGTTCCACAATTTACTTGCATAAGTTTCTTTACAAAAAACATACTTTTGCTTTCTGGACAAACACGATCAAATTATATCATATGTCAAATAATTAATTATCCTCCATTCATTCTTATATGCACCTTCTGGCTTTTCTCCCTTAATTGCAATGTCTAAACCTTGCTGAAATAAGGCATCTAGAACTTCACCTTGCCACACCGAAATGGTCTGTACCATAAAAAATCTCTATTGCAATTCTCGTATTTGCTACAATAGTTCTCGTGAAAATTGATGAAGTAGAAGCTACTGTGTCTATCATGGATTTTTGTCCGTTTTTTTCCATTTCTTCTTTAAGAATATTTAATAGTTTTCAAATGTGGAATACCTAAAAAGTGGAAGATTAGCTTACGCCGCAACCACAGAGTATATAACTCAGTCACCTTGGCTTTGATACCAATTATTGTGGAAATTAGGTTAGTTTCCACCAAAATGAATAATTGTGTCAAAATTAAGATAAAAAAAATTTCTAGGTAGTTGGTGGAATCATAAATGGTCTTTCTTAAAAACCAATTTCTTTAGACTCTTAGAATCTTTGTAAAAGAATTTTTCTTAAATAATTTAAAACACAATATATTACAAAAAAAAATTACCTGACAATAACTATTAAATAGACAATAAAGATAACACTAAAATTTAACGAGGTTCAACCAATTATGTCTGCGTTCTCGGACACTACTAAAATAATATTTCACTATTTCAAAGAAATATTATTACAAGAGATAGAAAAATACAATCAATTTTAGAAGTAAGGGATTGATGTTTTGAGATGATTTGTTAAGAGGAGATAAAATCTTTTTTATAAGCTAATATTTTTCTTTCTCACTCTCCCACTTCCGATGTGGAATTGGAAGATTGTCAAAATTTAACACCAATAACATTATAACAATGTAATTAATTGCAAGTGAATGTCAAAAAAAAATTGCAAATGAAAATTGCCAAGGTAAGAGATACTGTTAAATTCATTGCCAATTTAACTCATTGACCATAAAACCGAAATGGGAGATTTGGAAAGATGGCTAGTAGAGCTAGCTAGGGTTGAGCCAAAATTGATATTCCAAAATTTTGAATAAATTGAATTAAAAATGTAATTTTTAGGATGGGTTTTTTTTGGGATTATTTAGCTCAATTTGAGTTAAATTTTTTAAAAGATTAATTATATTCATAAATTGAATTAGATTCAAATAGTATGAGATTTTTTTTTATTATTATTCAACTTAAATTTTGATTTTCAAATTGAACCTAAAGTTCGAATAATTTGATTCAATTAATTTTCTATATTTTAAATTCGAATTGTTGGGTTTAGTTGGGATTGAAGGATGCACACCCTTTAGATGGTCATACATAGGGATGACAACGGATACGGATTTTGTAGGTACTCGTATCTATCTGAACCCGTTTAAATCATAATGGATAACCCTATTAGGATTTTGGAACGAGTTTGAGTAACAATATTTAAATCCGTCACATGTTTGGGTATGGTACAAGTAAAGACTATCAAATACCTGCTACCCAATGAATCTGATTATATTTAATATATATATATATATATATATTATGCAATTTATTCTATTTTTATTTATTAAATGTAATGATATAATTAATTATTTTTATGTGTTTTTATAGATTGATAAATAACAAATGTAATAGGAGTTTAAAATTTGAAATATAATTTTTCTATCATAATTAACAATATTTAATTTTATTCTTTTAATGTTATTTTTGAACAATTTGATGAATTATTTTAATTTGAATGTGTTGAATTAGATTTTATATTTTATTTAATTTTATAGTGATTTATAGTAGATTGTTTGTATATTTTTAAAATTTTAATTATTTAATTAATTTAAATTTTATTTTATTTTAATTTTTTAATAATAAACGGATAATTAAAGTAGATTTTAGGTATCAATTAAGTAATATTAATTGAGTTTAGGACGGATATATGTATTAATATTATAATTTTAAATGAATTCAAATAGATGTGTATATAATCAAATTAGAGTAAGACAATTTTTGTTGGTTCTTTATCTTGTCATCCCTAGCCATGCAATACAAGTGGCAAGTACAAAACAAGAGACTAAAATAGAAATGACAAGGAGGAGCATATTTTAGGATACACAATTTATTTGGTTTATACAGAGTTTGGGTAGTGAAAAATGGGTTTGGAAATAAATAAATAAATAAATATATATATATATATATATATATATATATATATATATATATATATATATATATATATATATATATATATATATATCAATTTTACTATTCATGATCGGTTTGGATAGAAAGTGGGTTTAGTTTTTTTGGATACCTATTACTCAAATCCGATTATATAATTGTATAATTTTTTTTAATTTTAATTGTATTATATTAAAATATATAGTGTAATATTTAAGTCTAATAAGTATTTTACTTAGTTTAAAATTTTCATTATATAACTATATTTAGATGTTTGTTTAATTTTAAAATTTGTGAGATTATAATTTGTAATTTGTAGTATATTATATATGTTTGATAATTAATTATTTAATTTATATTTATTTAGTTAAGAAGGTAATAAATGAGTAGTATTAATAGAGTTTGAAACGAATACATAGAGGGATAATTATAAGAGTTTCTACATAAATATCATTTAAAAATATTTAAAAATATGTTTTTTATTTACTTTATTTCAAAAATAATTTCTTTTAAATTTAGTGTTTAGTGACCATCTGAATTATGCCCCGTTTCGAAATATTTTAGGAGTTCGATCCAAAAGGGATTTTTTGTGTATGGAAATATGTGGCTGGAGCGATTTGGTTCTGTACTAAGGTTATATATATATAATTTGTATGACAACTGAAATCAATAAAATTATTTTCTCCCTATCTGTGGATGAATGTCACACTGGTTAAACCACATAAATCTCTATATTTATAATTTTTCTTATTTAATTTCTCTTTTATTTTTGCTATTGAATCCATAACATTTACTATTGCAAAAATGTTGTCTTATACTTAAACTAAATTTTTAATACATGAATTGAATAAATAAAAAATTTGCAGCCAAATAAAAACTATTTTACAATAAATATTCTAGATATCAAATATATATATATATATATATATTCAAAAAAAGAAATATTTTTAAAATAATAATTTTAAATGAAATTTTTAAGCGAAAAAATTTTAAAAGAGGTATTTTAATAATTTTTCAAAAATAGTAAAATATTTTTTAAGAAAAATATTTAAAAATGACAAATTATATAATTTTAGATAACAAAGAAAAAAAGATTTATTGATTATTTTATTCTAACTATATAGAAATTTAATTATCTGTTGCCTTTCCTAAGAGTAAAAGATTAAACTAATTAATACAAAAATCCGACAGATTACACTAAAGTCCACGCCCACCAACCCAACAGCCACTGGTCACCCACTCGGCTAAAACCATGAACCTATAAAAAGGTGACCCGTTACATTAATTAACATCGTTTATCACCATTGTCTGTCAATTAAAGCAGGTGATGCGTTAATCTAGACCCTTGATTTGGGACACCTAGCAGCTCCATACAGACGAACACGATGCTTCACCCATGGTTTTTTGGGCAGTTTCGTGTTAAACCACTGGTTTGTTACATCTATAATCACTGAATCAAAGGAAAAAAAAGAGAAGGAAAAGAAAAGAAAACAAGACTTTCTACTTAAAATTATATAAAAGAAGCATTTGTATAGATTTTTGGGACAGTGTAAAACACTGGTGGATAATGTTTGCAGATCTTGATGATGCCCTCTGTTTTCTGTTTTTTCACTAATATTTTATTAAAAACCTTCTTTTTGATCTGAATAATTAATAAAACCTTTAACTCCAGTTTAGTTCTGGATTTTCACAATTAATGGTCATGGGATTGGGATAGATATTAAATGCATTAATTAAATTTGATTTATTTTTTTATGCAAATATTGAAAAGTTCATTCTTTATATATTTATTATGGAAATGAAATTTTCTATAAACATTTTTCTTCTTTGTTACTAAAAACCTTTACTCCATGTTGGATAGAACAAAAATATCGAGGGCGAGAAAATAAGAGTAAAATACTGAGAGATTATCATTTTAATCTATTTGGGAAAGAAAGAAAAATAACGAGTGGAGAAAAAATAATGTTTATTTTTACATTTTCACTTTCTTTCTAAAATATAAAAAAAATATGCAGATTGAAAATAAAAAAGATAAAATTACTTTTTTTATCGCTAGTTATTGATTTTTGACCAAAGATTTAAAAAAATTATATTTTCTTTTCTATCATTCTTTATTTTACTTCAATCCAAACGCGTCAGAAAATAAGGAGCAAAATGAAAATGGTTACCAAACATAAGTTTAGTTGAAAAATAAAGTTTTAACCACTCATAACACGAAGTGTCTAAAATCTGTGTGCTATGAAGTATTTTCCACTGAATTCAAACTATTCCTGTGATATAAGTAACCTAAACTAGCTACTGTTGTCTCGTGTATAGTACTTATATAAAAAAATGAAAAAGAAAAAGCCCAAAGTGGGAAAATTACAGAAGAATCAACTGACAAAATAAGAATCCCAAGACAAGATATCAAAAACAAGAGACACCAATAATTCTTAGAACTTGGAATTGAAGCGAAACCATCAAACTCTATCTTTAACACCTGGGGCTACATTATCCATCTTAACTACACTTAAGTCGTTATAAATATCCATGAAAAATCTTACTTATTCCACTTCACAGCTTCTTCAACAATCACCCTTTGTTCTCTTCTCTGATCTCTAGTAACATTCTTTCTTTTAGATTTGTTCATTATTAATAATTTCATAATGGCCAAAAACAATGTAGCTCAGTCTCCTCTTGAGAAAACTAGCTTGTCTTCACTTGACCAAAGGTTGGCTATGGCAAAGCGTTGCTCTCATGGTACTTAACTTTCTATTTTTCTTCTTTTTCAGCATGGTTTTGTAGCAATTATTAGTTCTTCTTTTGTTTATCAACTTTGCACTTCTTGGGTATTGTTCAGTTCATCATAAAATGTGATTATTGGATGTTCTAAAATAAATTGGTTAAAAGTGAATCCTCTTTGTTGAAGGGGACCATGAACCATAGGCCAAGGATCTTTTTCTTTTCTAGCAGTAATATAAAATTAGAACTTTGGACCGAGAATTTAGCATTAGTTCTCGTAGTCAAAATTGATGGCTAGCTTGCTTATTTTATCATGGATATGCATTGGCTTATTATATGCTTTGACGTGCTCATTAATAATTATTAGTTGATTCAGTTCTCATTAGTTTTGCTTCTGAAAAAGTAAGGTGGAAAATAATAATCAATCTATGTTTTGATCTTTGTTGAGCAGAAGGTGTGGTTGCAGGAGCTAAAGCAGCTGTGGTTGCTAGCATTGCCACTGCAATTCCAACTGTAAGTTTGTTTTTTTCCATTACTTCAGAATTAATTCATTGATCGATAACAAAATATAAGAGAAAACAAAAACTCAACAGTTCTGTTTGTCCTGCCTGTAGCTGGCCAGTGTAAGAATGCTGCCTTGGGCAAGAGCCAATCTCAACCACACTGCTCAAGCTCTCATAATCTCTACAGGTTCATTACAATTTAATCACTAGTTGTTATTCTTGCTAATTTTCCATTATGTTATCATCTATTAATGTAATTATACATTTATTTTCAGTTGCTGGAGCAGCATATTTCATAGTTGCAGACAAGACTGTGCTGGCAACAGCAAGAAGGAACTCCTTCGGCCAGAAATCTACCAATTGAGGCATATGTATGGCTTACCAGCTTCAATTTATATTGCATATCATCAAGTATTCTAAGAAGCAGTTATGTAAATCCATCATCTATGCAAAAATAAACAAGGGTTTTTCGTTCTAAGAGCTCAAGAGCATTTATGTACTCATCATCAATCAGCTCAAAGGAATGAAAATTATATATGACTAATAGATGTGTGAAAGTGATGTAGCTAACAACATATTCACAAATAAATTAAGGTTACCAACAATCTTTACATGAGCAAGAACCATCTTTGAAATGATGGAAACGATTCCTATCTCTGGCAATAATTTCTCTACTGAAGATCTTGGATATTAGCTTAGTAGCGGAATGACAGTTACCACATACACGAAGATTCTTAACTATTCTTATTGTTGTCCCTGGATTTGTGCTGAGCAAACCATAAGCAATCGCTAATTTCTCACTGTGATGACTCAAAGCCCCTTCTTTCCATTCCTCATCCATATTATACAGTACCTCAGATGTGTCCGGTTCGAATCCAGCCTTTGCCAAAAGGATATCTATTTCTTCCACCATTTCATAGATTTCTTTGCTCTGAGGATGTGTCTTGTCACTGACAAGAAACTCATGAACTATGCTATCCACTTCAATAGAGCTACAACCTGGAACTTTCTTCATTCCCTTATCGTTTAGTCTAGTTCTTATTTTCGCTACTTCCTCCCACCTACCAGCTCCTGCGTAGATGTTTGATAAGAGCACATAAGGCCCAGTGTTTTCAGGCTCAAGTTCAAAAAGATGATTGGCAGCAAATTCAGCCAGTTGAATTCGTCCATGAGCTCTACAGGCTCCAAGCAGTGAACCCCATATAGCCCCATCCGGTTTCATTTCCATATTCTTTATCAAGTTCTCTGCTTCGTCAAACAGTCCAGCTCGGCCTAGAAGATCAATCATACACCCATAGTGCTCCAGTTTTGGAGAAACCTTGTAATCTTGGATCATTGAATTAAAATACTGGCGTCCAAGGTCTACCAAACCAGCATGGTTACATGCAGACAATACACCAACAAAGGTAATAGCATCTGGTATAAAACCTTCATTAGTCATTCTTGAAAAAAGATCGAGGGCCATATTTGCCCGCCCATGCATAGCAAACCCAGAAATCATCGCATTCCAAGAAGCCAAGCTTTTAGTATTCATGCCATCAAAAATCTGTCTAGCTGCCTCTATGTTACCACACTTCGCATACATATCAATAAGACTGGTCCAAAGTGCAGCATTGGCTAAATTCTTCCAGTTCCTGTCTATGTAAGCATGAATCCACTTACCAAGTCCTAGAGCACCCAAGTTAGCACAAGCTGGAAGAATGTTTAACATGGTCACATCATTAGGCTCAACATTTGTTTGCAGCATTTGCCTAAACAACCCCAAGGCTTCCTTATAGCAGCTCGAATGAGTATATCCACCGATCATAACATTCCAAGAAACCACACTCTTCATCTCTATACTCTCAAAAAAATTGTTTGCCTCTTTCAGTTCTCCACATTTGGCATACATATCAACAAGTGCATTCACAAGCCTAAGATTTGATCCTAGTCCATGCTCCTCAACCCATGATCGGACCCAATTGCCCAGCTTGAGCGATCCTGACTGACCACAAGCAGAAAGGACACTTAGCATTGTGCTAATATTAGGTGCAACAGTTGATCTCCGCATCTCTTCAAAGAATGCCAATGCTTCTTCAACTCGACCAGTTCGAGCATATCCTGCTATCATAGCATTCCACGAAACCACATCTCTTATAGGAATTTCATCAAAAAGCTGTCGAGCTTGATCAAGTAATCCCTGTGAAGCATACCCCGTAATCAAAGCCGTAAATGAGACTACATTTCTCGTAGAACTTTTCTCAAAAACCAATCTTGCATTACCCAATTCACCATTTTGAGCATACATGGTAATCAATGAACTGTGCACAAAAGCATCCTGTTCAAGTCCAAGCTTCAATACATGTGCATGGATCTGTTTCCCTTCATGGGTACCTGTAATTTTAGCGCAAGACTTGAAAAGGGAAGGGAATGTATGAGTATTTGGATCCACACCCGAGACAATCATATCGACATAGTATTCTAAAGCTAAAATTGGGGATTCGCTGAGTGAGAGACCCCTAATAATATGATTCCAAATTACTTTATTTGGATTTTCAATAGTTTTAAACAGCAAGAGAGCGTAAGAGAGATCACCAAAAGGTGAGACTGCAGAAAACTCAATAAGCTTGCTAAGTGCAAAATGGGTATTGTGGAGACCAGTTTTAATGATTTGGCAATGAATTTGCTTCAGAGTTTGGAGGTTTCTGCAAGAGGAGAGAAGAGTAATAGATGGGTGGCTTTGAAGAAACTTGTATGGAGGATCTGAAAAGGGAAGGACATGAAGAGTTAATGGTGAAATTGCGAGTGAAGGCGCGAACACCATAGTTGTAGTGCGGAGAATGAAACGATATCGTTGAAAGGTTGGGGCTTTTTCAGTTATTCTTCGCACCAAAAATAACGGATTTTTCTTGTATGGACGGGATTCAAAAATAAAACCGTGACTCAATCCAATTATGAAATTGACAAAAAAAAAAAATACAATTATGAAATAATAATATATGATAATAGTGTAATGATTAAATTAATTTATACATTTATTCATAAATTTGTTTAAAAAAATATATGTGTTCTCTCCTAACTTTGAAAAAATTTCAATAAAATTTAAATTTGAAATCTCTAATTAAAAGAAAATACTCATCTTATAGGATTTCTTGTTTTTCTTTTTTCATAATATCTGTCATTTTTTTTAAAATTTAATAGTGGAAATTTAGATTTTTCAATCTTTATTCTAATATAAATAAAGGGTATAATAGAAAAATAATAGGATAAATTTTGTCATGTAATTACACTATTTAACTTTCCTTGGTCCGAGAAAAAAGAGGAGGAACTATCGTTTTGGGACGGAAAGATCAGTAAAATTTTGTGGAATAAATGAAAATATAATTTATTGAATTAAAATAATAAGCTCAATATAAATATTTTACAAATTAAGTTAATCCATTGCAAAATTTGTATAAATACTGATCTAAATTTCACGAATCAAATCTGTCTTGCATCGGAACTTAATGCTGAACTAGCAGTCTGGGTACATTATGTGCTGCGTTCAGTTTATAAACGATAATTAAGCAAGTTATTTTCAATATTTAATTCTATTGACAATAATAAACATTAAATAAAAATTTAAAAGAATTGCCTCTAATCCCACAAACAATACCAAAACAAGGGATACATATTTTCACAACTATAGCAGTAGGATACAGAGAAATCATTTGAGAAAACAGAAGGATGGTCTTTATTCATACATGTACAATTTGTTCCATTTTGGAAAACAAGATAGGATTGTTGTTTGCCTATACGCATTCTTATAAACACACTTTGAATATTCTTCTGCTTTCTAAATCTTTTAAAATGGACGTCAATTTTTTCTTTTTTCTTTTTTCTTTTTCTTTTTAATCAATGGATGAATAAAAAAAATTAATGAACTAAACAAATTATAAATATTAGAATTAAAATTATGTGGGTCAATAAAATCGGATTTAATAATTGTGAATTAATCATTATTTTAAATTAATAAGTCATTTTGAATAAATCTTTATTATATTTCATAAACTTTGAACGTGTGATCCTCTTCCAAAATAACGTACTTACTGACAGAAAAATCAATGAAATTAACAAGTATGCAAAGCAATATGTGTCACATAAAATACATAATAAAGTTAAATAGTAAAAAAGAAAAAAATTGAAGCTGTTACGACACCTACAAAATCACGAACATGATATGAATCTTGTTTGTTACTTTTGAATTATTGTAAAGAGGGAATAAAAAAGAAGGGAAATTGGCATCATAAGGAACTGATTCCAAATGAAAAAAATCTCCCCAAAGTTTTCTTCGGATATTTTAACTGCACCATGTACACCGGGACTGCATAAAACCTACTCATCATAGAATGATCTGGCAAGCCTGTGTCCACGTATGCATCACTCTCAGCTGACGGTACCACCCATGTGAATCAGCTGAGGATTTTCCTAGCCAGAAATAACTTAGCAATATCCACTATTCTTCAAATACAGCTATTCTTTACTAAGTAATAAAGACGGATACAAATTGATTTAAGTTTCTTCTTAAGACATATTTAAAATAAATATATGTAATTGCAGTGCCGGCTATGACTAAGTATTTCTAACTTTTGAAACCCGTTTTTGCCCAAGAATAATTGAAAAGGCAGAATTATTGCGCCAGCAGGCTTATCTAAGTCTCTCAGAAAAATACAACCAGACTATCTGCAAATGGGTGGGCATTGAAGGTGTATATAAGTACTACACCAGCATTCACAAACACATACTTCACTTGCTACTTTACTTCTCAAGGTTTGCTTCTTCACCTTTATATATGTTTTCTAGTTTTTCATATTTGTATCACGCACTACTTGTCAGATTATTACATGTACTTATTTTTAGATTCCATAAGAGATGAGAATTTATAATTATGTTAGAAATGAATTTTTTTTTTTTAAATTTAAGACATTTTGGAGCAATGATAAATCCATAATTGTTAGTGTATTGATATTGTTGTTTGAAATTTGCTCGTATAGAAAAAAATGAGCTGGAGTGGAGGAGACTGGATATGCAGCGCATGCCAACATCAGAATTTCAGAAAAAGGGAAGTGTGCCACCAGTGTGGGTATCCGAAGTATGATGGGCCAGATCCGGCGGGATGGACGAAGGTTTTGCCCGGCGACTGGTATTGCACAACACTCAACTGCGGAGCTCACAACTATGCTAGCAGGCCAAGCTGCCACAAATGTGGCGCTTTGAAAATTGGTTATGCATCTCATTGTGGAGGCAGCATGTACCCATCCCATGCTAATTTCCCTGCCGGTTGGAAACCTGGGGATTGGCTTTGCCCTAGGTGAGTTCCATTTAACATGAGTATAATTTAATCATACGCTATCATATATATATATATATTCTCTCTTTGTCCAAATTTAATAGACTTATTTTTATTTTCACACAGATTAAGAAAATAATGTTAATGTAGTTACATAACATAATCCAACATTAATTAGGGTGTCATTAAAAAATTACAATAATAACTCATTTGTTTACTATAAGATACATTAAAAAGGGATATATTAGAGAACTAACACATAACCATATTATTTTTTCTAAAAAAAAAAAAGTAAACTATCTTTTCAAAATAAATTAAAAAAAAAACTAATCAAATTTGTACATATCAGGAAATATAATTTATCTATATTTTTTAAAATCGGTTATTTGTGTAAATGATAAGTAATTATTCAATTTTTTATTTGAACAGAGTGGGATGCGGAGTACATAATTATGCTAACAGGACTGAATGTTTCAAGTGCAAAATACCAAGGGATTTTGGTATATATGCAAACTCCATATTCTTTTTCCACGTTAAAATTGTTAGCATTATATATATAATGATATATTTTTTTTCCTTAACGATTTCAGGTGGTGCGGTTCAGTAAAACTGCAAAATTAGGAACGCAATATTCCATGCAATCATATTATTATTATTATTATTATTATTATTATTACTATTATTATTATTAAATAAATCAAATTTTCCCTTGACTTCTGATAATGAGGCTGAACCGTTTGCAAAGGGCACGTTTCTGCTTGTAGTATGGATATGGAGATTATGGTGTTGTGATTTTGTGACAGTTAAATCTCAATAATGTTTTATTTATGCAATTCTCTTTACAAAAGATGGTCATATATTATTGGAAAAAAAAACTAAAAATTTGGCAAATAACATCGAATTTTAAATCTCTTTAATTAGTTGAAAATTCCAGGAAATAATAACATATTACTAATTAAGATTGAGAAAGTAAAATTGCATGTTTCCTCAGAAAGATATTGGAGCAGCTGAAACTATTGAATGCGCCCTTTTCGATCACCTTTATTTTATATATAATCTGGATTTGGTGTGCAATAAAAAGTAAAGGAATCGATGCCAAATGTAAAAAGGGCAATGCATAATTAATTTGGGCAGAATATATAGTACAGATTCGCAGGTCGTAGCTGATTATCAAATAAAAGTGAGAAACATTAAGCGCTTGTCTACGTTGGTGGCTGAATTGAATATAGATGAAGGCTACAAATGATTTATGAATTTCGCTATGTTTCTAATTCGAGTTCAAATATTTAATAATTAATTGTCAAGTAATAATTATATAATTAAATTAGATTTAGAGTTGTTAAAGGAGTTTCTTCATATATGCTACGTACTTCGAATGGAATCTAGTTATCACTTCTTTTTTGTTGGAAAAAATTAGTTATCACTTTTATGTCTCATTGGTATATAATGGATATGTTAAATAAGATAATATTGAGTTTGAGTGTTGAATTAAAATATTATTAGGCTTAATCTAACAGGCTTATCTTCGAATTCAATGTCCTTTTCATTTTGGTTTGTTGTCTCCCAGTAATTTTTGTTATTTTTCAATTCGAGACTTGCATTCCAATTAATAGATGCACCTAATAACTATTATTGGTATATATAGCTTATGTTACCGTTAGAATTTAAAATTATTAATATAAATTTAATTTAAAATATATTTTTCTATTGTATATAGAAAATAGAAGAAATAAAAACATAATACATGGTTTAGTATTAACCGCTACGATAAAATTATATATTCTATACTCTTTTATCTTAAATATATATAGTAATGAGTCTAAAGAGGTTTTGAGTTTCACTATTATAACTCCATCGAATTTAAATTAATATTACAATCCTAATGTATTTTTGGAAAACGCTACTTTAGTATTAAATGGTTTCATGTGAATTTTTCCCTCATCCATTTTGAACGAAATGTGTTACAATTGGTTATATTGTGATTATATGGTTTTGTGTATATATATATATATATATATATATATATAAAGTTTTGGTAAAACCTTCAATTTAGTTTCTATACACTTTTTCACGATGTGGTGGATGGCGTGTTTGTACTTTCATTTCGGTAATTTTAACTCTCATTATTTTTTAAGTTTTTTTTTTGAAATTTTTCGGTAATTATACTAACATTCGTTAATCATCTAGGCTAAATTACCAACAACAAAAAAACACGAACTTCGACCCTTTTTCACAATTATAACATAATCTAAGCCTTTTATCGATGAAATATACGGTTTTAACGTTTTTATAATAAAAATAATTTCTGACAATAAAAAATAGTATTTTTGTTTATATGAATGTCAGATTTTTTTTTTTATATATATATAAAAAAAGCTCAGTCAGTCAATAAATGTTGAGTCAGAACTCCCACATCTAAACGCACCACTTTGCTTGATCAGATGATTCTTTCTATCGTGTAACTGGCTTGTCTCTTCCCAATTCAATTCTCAGCTTCTGGGTTTGATTCCTTCTGATGTGGGCAAGGTTGAAAACCTTCAAAGTCTTGATCTTTCTAACAATTCTCTCAATGGGTCTTTGCCTTTTTTTCCCTTTTCAACTCGATCCTTCTCCGGTTTCTTGATTTATCTAATAATATATGATCTCTGGTGAGCTACCAGAATCTTTAGTTTCTTAATCTCTCTGACAATGCTTTGGCTGGAATCTGACCTCCTAGTCTTACTATTCTTTTTAATCTCACTGTTGTTTCTTTGAAGAGTAATTATCTTTTTGGGGCTTTGCCTGGTGGGTTTCGAGCTGTTCAAGTTTTAGATATTTTTCCAATCTCATTAATGGATCTTTGCTTCATGATCGATTTTGGTGGTAACAATCTCCGTTACTTAAAACATTTTTTATAACAAGTTATCTGGGAAAATTCCATCAGATTCCACTTCACAAATCCCTGATAATGCAACTATAGATCTCTCATTCATTAATTTCACCAGAGAAATTCCATTCCAGATTCTAGCATTTTCTTGAACCAGAAATCAAATTGTTTCACTGGAAATCCCGATCTTTGCAGCAAACCAACAAAAAACTTGTGCCCAATTCATTCTTCAACAACTTCTCTCCCTAATGAATCTTCCCCTACTTCTCCTCCAGCAATCGCTACAATTCCAAGAACCATAGCCTCTAGCCCGTCAGAAACCGCCCGACCCGGACCATCAATCAGGTCAGGGCTTATGCTGGCAACCATTATAGGAATTGTAGTCGGCGATATTGTTGGAGTTACAAATCCAGGTACAATTTTCTTCTACGTTTACCACTGAAATAAGAGAAAAAACGTTGAAACCACGATTAAGAAAGAGGCAAATAGTGCAAAGGATAAAACTTGGTCATCTTCTTCATCGGAATCGAAAGGTTTCGCAAGATGGTCATGTTTGGGCAAGAGAGGAGATAATAAAGAAGAATCCGATGATTCTACCAGCTGCTCTGATGACAACCCAAGAAGTCAAAAAATTCATGAACCAAACAAAGCGGACACATTTTTGTTACCAAAAAAAAAAAAAGTGAAACTCAGCTTTAAAACGTGAAAGTGCTGATTCAGATTTTTTTTTTATTTACAAAAGAAATTCGGCATTGACTCAAGTAAAATATCTTTTTTTTTCCTTGCTAGAAGCTACTTTTATTATAAAAACTTTAAAACTGTGTATTTTATCGTTAAAAAATTTAGGTGATGCTATAATTATGAAAATAATTAAAGTTTGTGATTTTTTTTTAGTAAATTAGCCAATCAGCTAAAATAAAATTGTTTTATTGTTCAGCTACAATCAAATAAAATATAAATTAAAATGTATGATTAAAATATGTCCTTAATCCAACTAACAACTTGTATATTCAATTTAATGCGGACAAAAACTAATTTTATATATTAATAAATAATAATATTTATCCATTTTAAAAAAAATGTAAACAAAGGCTTTTTTTAAGAAAATAATAATATAAAAACTTAAATTATCAAAATAAAAATACAAAAGTTAACTTGCAAAAAATTGAAAGTACTTAAACAGAATTGTTTTGCCTGAAGTGTTGATATAACTTAGAAAATGATAATGAATTATTTAAGTTTCAAAATTTACATATTCCATTTCCAATTTATTTCGATCCCACAGTCATTTCCAATTTTTTTTTTCAGTCTTGAGGTCTCTCGGAGCTTCAAGAATTGAAAGAATGCCTTATAATTTTCTTCTTGGATAGGTTCACAGGTGTTATCAAATTATGTTTACAAAAGATCCTTCAGATTTTCTTTTTTCTTTGCACTTCAATCATCAATTACTGACCAAGAAATAATACTCCTCGTTCCGAGACTTATTTTGCATGAATAGGTCCCCATGCTGAGGCCTGTCTTTGGGCTTTTCAAAGCCAATAGCCCCGAATAACGTAAACGGCATGTGGAAGCTTTGTTCCCAAGGGGAAGATGGAAATGACACATTAATTTGTGGGATAAATTTAAGGGTAAATTAATTGAATAGGGGAAATAGATAATTTCAGATTTTAGAGGAGGAGAATTTTCGATGTTATTATCTCTGGCTAAAAATTCAGAGGCCAACTCTTTACAGAAGGGAATAAAATGGACACTTCGATGACCAATAATTGACCCCAACAAAAAGATGAAATTGTTGACAAGTCCTTTTCTCACTTTCAAACCCATGCACCATACTTAGTTACCACTAACCCTATTCTTGGAACATACTCAGAATATAAAATCTGTTTACTTGTACCCATTTCCCCTTAATCAATGATTATTAAATGAAGAATTTGGAATTGATTTCGATCTCAAGAAACATCAATTCCCATATGCGAAGCTGAGAATATTCAAAATTCAAAATCAACGGCTATTTTTAAAAAATGAAATCAACCCATAAGGATGTGGATTCTCAACAGTATTATTGACAGGAAATTGGACCCCTACACCAGAAGAATAAAGAGTGGGAGCATGTTAATTATAAGGTTTTCCATTTTCTTTTTGATTTTTATTTCTTACAAGAAAATGGAATATTCATCATGTCTAGCAAAAAAAAAAAAAGAAAAAGAAAGAATGGTGATTACTGATTAGGATTCCTACTTATCGAACATTAGGTCAACACGCAAGCATCTTTGCCTACTTAGCATTCAATATGTTTGCCATATCAGCATACAAGGGAGCATTTAGTCATCTAGGAAATTCTAAAATGATTTTTTTTTTCTTGAATTAGATATATCAATTTTTGCTTTACCTAGCTATATAATAATTTATCACTAATATATGCTAATTGAGTTGAATTATGAAATATTCAAATTGAATCAAACTATGAAAAAACAAAATTGAGATATTCAATTCAATTTTGATGCCAAAAAAATAATTAATCATAAAATTAAAATCGAATGAAACTGAAATTTAAACTTCATTTTATAAAATTAAAATTATATATAAATAAAACCCATTATTTAATTTTTATTTATGATATAATCATTTTCGACTAAACTCAAATTATGCTAACCCTAGCTCATGTAACCATATTCAAATAACTTGGTCATTTGAGGTTCACCTACTCGCACAGTTAGTTGATGCGATAAAATATTAAATTGATGCAGGAATCCAAATTGGATAGCTAATACTAAAAATATTAAGTTGATGGGAGGGTGCATGGGTCCACACCGTCGAAATAACAAACTTAATATATTGAAAGCAAATTCCAAAATTAGCAGCCTAAACTCCAATATTCCTTTCACTTTTTTACTAACTTAACTACACCATCCATCCATCTCTGCTGCCCATTCTTCCCAGCGGCGCCTCGCCGCATCCAAACTTCTGTAAGATGGGCACTTTTTTAATAACCCTTTTCTTTTTTCCTATAATATCATTATATAAAAAATTGGGTTTTGCTATCTATACATTCTGCTTTTTCAAAATCTTACACTTTGAACACGTGTCAACCTACCAATATGACATGTCTTCACTTTCGGTCAAAGAGAAATATTTAATTAAATTCAGTCTATCAAGTTATCTGTAAAATAATTCAATCACACAATAACATATATGCACATTCATTAATTGTCAATAAATATGAATAAAATAATTAAACACATGTCACTGTATGATTGAATTAGCTTATTTAAATATCTTTCCGCATCAAAATATGATTTTGTCAAACAATTTTTTATATTGTATTATTGAATTACCTTACGGATAACGGGATAAATTAAGTCTATATAAATATTTTTCTTCATCAAAAAATGATTTTTGTTCGAACAATTTCTTGTATGCATGCCACAAGTTCTTATGTTATTTATAGAATTATCAACATTTTTTTTGAATTCTTTTATCTCGTATATGTTAAGGAGGGTCTCAGTCATGTGACATGGGAATTTAGATATATGTATATACACTGACGCAGAATGGGTGGATGGCAATGAATGTGGATTTTCCTCTTGCTTTTGAATTATTGCAAAGTGAGGAATCATATACAAGGAAGACAAGAATTTCGCGTTCTGCAATGGATGTGCATTATAGGGAACTGATTCCCAATTTAAAAAAGGAAAAAAATCACAAGCATTTTCGACCTTTTTAGCTGCACCGTGCCCACCTGACTATATATAACCTGCTTAGAAAGAGGCTTATCTGCCATCTAGTACAGATAAATTCTTGACATATGACACGTCAGTTTCCATGTCAGCAAATATTGGACATGATGAAGCCATCCTTGAGATTGGGGGTGGACCAAAAAAAAAAATTCATTAATCCAAGAGTTTAAATCCAGAAGTTGGTGTATGACCAGATTTTTTATTAATATTTACAATTTTTGTTAACATTGACTATATAACTCAAATAATAATTAACCTTGATTAATTTTAACTTATAATTGTAAGTTGAATTTGGATAGTTAGACTAATTGACAATTTGAATGAATGAATGAATAATGATATGGGGTTAATCAGCAAAAGTAATTAGCCAATCAAAATTAATAATTAATCGATTACCGATTATCCGATCTTAATGAAATGGTTAAAATTTTATTTTTTTATAAATTTATTATTAACAGAAAGTGATTATAAAATGGTTAACCGATCCATGCCCAGCTACTCATTGCTTGTGATTGTGACGAATAAGATTAGAGAAAAATTATATAAAATATGCTTTAATTCCTAAACTTTATAAGTTTATGCAATCAAAATCTTCAATTGACTTTCTTAAATTTCAATTTTGATATAATTTAGTTCTTATTTGTGAAATAGTTAGCATCTAACTAATAAAGTTAAAAGAGTTAATTAAACAAATTTTTAGTTAGTCCTATTTATAAAACTATTAGCAAATAATTCAGGCATAATGCATTTTGCCACGATTTGTCACTTTACATTATATTTACTAATTTTTAATACATTTTTCATCATATATATATTTCACAATTATAACCTCCTTTATTTTTCCATTTCGAGTTACAATATATGAATGTGGCAGGAGATATGTTTGCCAAATCACATACCATATTAGTGTTTGAAACTAATTACATCCTAATTAAATAATTAAGTAGCTAATTGTAATAAAATTAGAGTATATAGAGTAATATTTACTCTAAAGTGACTAACGTGACTAAGTATAGAAGGCTACACATATATTAAGCCTCTAATTAATAATTAAAAATGTCAATTGAATAGACTTTTAGTTACCATTATTTAGGAAACATTTAACATTTCAATTACTAAATTAATTCACAATCAATAGTTAATGGATTTAAATAAATTTTCAATTCATGGACTCAATTGTATAGAGTTGTAAAATTAAGGGACTAAAGTTATGCTTTTTTTCCTAAGACAAGGATATGTTTGATTTGATAATTTCAAATAATAACTTCCCCTTATGTCGCCTTACTAGCTAGTAGCTATTGGAAAGAAGAATAAAATTTGTTCTCTATGAGAATCCTATAAAGAGAGGGTATAAGGGAAATTTTATGGAATTATTTCCTGAAAATTTTATCCATCATCCTTCAACTTATTACTTAAACATATTAATTTCATTCATTTTAATTTGTAATACAAAAATACCCAAACTTATGTTAATATATAATTAAAAAAAAATGTCTCACTAACCGGTTATAGCAGGTTTTACAGGTTAAAATGCTAATTATGATACTTTTTTTTTCTTTTTAATAGTAGTAATAGTAAACTAAGACAAATTTTGTGTCTTCTATGAACAATGAAAGAATTGATTTGATGTAATCAGAAAAAAAAAATTAATTTCAAAAGCAAATATATTTTTGTTCTTAAAGCATTTAAAAATGAGATCTTCAAAAGTAAAATCAATGACTCTGTTTATTTTTAACTAAATAACGTGAATTGTAAAATTGCAAAAATATCAATAATACAATATGAAATATACCCATTATTTCCTTGCACTGACTGCTTTAGTTTTAGAAGCCAATCTTGCTCCAAGACTAGAGTGAGCAATTAATTGATGTTTATTTTATAAAGATACATTTAACAATTAACAGAATATATCATAACTGTATAATATTGTTTCTTTTGCTCAAAAAAAAAAATCTAATGCAGTTGTATATATATATATATATATATATATATTTATTTCTTAAAAAGAAAGAAGCCATTCTTAATTTGCTTAATTTTTTCTAAATATTTCGTCTTTAATGAAGATAATTAATAATAAAAATAAGAACGACATGGTAGAAGCCACGTTATAGATTAATAAATAAATATCTCAACATGCAACAAAAGTTTGATGGAATGGATCCATGCATCACAATTTGCATGAATCATCGCGATCTCATGCAGAAAAGAATTTAATAATTCGTGATTACCAATGAATAGTAATATTTGAATTAAATAAAGTCAGTTTGAGATTAAATCAATGGAGAAAGAATTAATGAATAATTTAATTTAAATGCTAATCATGAGTTAAAACAATATGATATTATTATATAATCGTAATTATGATAATGATATTGCACCCTATTATTAATGTAGTGGAATTATGAATTTGAATTCTAATTACATAATTACAAACTGAAGAATGTTGGTCAAACTACAAATGTATCAAAAATAAATGACAATAAAGATGGACGGTGTATCTTTTGTTGACAAAATATTTAATAGTTGAAGATTAATCTTGACTATCCATTGGTGGATGAGGATTAATCTTGATCATTTATTTGGTTGGTAAGATGGTAGGTGAAGATTAATCTTGACCATTCATTTGGTGGGTGGGGATTAATTTGGTAGGTGAGAAATGATCTCAACCATTCATCAAAGTATGTGAGAATTAATCTTGGTCGTCCATTGAGAATGTGTAAGCCTATATATAGCCTTAGGAATTTATTTGTAAGGCATTCCATCCAAAAGTGAGAGAGAAGTTTTAGTGAGAAGTTGTGAGTTGTGAGTATTTGTAAACACTTTGTAAATTTCTCTTCCTTCAGTAAAAGACTTGCAGCAGTCCGGAGACGTATGCATAATTGGTCGAACTCCGTTATCAACTTGTCTTATTATTCTGCATTTTCTTCGCTTTCTTATAAATCTGATTATAGGAAACTGACGATATTTCCCAACAACTGGTATCAGAGCGTTGGTTGCGTTTTTCTGTCTTTTTTATGAATAGTGAAATTTTGGTCAGTTATACCAAATTATCCACGGAGGTGTTCTAATACACGGTGTTTCGCAAGAATTGTCAGAAACGATCCAAAGTAAGTCAGATTCGAGTGGAGCGATGGCCGCAGACAAAGAAAATGTGAAAATTGAGAAGTTCGATGGAGCAGACTTTGACTTTTGAAAAATGCAAATCGAAGATTATTTGTATCAAAGAAATTTGTATCAACCTCTTTCAGGGAAGAAGCCAGAGGCTATGAAGGAAGAAGACTAGAGTCTTCTTGACAGATAAGCTCTCGGAGTTATCCGATTGACGTTATCCGCAATGTTGCTTTCAACATAACAAAGGAAAAGACCACGACATGTCTTATGGCTCTCTCTAGTATGTATGAGAAGCCTTCAGCCTCAAACAAAGTGTACCTCATGAGGCGCTTGTTTAACTTGCGAATGACAGAAGGTGCATTGGTAGCTCAACATCTCAATGAACTCAATACGGTTACAACACAATTGAGTTTGGTTGGAATTGAATTTGATGAAGAAGTACGAACATTAATACTTTTGTGTTCTCTACCAAAAAGCTGGAATGCTACTGTCACGAGTGTGAGTAGCTTGTCAGGAAGCACTAAGTTAAAATTTGATGATGTTCATGATTTGGTTCTTAGTGAAGAGATCCGACGGAGAGAGTCGGGTGAATCATCAACTTCTTCAGTTTTGCATACAGAGTCAAGAGGAAGAAATTCAACCAGAGGCAATGGATAAGACAAGTCAAACTACCGAGGTAAATCAAAGGACATGAGGTCCAAATCCAGGAATCCCAGTAATTTCCATAGTTTGAAAGCTGTCGAATGTTGGAATTGTGGAAAGACTGGGCACTACAAAAATCAGTGCAAGAGTGCACCGAAGAACCAGGAAGCAAAGGTAGAGGCAAATATTACTTTCACATATGGAGGCAATGACGCATTGATACTCTTTGGAAAGCAATGAGGAATCTTGGGTGTTAGACTTTGGAGCATCGTTCCATGCTACTTTACAGAAAGAATTATTAAAGAAGTATGTTCCCGAAAATCTTGGAAAGGTATATCTTGGTGATGATCAATCTTGCGCTATTATTGGTAAATGTGTAGTGAAGATTAAGTTGAACGAGTCTGTTTGGGAGCTAAAAGATGTCAGACATATTTCCGACCTGAGAAAAAACTTAATCTCAATAGGCAGTTGGCTAGCGAAGGCTACACTACGATCTTCCATGGTGATGATTGGAAGATGTCAAAGGGCACAATGACGGTTGCTCGAGACAAAAAGAGTGGCACTCTTTACATGACAGCAGGAGTACGCTGTTCAATCATAGTTGTAGCTAGCAATGAAAATTCCAATATATAGCATCAGAGACTGGGCCATATGAGTGAAAAATGAATGAAGATTATGCATTCGAAGGGGAAACTTCCAGGTCTACAGTCAGTGGAGATAGACACGTGCGAAGATTGCATACTTGGAAAGCAGAAAAGGGTCAGCTTTCAGACAAGTGGCAGAACCCCAAAGAAAAAAAGGCTAGAGCTTGTTCACTCTGATGTTTGGGGACCAATGACCGTCTCATCCATTAGTGGGAAACTCTACTTCGTGATTTTCATCGATGATCACTCTCAGAAGGTATGAGTTTACTTTCTAAAACATAAGTCTGAAGTGTTTGAGGCTTTAAGAAGATGAAAAGCTATGGTTGAAAATGAGACAGGTCTGAAGATTAAAAAGTTCAGAACTGACAATGGTGGTGAATATGAAGACACCAAATTCAAGAAGTTTTGCTATAAGCATGGTGTCAAAATGGAGAGAATCGTACCAGACACACCTCAACACAATGGTGTAGCTGAACGTATGAACCGAACGTTGACAGAAAGAGCCAAAAGTATTCGTATACAGTCAGGTCTACCAAAGCAGTTCTTGGAAGAAGCAGTCAATACAGCTACTTACTTAATCAATCAAGGACCATCGGTTCCATTGGAGCACAGAATACCATAGGAGGTATGAAGCCAAAAAGAGATAAATCTGTCACATCTAAAAGTTTTTGGATGTGCAGCACATGTGCATATCAGTGATCAATGAAGAAATAAGCTTGATCCCAAATCCAAGAAATGCACTCTCATAGGCTATGGTGAAGATGAGTTTGGCTACCGTATTAGGGATGACGAAAATAAAAAGGTCATCCGTAGCAGAGATGTAATTTTTGACGAAAGGGTGATGTATAAGGACATGCATAAAACAGTCGCCAACAATCCAGAACATAATGAGTCAGTATTTGCAGATGCAGATGATGTCCCAGTTAGTTCTATGACGGAACCCATTGTAGCAAGGCCTCAACTAGAGGAACTTGTTGGACCAAGCAGTGTTCATCAATCCGACATACCACAGCCTCCTACTTCATCTCCTGTATTAAAAAGGTCTTCTCGGCCTCATGTGCCTAACAGGATATATATGAACTATCTCTTGTTGACTGATGGAGGGGAGTCGAAATGCTATAATGAAGTTTGTCAGACTGGAGATGCTAGTAAGTGGGAGCTTGCCATGAAAGACCAAATGAAGTCTCTGATCTCCAACTGGACATGGGAACTAACTGAGTTACCTATAGGAAAGAAGGCACTTCATAATAAATGGGTGTATCGGGCAAAAGAAGAGCATGATGGTTGCAAGAGATATAAAGCCCGACTAGTTGTCAAAGGATTCCAGCAGAAGGAATGAGTTGACTACACCGACATTTTTGCTCTCATTGTGAAGCTCAATACTATCATAACAATATTGAGTATTGTGGCTATTGAAGATCTTCATCTTGAACAGTTGGACGTGAAAACTGCATTTCTTCACGGAGATTTAGATGAAGAAATATACATGCATCAGCCAGAAGGTTTCTCAGAAAAAGTGAAGGAGAACATGATGTGCAGACTTAAGAAGAGTTTGTATGGCCTGAAACAAGTCCCAAGACAGTGGTACAAAAAGTTTGACAGCTTCATGCATAAGGAAGATTTTCAGAAGTGCAATACCGACCAATGTTGCTATTTCAAGAGATATAAATCCAGTTATATCATTTTGCTACTTTATATAGATGATATGTTAGTAGTAGGTTCAAATATGGATGATATCAGAAGGTTGAAGCAGCAATTGTCAAATGAGTTTGACTTGAAAGACTTGGGTCCAGTAAAGAATATTGGAATGCAAATCATAAAAGATAAGCAGAAAGGGTTCTTGCAGTTATCTCAAGCAGAGTACATCAACCATGTTTTGCAGAGATTCAACATGAACAATGTCAAGCCAGTTAGCACACCATTGGTCAGTCACTTTCGCCTATCTAAGAATCAATCCCCTCAAACGGAGGAAGAGAGAGAATTCATGGCTAAAGTTTTTTATGCCTCAGCTATTGAGAGTTTGATGTATGCAATGGTCTGTACTAGACCGGATATTGGTCATGCAGTGGGAGTTATTAACAGATTTATGTCAAATCCAGGAAAAGCTCATTGGGAAGCAGTCAAGTGGATTTTGAGGTATCTACGAGACACCACAGAGAAGTGTATGTACTTTAGTAAAGGAGAGTTAAAAGTACAAGGCTACATAGATGCAGCTTTTGGAGGATAAGTCGATCACTGAAGAAGCACCACCGGTTATATATTCACTGTTGGAACTACAGCTGTTAGTTGGATGTTACAAATACAGAAAATTGTCACTTTATCCACTACAAAAGTTGAGTATGTAGCAGTGACTAAATCTAGTAAAGAGATGATATGGCTTCAAGGTTTGTTAACTGAGTTGGGATTCAAACAGAAGAAGAATATTTTACATAGTGATAGTCAGAGTACAATACACTTGGCGAAAAATTCAGCATTTCATTCCAGAACCAGACATATTGGGTTTCGTTACCACTTCATCAAATCTTTATTGGAAGATGATGTGTTAGTACTGGAGAAGATCCAAGGAAGTATAAATCCAGCAGATATGTTGACAAAGGTGGTGACTATCGACAAACTGAAGTTGTGCTCAATTTCAGTGGTCTGCTAGAGTAATAAGATCAGAAAGGTTGTTGCATTTATCGAAATGTGAAGATAGATTGAAACCAGTATTCAAATGGGAGATTATTGGTCAAACTACACATATATCAGAAATAAATGACAATAAAGATAGACGGTGCATCTTTTGTTGATAAAATATTTGGTAGGTAAGATGATAGTTGAAGATTAATCTTGATCATCCATTTGGTGGGTGGGGATTAATATTGACCATTTATTTGGTTGGTAAGATATTAAGTGAAGATTAATCTTGACCATTCATTTGGTGGATGGAGATTAATCTTGACCATCCATTTGGTAGGTAAGACGGTAGGTGAGAAATGATTTCAACCATTCATCAAAGTAAGTGGGAATTAATCTTGACCGTCCATTGAGAATGTGTAAGCTTAAATATAGCCTTAGGAATTCATTTGTAAGACATTTCATCCAAAAGTGAGAGAGAAGGTTTAGTGAAAGGTTGTGAGTTGTGAGTGTTTGTAAACAATTTGTAAATTTCTCTTATAAAATATCTGCAGCAGTCCGGAGACGTAAGCATAATTGGTCGAACTCCGTTATCAACTTGTGTCTTATTATCATTTTTCTCGATTTCTTATAAATCTGATTATAGGAAAATTGACGTTGTTTTCCAATAAAAAAAACATATCATCATGAATTGAATACTGAAAGCCTTTTCGAATCTTAAACATAAAAAAGGAAATGATTAAAATAATAGCTTCAGTTCTTTTTTTTTTAATCAAATACATCTTGAAAAGAGAAAACTATGGGATTTGAACCTTAATTATTTGCACATTTATAGAGTTTTCAATCAAGGTTTAAAGTGATTCCCTAATAGCTTCAAATTTTCATGTTATGATAATTGCTTTGAGAGAAATAAACTTTTCTTTGTCAATAATTAACAATCCTCGGATGAGGGAACAACTCTTAGCTAGTTACAATATTTATAGGGAGTACATCAATAAATTATGTCAATTTATCATTTATATAAAATATTTATTATTGATATATACTGATTGATTTCATTTATAATTTTTTTATTCCGATCTAAATAAAAAAAATTTACTTACAATAAAAAATTATAGAAAATATATTTGTCATAGGGATTCTTGAATAAATATATCAACTAATTAACTTGTTTTCAATATACAAGTATAGAAATTCTTAGATTAAGTCTATTAGACTAATCCGATTATATAGTGATATATATATATATATATATATATATATATATATATATATATATATATATATATATATATATATATATATATATATATATATATATTCATTAATTACTGTATTTATATCAATTAACAAAATAAAACAATTAAATATGTGTCATTATCTAATTTAATTAATCTAAAAAATGATATAGTAGACTTAGTCTTAGTAAAAATTTTGGAATCATAAAAGGAGAGGATAGAATAGGAATTATAAATGAAAATATATGTGATGCGTACACATTAACCAGTTCTGACCTTGAGGAATCCGCTCCATCTATCCTAATTTGCCAAAAGAATAATTCCTACTTCCTAAAGAGGCAGAGGTTATCTAATAAATGATTTCTTGGAATCTTAACTCAAAACAAAATAATCTCTGATAAAAATTATGATAAGAAAATGCCATGCATCAATATTTGGTCCCACAAATATTAGCTCAAACAACTATATAAGCCCTTCAAACCCAAACACCAAGACTCACTCAGCTGAATTACCAATCTCTTCTCCAGTACTTTATTTTGCCTCTTCTTGATCTTCAAGTTCCTTAAAAGGTTTGCTTTTTCACCTCTGCTATATTTTTCATCCCAATTTAAGCTTTTCTAAGATGAGAACAAAGATGGGTTCTTTTTTCTGTTGCTGATCTTTGAGGGTTTTTTTTTGGCAGCAGGTTACTATTAAGCAGGAGAGAATGAGCTGGACAGGAGGAGACTGGATGTGCCCAGCTTGCCAACACATAAATTTCAAGAAAAGGGAAGCATGCCATCATTGCAGTTATCCCAAATATGGTGGACCTGATCCTACAACATTCGCATATAAAAGGCCAGGGGACTGGTATTGCACTGCTATGAACTGTGGATCCCATAATTATGCTAGCAGGTCAAGCTGCTACAGATGTGGTGCTTCAAAGAATGATTATGGTGGTGGGTATGGTGATAATATGTATGGATCAGATGGCAGTGTTCCTCCTGGATGGAAATCTGGTGATTGGATTTGCACTAGGTCAGTTCTCATATTCTGTTTTGATTAATACTGTAATAAGTCTAAAACATTACTAACTATTCCTTCCGCCTTTAGCCAACCACTACCTTGTAAACAGACTGTTACCAGCTGATTTAGAATAATTGTTCCATAAGTCATTTTTTTTGTAGTGAAGCATTGTTTTCTTGCAAATTCTGACATTTTCACACCCATCAAGAAACTAGAAGATAAGTATCTAATATGATTGCAAATTTTGTTAATGAACAGAATGGGATGTGGTGAGCATAACTATGCTAGCAGAATGGAATGTTACAAATGCAAGACGCCCAGAGATTACAGTATTGGTAAGCAATTTACATAATCATAATCACCATGCTTAAGTAATATTTGCTATATATCTTTCTTCTTTTATGGAAATGGTTCACACACATCTCATTTCTGTTTTTTTTTTTTTTTGTATTTTCAGGTGGTACAGTTTAATTAATAAAGAATTACAAGGACAATGCCATGCCATATATCAGAAATTTCACTTCTGAAGATTCTGATCCTTCAGCAAAGACCAACTTTCTTGCTTTTTTCTTTTTTTCTTTTAAGACTAATAATGAGGTTTATTAGGATGATAAAGGTCGAAGACCCATTTGCATTTTGAAGGGTTTTTTTTTTTGTTTTATGTATGATAATTCATGTTATTAATTACATGAATCTTACACACAGAGAATTCCTTGTTTTTCTTTTCTTTTTGTATTATTTTTCTTCCTTAATTGAAATTATTATGTTGCTCATTGAAATCATATATATTTCTTGGTGTGTGACTGTGTGTGAGTGCGAGTCCATATTTATTGGTGCACCTGCAGCTTTTTATTAATTATTCAGGTGGTCCAATCAATAATGTGGGAAAATGTTGCTGAGATCAAACAGAAAGTCTCAATCATGGACCGCCATTAGAGCTTTGGATTAAAAAATAATCTGCAGAAATAAAATTAAAAAAAAAAGACCTGTTAAAAATAATACAAAGAAAAATCAGACATATGATGAGGAGAATATTCAAGGATACCCCTTTTAGTTTTAGAATTTTTTTTATATATAGTAATTTGTCTTAAAGAAAAATTATGTAAAATTATCAAAATATGAATATTCGAAAATAACTATTGTAATAATTTAGAATTAATATTATTATATTATTATGAAGGTGGAACTTTTTTTATAACAAAATATATATGAGTAATCAATGACTTATATTTTATATATATATTTGTTGTCTTTATATAATTTTTAATTTATTATTTATTAAAATTAAATTTACACTACTGAAAATAAATTATAGATTCGTCTCTGCTTCAAAATACAAACTTTCTCTCGGAGCATAAGAACAATTAATATCCATTTAAGCATCAAAATCAACATGGAACTATAAAAACAATTATATATGCAGATAAGAACATGATGCTCATATATATATATACACGCACAAAATAATTCTTTAAAAGCATAAATATTGCAATATAGAAATTCAGTCAATTCCAACTTTAGTTTCTTTTTTTCTGGCTTTGCACTGAATAATATTAATAGCCACAATTTGCACTTTATGATTTGACAGAAACTACAAATTCCCTATTTGTTAAAATGAGAAAGCTATCTCCAATTAAGCTTAGGATTCCATGGGACATAACTACCCATTATAGCTTTTGAATTATTCTTTGGGTTCCCTTTTGGCTAGCTTGATGTTACTTGTTATGCTTTGCAGATGTTAAGCAAAATGCCCAATTTCAGGTGAACAAGTTCCCTTAGCATATGTATGATAAGGGTTCTACTTCACTATACAGAACCAGACCAAATGTTTCATTCCACTTCAATTTTCTTAATATTTTTTCTCAAGTTTTTGCCCCTTTTGCTAATTTGTAATGTTGCCAAATTAAGAGGCATGTTGGTTCTAGCTTATATATGTAGTCCAAGAGTGTGCAAAACCAACTTAAATTGAAGATCAAATCCAACTAGTCTATTTGACTTGATTTGTTTGGTTTTTAGTTTAATCAATTCGATTTTATATAAAAACTTCGGTTTGGTTCGAATAATAATATTTGAAAATTGATTAAATCTAACCGACCAAAATTTATATATATTTATGTATTTTATAAATTTATAGTGATTGATTGTAATTTTTAGATAAAAAAATAAAAAAAAAATCTTAAGTTATGGCAAATAATTTTGGTTTATGGTAATTAAAATTATGAACTATGATAATTTATTTTTCTTTATATTAATTTATTTTAATTTATAGTTATTAATAAAATTATGATAATTGATTTTAATTTTTAATAATTATGGTAGTCAATAAAGTCAAGAGTTAGACAATTTATTATGATTTATGTTATTTGATTTTAATTTATAGTAATTAATAAAGATGTGTTAATAGGTCCAGATTCTAATAGATTATAATTGATAAAATTATAGTAATAATTATAATTTATAGTAATTCATTCATTCATAAAACCGATTAAATTAAATCATAATATTTTGGTTCAGTATTAGATAAGCTATGATTCAGTTTGGTTGTCTCCACATATATTTTGGTTTACATAATTTTAGTTTGGCTTAAAACTAAACCAATCGAATGCATACTCTTACTTTTCGAAATGCAAAAAAGAGAATAAATGAAGTGAAATAATATATATAAAAATAGTTTAGCTTGTCTGTGCTCCTTTATCAGGAACAAAAAATGGAAGGAGAAGAAGAAATTAAGGAATAAGGATTGTTTGAAGATGAATTAAAGAAAAAAGGAATAAAATTTAAAGAATTTAGTAATAGGTTGGGAGAGATGATTGACAAAAAAAAATTTTTTCATTTGACAACTAAAATAGTACAAGATTATTTGAATTTTATATGTAATAGAATAATATTAAGGACAGTAACTTTTTGAACGATTGTCTTTAATATTCCTCTTTATTCATACATTTTATATATCTTTTATAATAATTATTAATTTGAAAAATGCAATCTGTCTATTATTTTTTTTAATTAATACATAATTAAATTTGAAAAATGCAAAAACAAATTAGCAATGAAAAAGTTCCTTCTAATCATTTTTCTATGGAACAAATTTTCGCAGAAAACTGCAAATTATATCATGAATCCGAATATATAATATTTTATGTATCATTAATTGGTACAATACTATTTTTTTTAATTTTGTATTTATCATATTCTTCTTATTATTAAGAGTATTTTTCTTCTTTTTCAGTGTATTATTCTTATTTTTCTTCTTATTTATAGAGATAAAAGAAAAAAATATGTATGAAAAATATGTGTACTTTAAGTTTATTTTTAGAGAGAGAAAATTTTTTAATTTGCATATTTGATTTTATTTTTAGTATTTTTTAATATTGTAATAATTGTTATTATTGTTTGGAATAAAAATATTTAATTTTAATTTTTTGTGAAAGAAAATAGTTGAAAGTGAAAATATTTGAATTAAAAATAAATAATATAAAGAGAGAAAATTGAATTGCTGGATATTGAAAATGATAGATTAGGTAAAAATAATGAACCTGTAAGTGATGAACCTATAAACTATAAACGATAAATATATATATGATATCTGTAAGTTTAAAATTGATAAATTTATAGTTTAAAGATGATAAATCTTATGGTTCAACACGAAAAATCTAAAATTTGTAAATGATGAATCTATAAATGTTAAACTTGCAAAATTTAAACAATGGGTTTGCAACTTAAAAAATAATGAACCTGCAAGTGTAGTAAGTTTAAAAATGATAAATTTGTAATCACAAAAGAATAAATCTGTAAGTTCAAAATGATAAATTGGTAAATTGTATACGATGAACCTATAAATATTAAAACCTACAAAATTTAAACGATCAATATGTAGTTTCAAAAATGATGAACATGCAAGTAATACGTGTAATTTAACAATAATGAATCTGTAAGTTAACAATGAAGAACCTTCAAGAAGTAAACGATGAATATGTAAATATTAAACCTGCAAAATCTAAACGATGAATTTGTAGTTTAAAACTATGAATTTGAAAGTTGTAAAGAATGAACCTGCAAGTGATACATGTAAGTTTAAAAATAATGAATCTGTAGTTTTCCAATAATGCATCTGTAAGTTTAAAATGATGAAACTTCGAGAAGTAAACGATGAATATGTAAATATTAAATCTGCAAAATCTAAACGATGAATCTGTAGTTTAAAAATATGAATCTGCTAGTTCAAAATGATGAATATGAAATTTGTAAATGATGAATCTGTAAGTGATGAGCCTGTAAGTTCTAAACGATGAACATGTAATTTATAAAAAATGAACTTGTAAATTTTGAACAATGAACTTTAAAACAATGAATCTGTAAGTTAAAAACGATAAATTTATAAGTTCAAAATAATGAACCTGTAAATTATAACTATTGAATTTATAAGTTTAAAAACGATAAATCTGTAAGGTATAACAGATAAGTCTGTTTTATATTTATTAGTTTACTAAAACTTATTTCTAAAAAAATGCGCATTTTTATGAAAAGAAATAGATTCATAATGCAACATCTACCCGAGTTCATGATATAACAATCTCAAAAAAACTTTTCCAATAAATTAGAAGTGAAAATTAGTGGGTTTGTGTTGGCTAAAGGTGCAATTTCAATAATTATAAATTAATTTTTAAATTAAATTAGCATCCATTTTTTAATTATGGTCATTTTGCTTCATATATAAAAATATTATTCATTTTATATATTTTTGCATCATATAATGTAACATACTTAAAATAAAATTTTATGATAAATACCAACTTTGTGGAAAATATATAATAATTTTTTTTTTTATGGAAACTAAATAGGATAAAATTATCAAACATTAAAATTTACGTGTTAAATTAACTTTGAAGTGAAAAATTCAGGCGCAAATTGATTCTGATAAGTTGAAGATGGGCTTCGGCCCAAAATAGCTATTAGCTGACGGCGGTAACAAAGTTCAAAACTAAACCATTTTGGATATTTTAATGAAAATGTTTGACCTTAAAACTTAGAAACTAGTAAGATGAATAAAAACAGCGGGAATAACTAAAAACGAATGAGGATAAACCATTTTTTTAAGGTTAGCAAAATGTTTTTTTTTTGTCAATAGCAATTGTTGGATGGTTATAAGGGACTTTCTATGTAATAGTGAATTAAAGTTACAACTACGTTAAAAAATTTCACTTCTCACAATGAGAAGCTGAATTTTTACAAAATATATATATATATATATATATATATATATATATATATATATATATATTTTAAATAATAAAACTTTTTTTAATCAGATTTTTAATTTTACTATAAATATGGGTGTGGGTGGCCTTCACACTAAGTAAGAAAAATAGTTCAATGTTAATTACCGAAGAAAGTTATAGTCATAATAAAAAAAATGAATGGCCAATAAGAACCAAATGATTTGGCGTAAGATGGGTGAAATGAGCAAGCTTCGAGTGGAAGAGTCTATCAGTTGGGCGGCTCCACCTCTGGATTATGTGGCTTTGAATACTGATGGCGCTCATCGTCGCAGTGTGATGGCGTCTGCTACTGGGGGAGTCTTTCGAAGTAATACAGGTCAATGGCTTGGTGGTTTCTAGTTAAAGTTGGGTTATTGTTCCTCTTATAGGGCTAAACTCTGGGGCCTTTATATGGGTTTGCAACAAGCCTGGAATCATGGTTGGAGAAAACTTATTGGGCACGTTGATAATAGCAGCGTGGCAGCCCCATTTTCCTCTACTCACAATTCCTCAAATCTTCATGTGGGCCTGGTTAATAGAATTAAGATGCTATTGCAGAGTAATTGGGAAGTGCGGTTATGCCATGTTTACCGTGAAGCTAATAGGCTTGCAAACCAGCTCGCCAATTTCGCATTTAAACAAGATTAAAAATTCATGTGGTATGACGTTCCTCCTCCAGGTGCTGGAATCACTTTCTAGTTGAAATTAGTGGAGTTACCCATCATAGGAACATTATTGTTTGATTGCTGTTTTTTGTGTCTTTTAAAAAAAATAAGAACCAAATTTTAATGGGAATATTTTGAAATTAATTTTAAAAATTAAGAGTGCAGAATTTGCGTATGTCCAGCCCATGGGCCTAGCCCATATCTATGGCCCATAATTGAGTATTGGTAATGAACAGATTACCAGCAAGACCTGCTCGAAGAGACTGCTCTTCTTTCATTTAATCACTAAAAACCCCGGAAAGAATAAGGGACGCGCCCAATGACCATCTTTCCTGTCGGCTCTCTATTGCATTTTTCTCTCTTTTATTTCTCCTATTTCTGAAATCATTCTTTTTTTCTTTATTTATTTCAAGAAACGATTACACCTTTGGATATTTATCTTTTAATCAGAACTCTTTAGTTCTTCTCTCACTCACCTTAACTTGAGAATTTAAAGAAGGAAAATGTGTGATGGATCTCGTGGAATAAGTGGGTCATAATGAAAATGATTCTATTCTAGTATTTAAATGGATTAATTTTTTTTGCTGCTTCTTTTCATGCAGAAATCATTACTCAATGGGGAGAAGAATTTTAAGAAGAAAAAATGTTGTACTGATTACAAGACTACCAAAACCCCCTTATGGCAAGGTGGACCTGCTAGTGCTAAAGTACCCACCACCATTCGCTTTTCTTTTTCTATTCTTCTTGGGTTTTCGATATTTTTTTCTTTAACTGTTTAAGTTGTTATTTTTCTTAAAATACGTTTGATTTTGTTCGAAATTCATTTGATAAATTTATCTGGGTATATTCTTATCTTACTGATTTTAATTTTTTAGAATGAATTTTGAATTTTAGGCTTTAAGCCAATGTGTAACATTCGTGAAAAAAACTATGATATGGTTATTGTAAACTGAAAAATAACGTCGTGTGTATGCTTTTATGATAGTGCTTACTCAGCAGGTGTTCAATGTTAGCAAAGACGTCATTTTGGGGAAGAGTTACAACATAAGCAAGATTAAACGACATTGTTTCGATGAGCGGCTAAAAAAGTTAGTGAACTGTATTTTGAATAATGGAAAAGTGAACTGAATTTCAATATATTTACTAGCATATAACATTCGCGTCATGTCAGGTAAAAAAGATTTAAACAGAAAAATAAACAAATAATATAAAAGTATAAGAAAAGTAAAATATATAATTTACCATTATAAAAGATATAGTAAAAGAATGTAAACTCTCCTATATATCCAGAAAATCCTCCTAACTAAATTGGAGAATACTACAAAATCTTTTTTTAAAAAACCAATTAAATTAAAACTTTTTTAAGTACATAATATCCATTTAAACAAAAATACTCATTAGTAAAATAAAAACACCGATTATTTTAAAACTCGATCAAACTTATGGATATAATAAAATATGTTTGGGCTTACACTAGCCATGTATTACAAAATACATTATAAAATATAAATACATAATCTTAAAATAAAAGACAAACTCAAAATTCCATGATATGTACATAAAAGAATAATAAAATATGTTATATATGAAAACTAACCCAATACTGGGTTCACTTTGACTGATCATTGATTAAGTTTGCTATTCTTCAAGTTAACTCATGTCTGCCGGCTTTAAATTTATATGTAAAAAATCCACAAGCTAAGCAATATAATATTTAATGGTACATATTTGAATAAAAATTTTACAATATATAATATCATGTCATGCTCAAATCATAATTCATACTCATGCCTAAAAGGGTACATTCTAGACATTATATGTATTAATATCATATCAACATACCTACTTGTACAATAAACATAACATACATACATATGTATCCATAATTCATATTTAGAAGCCATGTATAACAAATTATAAGTTTTCTTTTACTTTCGTCCGTCACTTACCATTTTATGCTATTTACCCTTTTAACTTTACCAAAGACTCTAAGTCTAACTATTTGAATGCGGAATGTGAAACATGAGTACTCACAACCTGAGTTTAAATCACCCTTATCATTGTCTATATTAACTCATCTGAGTTCTTTAAGTCAAAAGTACTTACAACTCAAGTTTAAGCCATTTTGTCCTAATATCAATATCAAAATATCCTATAATAATGTAATCCCTTTAATAATATATCATCTATCTTTTGTCAAGTCTAAGATTAGAGACCTGGATGTTTAGATTATTATCTTCAACTTTTAATTCATTTCATAACATACAATTATCCAACATTCAACACAAACACCTACTCTCATACACTTGTGTATATTCATGTATAATGTCATCATATATCATACGATTAATCAAATCATTATATAAAATCATATATCAAAATATATATATTATGAGTTTACTATGTTTCACAGGTGTGAATACTCATTCACGGTTGTGAAAACACCTTTCACGGTTGCCTTATCTGTGAATTCCAAGCATAAAAGATATTACATACAACATACATTGTTCACAGCTACGACATATCCTTTACGGACATGAACCTATATTTCATGGTTTCTTGACCGTGGAAATTTAGATTTAAACATGATGAATTGGTCTCGATTTCATGGCCGTGACTATTTGCTCGTGAGCGTGAACCCTTATTTTTTCATATCTAATATAAGAAATTTAAAATATATAAAATAAAATATTATGCATACACACTCTAATTACAAACTATTTTTTTACACATGTATATACATGTAATAATGAAAATTAAAAAACTTGTATATATATCAAAATACAATAAGAAAACTAACTCATTTAGGGCGGCTACTGCTGCTACTGCTGGACTCCATCATGCGGATCCACCAATTAGTGTCTCTTACTTACAAGTTCAAACGTTGTCAGCTACTCTTGTAACCTACATGAGAGAAAACAACTCACGCGCTGAGTATATAACTCAGTAGTGCAAAAGCCTTATAATAACAATCATTAAAATAAAACATAAATTTAAAATAAAATCAATTCAAAATTTAGATATCTTTTTGTAAAGACAATAATATAATATTTCTATAATCCATTTAATTTATCATTTAATACATCTCTGATTTCTTAATAATTTTTTTTTCATATATCTACATATTATAACATTCTAGACTTGCTCTTAGGAAATCAAAGAGGTATCATATCACATATCAACTCAAGATCAACATAAATGCATATGATTCAAATATAAAATTACTCAGTCCATAGAAATGCACAGGACTGAAAAATATATCAGGTGATCCATATAAATGCACATGATCACAATATTTTATTAGTCCATAGAAATGCATATGACTGTAATTTATACTCTACTGACATGTCAACAATACCCTAGTTCACATTTAGGCTAACATGTGGATAAAATTTCTCATATTCATAATTCAATTCATTTTTACATTTCATAGCATAAAAATAATTTCGACAAAAATACTTTATTGCTCATTTCTCAATCATTTTTCATAAAATTGATAAATATTATTTTCATGCCAAAATAAATATCATCATAAAGTATATTTAACTTTTAAATTTTCTGAAACACAAATAAAATATTTCAAACTTAATAATTGTAAAAACTCAAAATTTTCACATAAAATATATTTTATGTAATATCATAAATCGTTTAAATCTAAGAATTTTCTGACAAAAATATTTTATTGCTCATTTCTCAATCATTTTTCATAAAATTGATAAATATTATTTTCATGCCAAAATAAATATCATCATAAAGTATATTTAACTTTTAAATTTTCTGAAACACAAATAAAATATTTCAAACTTAATAATTGTAAAAATTCAAAATTTTCACATAAAATATATTTTATGTAATATCATAAATTGTTTAAATCTAAGAATTTTCTTATTACTTCATGCTTTTTCGATTTTTTCAATTACTTACTCTTATATATATATATATATATATATATATATATATATATATAGACAATTGCACTAACCTTTTTATACTTTGGCGATATCTGCCGACTCTTTTTCTTTATCTAGAGATCACACATGTCTCGCGTCATGCCTAAAGATAAACAATTTCAATTAGTTACTGAATCTCACACGATGTAAAATCTAACAAGATTTAAATTTTTCGACAATTTTCCGCTCTTATGTATCTCGAGATCCTATAATTAAAAGTTTTCTCATTATGCGTATTTAACGCATAACTCACATTTTTTTGTAGTCAACACGCTTTCCCATGTGATCAAAAATTTCAAATATTATTTTTCTTTATAATATTTTATTTTCTTTATTTTTCCTCCACACTATTTTTCTCAATTTATTTCCCTTTTTCTTCTTAAAAATTCATATTAATTCAATAAATGTTTCAAATAAATTCCAAATATATTCATATCATCGCTTTAACTCATCTCAATATAATTCAATACTTTCGGATCTCCAAATATATAATACACTTGATCAACATATAAAATAATTCCATAATTAATAATCCTCAATTATTAATTTAATTACCAAATATTTTAATATTCTAACTTAACTAGTAATCACCTCCATTTAATAATATAAAATCCAATTATTCACCAAATAATTTCCAATAAACTCCAAGAATTATGCAATCAATCATGCAATTTAACTAAATTAATTAATCATTTTAATAATAAAAATATATTTAAACTTCACAAATAAATTCATATATCACTATCTAAAAATAATTAGGAGGTGTGGTTTGTACCGGATGACTCAGTTTAACGAGTTGAAGATTTTGTTCAAATTATCCGATTAGTGGTCGCCGGACTTTTGTCACCGAAATTTTTTTGACGACGGTGGATTAACAATCAGATGGTACCAAAAGAAATATTAAGGTGTGAGGAGTCCAAATATATAAGTTTCGTGGCCTATAAGTGGCTAGAAATATGTAGATCTACAAAAATTTGCTGCGACTCCAACGAAAGATTTTGGCTCTGATCAGCCCTTAAGCCCTAGTTTCTGAAGCTCAAATTACACAGACCAAAGTTTTTCGACGTCCTGAGTCAATTTCAGGTGTTATATTTGAGAAAATAAGTAGAAAAATATGAGAAATGAAAGGGCAATACTGAAATCCAACTTTTTTCTCTATATTCTCAAAAATCCAGTCAATATTTAAAAAATCAGACATCGCCCGAGTGATAACAACGTGGAAAACTACTTCTGATTTGAATTTGACAAAAATTGAATGTCATTTGGTTGATGAACGTATATAATGATAGTGTAGGGAGAATGAGAGAAAATAAATTTTTATCATTTTAATTTTTGAAATCTCTCTCTCTATATATATACCTATGGACAATTTTGTAATTTTTTCTAAATCTTAGATTTTTAATAAAATTTTACTCAGATAAAATTATTAAGTCACAAAATAAATTAAGAAAAATCTTAATTGAGTAAATTAAAAATATATGGTGTTACATTTAAAATAGAGAAATCTATGCATAACACCCAAATGCACTAAAATTGATCGATGTCAACCACTCATATCAACATGCAATGCATATAACACACCCACAACGTGTCTTAACAACCTTTAAACACACTAAAACTACAAAATCATGCCATGAATATCACTTTTATCTCTTTATTACTTAAATATGCATTTTAACTCATAGAATCTTTAGACTATATAACCAGTAAACCATAACATATATTTCATGCATTTTCAACTATATTACATGAAAAAATGCATAAAGTCAAATTTAAATGCCAATATGTACTAACCTTTACAAAAAATGAGTCTTAGTTATCCTTCAAGCTTGTCTCTTTCCTTGTTATGCATTTTTTTGTTCTCTAGTAGGTCCTAACATCACAAAAATATTTTTATAAGATCCTTATAACAAAAAGCACGCTTAAATCGAGCTACAAACCAGGTTCTATCTCAACTTTGGCAATAACTTTCAAAACTCCATAACTCCCAAGTTTCCTTTAACTTAATAATGGAAACTAGGTTAAAAGAGGGTGAAAAAAATGAAACAAAAGTCTTAGATGTGTGTCAGGGGAAGATTATGGATGGTGGGAAGCTGTTAAATCAGAGATATTGAGTAGATAAGAGAGAAAAGTGTTGTTGCAATATGATCAATCGACATGCGTTTATAGGAGTGAAACACCATTCATTGTTGTGACTAAATCATTCACAATTGTGAATATCTTTTCTTCTTAAAACGATCCTGCCATATTCGAAATTCTGTCATTTTGAATTTTGGTAAGACTTTCATGGACATAACACTTTAGTCACAAATGTGAAAGCATCTTTTTCACAAAACTTAAACTTTTAAAACACCAAAAACCTCAAACTCTCTCTTACAAACCAACATAACTTCTATATCCTAAAAAACGGACATTAAAAAAATATAGAAACATTATTTACTTTATTAAAAAGAGTAACAAAATTTAAATTAAATCTTAAATTAATGGTTAAAGTATAAACTGATTTAGGATAAATGTAAGAATTATTAGTATAAATATATACTGTAAAAAAGTTTAATAATGAAGTTTTAAAAAAAACATACAATAAAATTTATGTACTTTATTTTTTTTACTTCTCCCACTTTCAATCCTCACAAAATAAATATAATATAATATGACATTAGACATAAATATGTATAAATAACTATTTAATCATTTTTTTTAATGATATACATATTTGTATATATTGCATTTTTTTTTTCTGAATCATTTGTAATGCATAAAAGTCTTGTAACTTGACATCAATTTTTTCAACTCCATTTTGCTAGCATCTTTTCCTTAAACAACACATCTCAACTTTTTCACTAATAAAAATAATGAGTATAAAAAAAGAGTATTCTGGCTAGAAGTAAAATAATAATATTAAATAAATCTAAAAATAGTATCATTCAAGTATTCCCAAAAACATATCAAATGTTTTGCTTGCTATTTTTTTTATTCACCTTTAGGGAAAAATTCCAAAAATACTCAACTCTCTCTCACTTACTTAATAAAGAAATATTTTTTAGCTTTACATGAGATGCAATACAAAAAAGTAAGGTAATGTATTTATTTATAGGCACAAAATATTGCAATAAGTGGCTAAAAATGACCATATTAGTGGTATTTTTAACCACATATTTTTTAATCTATTTTTTAAATAATTGGTTGTGAGCCCTATATGTGGAGAGATCCACACAATGAACAAAAGCGTAAAATGTGGGGCGGCGGATATGGTCTTAGTACAATGATGACAAAAATGTGAAAAATAAACAATATCATTTTGTAAAGGGGTTCATTATTCGGTTTGGTTGATTGATACCAAAAATTTATAACTAAATTAATAAAATCTATTTTAAATACTTCAACTTTTAATCAAATAAATATTACTAAAAACATCAAAACCAATACTATTTGAATTTTATTTGGATAGTCGGTTTGATAAATAATAAATAATTAAAATTATAAAAATTCAGCAAATATTAACTTAAAATCATAAACAAAATAGCAATATGAATATTATCCAAAATATAAAAATTCAGTACAAAACTTTAACTTCTAAAAAATTCAAAATATAATTTGTAGATTAGTAAAATAAAATCTTATTCAATCATAGTATTACAAAAGAAAGTTAAAAAGTATAGGTAATTAATTACTCTATAATTTTAGAAAACTGATAATTTTTTTTGGAAAAAAAGGAAACAAACAAATTATTAGTATTAATGCACTGTATATATATATATATATTAAAATAGACATATATTATTGATTTGGTTCATTTTTATTAGATTTATATTTTTTTAATCTAAAACTTAACTAAACAATCGGTTTGTAAAAATTTCAAAGCTATAACCATTTATGAAACTGTTTGAATTATATTTTTCGGTTTAATTAATTTTTGTGCAGCTATACTGTTTTGACTTTTAGTTTTAATATAAGAGAGCAAAGTTAGAAAATCATTGTACACTACATTGATTTCCAGTCCTTTTTTAATGTATAGATAGACAGATATGAAAATAAAGCACTAAACAAAATTGAAGTCACATGGAATTTATAAAAAAAAACTTTTAAAGTAATAATTTCAAATTTGAATTCTAAATTAGGGCATGACAGTAGGTTTAGCCGTTTAGGTTTAGGGCTCTAAAGGGTTCGATTCCTTCTCTAGTTGTAACTATGTTAGGGTTTAATAGAAAAACGTTGCCCCTTCTATTTGGCGGCTAGGGTTTTTGACCACCAATTCGGGTATTGTTTCTTTCCGCATGTCAGTTTGTATAGGTTTTCGTATTTGAACACACCCACATACACATATTGACACATATATAAAGTTCTATACTTTGATCATTCTCATTTTAGGGTTGGAGTAGGATTCTTTTAGGCCAAAACTCTCAACTGGTCATTCTATAATTGTTCTTAATCCTTTATCATCCTCCAATTATTCTTAATTCTTGATCATTACTAGACCAAGTAAGTTTTTTTTTTGAATTTTTATATGATTTTAGTCCTACTATTCATCTGGGTATTGTTATTTATTTCAATCCGGATTTGTTGATTTGGGTTAGAAAGAGATAAAGAGAAGAAAATTTGGAATTTTTTAATTTATGCTTATTCTTTGATAATTTTCTGATTTTAGTTTGCTGTTGGACATTGATCTTGATTAGGTTTATTGATTCTAGGATTTTGAGATAAAGTAGTGTTGATAACTCCGATACATAATTCAATTCTTTTCAACTTTCAAGCCTTGAAACTCTGTCAAAATGAGTTACGCTGATTCTAGACCTCCTTTTATGTCACCACAGCCTTCATATCAATCAGGCAGTGATGCCATCGACATCTGGCCTCAATTTTCTATGAATAGTAATGAACAATTTGACCCACTTTCACAATGTGAACAACATCAGCCCCCTTTCAAAAAACCCAGAAACTCTGAGGATACCAACCAATCCATGAATTCTAGAATGGCTCAACCTAACCTTCCAGTCAATAAAGGAACAACCAACATCTTCTTTAAAACCAGAATGTGCGCGAAATTTAGGACTGGTAATTGTAGAAATGGTGAGAATTGCAACTTTGCTCATGGTACGCAAGATTTGAGACGGCCCCCAGACAATTGGCAGGAACTTGTAGGGGTAGGTGTACGTGGTGAAGAGGATAGGCCTGCAGGGAATTGGGATGATGATCAGAGGATAATTCACAAGATGAAGCTATGCAAGAAGTTCTATAATGGGGAGGAATGTCCCTATGGGGATAGGTGTAATTTTCTTCATGAAGATCCATCAAAGTTTAGGGATGATATAGGGAGATTTAGGGAGAGTTCGGCAATAAGTATTGGGACCACTGGGCAGCCAATAGTGCATGGAAATGGTGTGCTGGATGCAGCTGAAATTAATAAGGCTGCAAATAATTCTGTTTCTGATGCTTTTCGAGCTAATATGAAACCTGTGTATTGGAAGACAAAGTTATGTACCAAGTGGGAGACAACTGGTCAATGCCCATTTGGCGAGAAATGTCACTTTGCTCACGGACAAGCAGGTATGCATACTTGCCACTTTGTTTAATTCATGAATCCTTGAACTTGTTATTGTGGTTTCTTCCTTGCAAATTTGCTTGCCCTTCATTTGGATTTGGAATTTATGTATATGATCTAACAGTTTTTATTTAGATTGTGAAGTGGTTGAATTGACATCTTCATATTAAGTGAAATTTTGGAGTGGATATCATTGATAGGAAGTGTTCTGTAATTTTCACTAATACATCAAACTGGACAATCAGGAATTACTATTTGTTGAGTTTGATGTATTAGTGATAGTAATTCTTCTTGGAGTGCCTTTCCAATTCAAGTTTTATAACCTCAGAGACTGAGCAGCTGCCCAAGGAGCCAAGGTTCATTGTAGTCCTTATTTTCTGTGTGTTCTCTTCTCTAGTTTTGTTCTTCCCTTGACTTACCTGTGATTTTGATTAGTCTGTCAATTCTCCTAGATCTAGACTGCCTCAAAAATGTTTATGAAGATAGATTACACCTGCTCTTCACTGTAAATGGGTTTGCATTCTCTTAAGAATGGACAGAAAAAAAAACACAAAAAATGGAAATGCTTACAAGTTGCAATATTTTGGTGGATTCTTACTTGTTAGTTTTACTGATATGAGCATTTCATTAATATCAGAGTTACAAGGTCCTGGTGGTCGTGAAGAAGGGGAAGCAGGGAATGCTGCAATCTCCATTTTGTCCAAACCACCATCTACCGCTAATGATATATCTCCAAGCATGACCGCAAGTGTGCCTTTAATTGGAAAAGGGCAGGGTAAGAAATGCTTGTTGAAGTGGAAAGGACACAAGAAAATAGATCGGATATATGCTGATTGGATCGACGACCTGCCATTAGTGCAGAAATTTACGAGTCAATCGGAGAGTTGAGCTCAAAAGTTTGCTCAGTATGATAGTTTGGTTTTTTTGAGTTTATCAAGAGATTTTTGAGGACCTTCTTCCAACTTTGAGGAGTTTGATTTCTTCCAAAAGATTAGTGGTATGACTTATGAGTTATCATAGAGGAAATGCAACTGTTTCAGAGACTGGTAGTTGCTGGATTTTTTTTTTCCTGTAAAATAGGTCTTCAAATAGATTTCTTTTCCTTCATAATTCTCATTGTTTTTCTTTATTGAGGAAATTTGAGATATATCTTGGCAATTTGTAACTACCTGTTGTTGAAGCTTGATTTTTCATTTGAAGTCGCTGAATCATATTTCGTTCTTAATTTATTTCAGAGTACCATATACTCATCAAACTTAATTTAGCTATGTTTCAAATTTGTCTTTATTAATATTTGCTCGATTTTTTCAGTGAGCCTTTAATGTTACAAACAATTTAATTGAATATTATATATGGAAGTTCTTTTTCATATTAATTTAGTTTAAAAGTTCAATGGTGTGAAGTCCATCATTTAACTAAATTCAATGAAATATGTTAATAAATAATCACTCTGTAAACACTTGTTTAATTATCACCGCAAATCCACTATAAATGAGAATGTAAATATTAATTAAACTGTCAAGGATTTCATTAAAGATTTCCTCTCCTCAAATATTCTGGATTTGCTTGACCTGTGCTGCATTCCTCATTAAGATGTGGGCAAGGATTTCTTAGTGTGGGATTTCTCTCCCGATGGGGATTTTTCAATTTCCTCAGCCTATTAGGGATGATAATTTTAACTCGACCTGCAGTGCTCCGCTTCGAACGGGGAGATTTTTTGTATTTTTTTCCTCATCCAATCTTGAAATTTTTTTGTTGGAGATGGAGTGAGAATGATATATACATACTCCGTCCCAATTTATATATATATATATATATATATATATATATATAAACAATTATTTATATTTTAATATAATTAATATTTTTTTTTAAAATAAAATATAACACTCATTTAAAGTAAAAAAAATATATTTTTACTTAAATAATTATATATTTAACTAATTAATTAAAATAAAAAATAAAAAATATTTTTAACATTAAAATAAAATTAAAAAATTTAATAAAAATCGGGAGAACGGGGTGGGGCTGCGGATCTCCGTCCTTGTGTGGTGTGAGGATGATAACCCTAAATTTTTTTCCGATAGGGATCGGGGCGCAGTTCAAGGGACGGGGCAGGGTTTGGGGTCGAGAACGGGGAACCCCGCCCTAACCCACATTGTTGTCATTCCTATAGCCTATTCTTATCTTCTCTCGGTTGCGGTGGGGATAATTCCAATTTTTGGAAGCTAGTTTGGCATTGGCAAGAGCCCCAACGTATTAAAACTTTTTTTGTGGATGTGCTCTCATAGGAGAATCCTCACTACTTTGGAACGGTGTTGAAGGCATATAGGTTCAGACAACTCTTGTTCCATTTGTCATTTAAGGGTTGAATAAATCATGCATATATTTGCAGGATTGTGTGGTGGTGAAAGCTATTTGATGTAAATTCCTTTCCACATCTAATTGCAATGGTTTTTTCGATTTGACTTTGAAAGAGTGTGTTGGGTTTTGAATGGGTTTAGGCTGCCCATGTAGGCCTAACCCAGCCCAAGAATAATTAACTTAGTATAAAATTAAAAAAATTGCAAAAATGTTGGTTTTTAGAAAATGCAGAACGTAACTCCCAAACATATCTCTCTGAAATTTCTATTTAAAGAATTTTCTTCAACTTCATCCAATTTCAAGAAAATCAATGTGTTCGTGTTGTGAAAAGAGACATAAATCTAGTAATCTGGTATACTTGAAGTATGGAAAATACACCGTGAATACTCAATAAGTAAGCTTCCATTGTTAATAATTTTAACATTGGTATCAGAACATGAAATGTGTATTTTTGTGCTTGAATTCAGGATTAAGATAATTTTTAAGTAATTAACCATGAAAATCCAAATTTCCTTTAATTTTTTCATGAAAATTTTCTTATGTTTCATGATTCAAATTTGATATGATTGGAAAGCTCTCATCACAAACTTTCTAACGAATATTTTTGTAGATTTTTCTAATGAGTGATTGATTTTATATGAATTTTTAAAGTTTTTTTAAATCTAAATTAGGGTTTTTAATTTATGAAAACTTTGTTTAATGTGATTTCCACTATCGGAAGTGGTATGTATTATCCAAACGGGGCTTACTTAAACCTAAAACGAACTAAAAATAGTTAAAAACGCTTTAGAATTGTCAAAAAGTGGAAATTTTGAAAAAAATCATTACTAAACTACCATTGGAAGGCGACGCTTAAAGTGTCGAACATGACATCTGGCACAACATGTGGCAATGATGAATACGTGTCAATTTTTTAATGGGGATATGTGGATAGCTCGATGATGTGGTTGTACACATGTCATGCCACATGTCATTGACATGTGACTAAAGTTTACCACGTAGAACCACTTGATCGGTCCACTTGATCGATAATGTGGCGCTTATATGGCAGGTAAGCTAGTGTGTGTGCACGCGTGTGAGATAGCTAGGCGGAGCGTGATCGTATGTGAGTGGTTCGTTTTGGTCACAATTTTTTTAAAATGTTCTAAATTAAATTCCCTATTTAATAGATATTTTTTCAAAATTTTTTGATGACATTTTAATGTAAAATTTGGAGAAAAATATGCAAATTAGAACATAATTATTAAGATATAAATACAATAAGCATGTATAAAAATTTTTTAGTCATATGAAATATATTATATTAAATGATGTCTACTATTACTTTTGATTTGTTCAAACATGTAGAGAGAAATTTGATACTTATCGTTTTGGAGCGATTATGTGCATATAGGAAAGATCCGGAACACTCTCTAACTTAATACATTGATGAGATATTCTATAAATTATGAACTTTCTATGTAATGTTTAATGAGAAATATGATTTAGTTCTAGAACAACAAATGTTCATAGTTTTTTATTTCTTACCCGATTCATGGAAAGAGAAAAGGAAAATGCTTAAAGAAAGGCTAAACAACTTAACTTATATAAATCTAGAGGAATAATTGACTTGAAAACTAAAACGTTGGATATAAGATAGTATTAGTCAATCTAGCAAGTCAAAGAATTGTTTTCCATATATGAGAAAAATATTTGGTATATTGACAAAAAGAAAATTTGCTGAGAGAGAACCATCAATTTAACCAAATGATAAATGAATTGAACTTAACATTATGACATTTTTTTTATGTGACGATGTGTTATTTCTAAATTTGTTTAGCATATTTTTTAAACATGTAATTAATGTTCATATGAATTATTGTTAATGTTTATTTTGTTCATGAAAGTACACACACACACACACACATATATATCTTTTGTTATTATATTACATAAAATTATGCATGTAAAGATTAGTGAATCTCATATAATATAATTAATTGACCCATGTTTAAATTAAACTGATAATTGGACTATGACAGCGGGAATTGATTAGGCTGTGCAACAATATTTTTGTTTCTATTGTTTGTGTTAGGTTATTATTGATTAATTTAAAATATTGTGACATGATAATGAATTGTGTTAATCATAATTATGATTATTGTTTTCTAAATAGTTGAAATGATTGCAACAAAAAACATAATTGCTAACTTAAACTAAGGAGATAAGCTTAATGATAAAATTATGACATTTGACATCAAAAATTTCAGTATCTCTTGGAAGAGTAAGATATGCTGGAAACTATAGCACAACCAATGATTGAGCCTGAGTATGGAAGTACTACTCAACATAAGCGAGATATAGAGGCATATCAAGCCTATAAGCGCAAGGATATAGTTGCTCGCATATTGATGCTGAGCAGCATGAGAAATGACTTGATGTTGCGCTTTGAGAAACACTACTCAACTTAAGTAGTTTGAGATGTTGTTAAAGTTCAATTTGGTGAAATCTCGACAATAAGGTTGCGTCCATTAACTCTGAAATTTGATGTCTATAAGAAGAATTCTAATCATACTATGAGACAACATCTTACTGTCATGTCTAATATGATAAGTGAATTAAAATGTGTTGACCATGAAATGATTGACGAGCAATAAGTCTAAGTTGCAATAGGTTCTCTTCCAAAAGCTTGGGAATACATGCATGTCAACTTTACCTATAATGACAATATCAAAACTTTTGATGATATTGTCCGACATGTTGAGCTAGAAGAGGATCGCCTTCTCGTTGATAAGCATGATGTAGAGGTAAATATGACTGAGTCCAAAGGTAAAGAGGCTTCGAGCTTTGGACAAAAGAAATGGAAGGGTAAAGGCAAATAACAAGTTAAAGGAGACAACAAAACCAAATTTAGTGGAAATAAACGCAATTGTGGGAAACGAAGCGGTATGAAAGACAAGAATATGAATTGCTTCAATTGTGGAAAGTCTGATTACTTTGCTCGTGATTGCACTAAGCGAAAAGTATTGTATGACTAAATTCGTCCTTCTAATTTATATGTTAGTAGTTGCTTGATATTAACTGAAATTGTTCCTTATTGGACTATAAACTGAGCAGCAACCGAATTCATAGTAAGGGACCGATATGACTTTGTGGAATTTCGTCGGATTCCAAAATGGAATAGAAAAATCTATATGAGGAATAATGCTTTCACTGACGTACTTGGGATCGGTACTTGCAAGCTAGTTCATAGAGAGGTCGCACACTTTATCTCCATGATATGTTTTATCTCTATGATGCGCTTTATACTCTTGATGTTTGACAAAATTTAGTTTCTATTGTTATTCTGCTAGGACTTGGTTTTAAAATTGTATTTGAAGATGATTATGTGAATTTACTTCTGGACAATATTTTTATGGTTCTGGTTATATGCTGGATAGTTTTATAGTGCTAGACATTATTTTTATGGATATTAATCAATCTATATTTGTTGTTGGCAATTTCAGTAATAATTTATTAAATGATGATGTTAAATGACATGCTAGGTTACGACACATTGGGCAAAACCGATTAACAAGGTTAGTAAAGACTGGTCTTTTAGGATCCGTTGAGAAAATAGATTTGACGGTTTGTGAGCATTGCCTAACAGAAAAAATAACAAGATTACTATTTGGCAAAACCGAAAGAACCACATTTCCTTTACAACTTATACATTCTGACATTTATGGTCCAATGAATGTGAAATAAGACATGGTGCTCACTATTTTATCACTTTTATAGATAATTTCACCAAATACGGTCATATTTATTTAATATCTCATAAATCTAAAGCATTAGATTGCTTCATACGTTATAATAAATTGATAGAGAATCAATTAAATTTGAATATCAAAACTTTGTGGACCGATCAAGGGCGTGAATATCTATCTGATTTATTTAAAAGTTATTATGATGATAAGGATATAGCTAGACAACTAACCATTCATTTCACTCTACAACAAAATGACGTAGCAGAAAGAAGAAATAAAATCATATTGGACATGGTTAGGTCAATGATGACATAAGCTAATTTATCCATTTCCTTTTGGGGAGATGCACTTATTACTACTGCCTACATTCTTAATCGTGTGCCATCAAAATTTGTTTCTTCCATATTGTATGAATTATGAAAAAGCGAAAAGCCTAAATTAAGAAATTTGCACCCATGAGGATGCACGACTTATATCCATAACATTTTTCATGAATATGAAAAGCTTGGTCTAAGAGGAAAGAAATATATCTTTATAAGATACTTACAATTCTTTAAAGAATATGTATTTTTGGGGAAAAGATACAAATGAAAAAATAACAAAAATTGAGTCACAAGATGTCATTTTCTTAAAAGAGGAATTTCCTGAAAGATGTGAGATAAATAAGAATTTCCAATTTTATGAAATGGAAAAAAATCCTGAAATGTGAGAGCACAAGAATGAATGATTCAACTCCCAAAAAGCAAGATAATATCAAATATCATGCTCCTCTTAAAGCAAGTGGGACTAAAAAGTTACCATATTTTGTTCTTATGGAGCAAGATCGTGAACAATCTCAAACTCGACGTGGCAATCATAATAAAATTTTCCATCATCGATTTGAGATTGAAAGGAATCTTTTATGATTGCTGTAGATGAAGAAGAGTTTAAAATAGTACAACAAACTCTCTCTGGTCTTAAAACTAAGGAATGAATTAAAGCTATGGAAAATGAAATAAATTCGATAAAATCTAATCAAGCCTGGAATTTAGTTGATTTATCGCTAGATTGTAAGACTATTGGGAACAAGTAGGTTCTCAAAATTAAACGTAAGGTGGATATGACAATTGAAAGATATAAATCTCATTTAGTAGCCAAGGGCTACACACTACAAAAGGGAATTGACTATGACGAGACATTCTCATATGTAGTCAGATTTGAGTCAGTTCGCCTCATTCTGGCTATAGCAGCACAAATGGACTTAGAGTTATACCAAATGGATGTTAAGATTACTTTTCTCCATGAAGAACTGGATGAAGAGATTTATATGGATCAACCTTTAGGTTTTGAATTTAAAGGACAATATCACAAAGTTTACAAGCTTAAAAAATCTATTTACGATCTTAAAGCAAGCATCAAGAAAATGGAATCTCAAATTTTATCAAGCTATGTTAAAAAGATGATTTTACAATGATAGAGGAAGACTATTGCGTGTATGTTAATAATTCTAACAGAGTGGATAATAGGTAACCTTAAAAATCATTTTAGAAATCGACTTGGGTTGGAGTAGAGAGTTGACATTTTGTGGAAATGGAGGAATGATTTTATTTTTGCTCAAATAATGATGCTGAGTAATCTCAACGCAATTATCATTTTAATTCTGTGAAAGCTTGCATCTCTGCTTTCAGGCTCTTTCGAAAATTGGTGAGGTCAATGGCCAATGGGTAGAGAAGTTGGTGAATTGGACAGTCTTGCCAGTGGGGTTTCATTAATGTTAATACAGATGGTGTCTTTCGAAGAAGCTTATCTAAGCCTACGACTAGTGACGAGAACGAGAGGTGGATATAGGATTTCTCTATAAAGCTCGTTTATTATTCCTTATTTAGGGTTCGTTTGACATTGCATTTGGAAAAACGCTTTTGGAGAAATTTTTTTATTTTTATTTTTTTTTTAATTTTGAAAACTGCTTTTGAAGAGAAATATGTAAATATATATTTTTTATAAAAGCACGTTTGAGAAAAGTAGTTTATAAAAAATTAGTCAATTAAATCAAAAAAATTATAAATTTACTTTTTGAATACCCAACATCAATCCCAAATACCCAAAGTTAAATTCTAGGATTTATATATTGATTTTATTTCAAGTTTGGTCTAAGAAGTGGGGAAAAATCATTGTTCAAGTAGATAATTAGGGTGTTGCTGAGTTGTTCATTCAGTGTCACAACTCTTCCAACCAACTTTAATGGAGACTTAGTTTCTCATATTCGAGCTCTTATTTAGTAGAAGTTGGAGGTTTGTATCCCTCGTGTGTATAGGGAGACTAAATCTGATCCGTCTTCGGGTGCTGGTCTGATCTTGCTTGAAGATGTTAGTGGCGTTGCTTTTGCTAGAAGAGTTTTGGTTTGATCTTTGTTGGTTTGTTTCCCTGTTATTCAAAAAAAAAAAAAATCGACTATCCTTAATATTACTCCCAATCAACCAATTAACTTTAGGGCCAAACCAGGGCTTTGGTTTGGAAACGGCAAATGCAAATCGGATATCATAGAGATCCACAAATGTCCACGAATCTGGATCCGGACACTTGTCGTTAGATGAGACCAGACCCAACCGAGTGAAGCAGTCAGCACCACCTACCTCTCTGTCTCACTACCTCTTCAAAGAATAGTAGCAAAACTTAGCCACGCAATGGAACAAAGTGAGTCATGCTCTCTCTCCTCTTTTCTTCACCTACAACTCCTCTTCTCTGTTCTCTCTCCAGAAAACTCTCTCTTAATTCCATTTTACCAAGACATCTCCCATTTTTCACTTCCACAATCACCACCATGTCCATAAACTTGCATTCCCATGCCTTTGCGGGCAATCCTCTTCTACCCAAAACCCTCAAACCCTCTGATCCTTTATCATCCTCCTTAGCCCCCGACACTCTCAAGTCTCAACTTTTGGACAATACCCACCAGCTATCTTCTGTCAATTTCAAGGTCTTACCTTTCAGGAAGGGTAGGCCACTCGCCTCTTCGAGTAGCGAGGGTGATTCAGTGCCAAATTGGCACCTTGGTTGGATCACCTTGGCTGATTGTAAAACTTTGTTGGCTAATTCTGGGTTTGAGTTCAATGGAGAGAACTTGGTTTATCTGGGTTCCAGGTCTGAGGAGGATACGGTTTATTGGGCTGTTGATGTTTCTGAAGAGGGTAGTTTGGTAACTGAATTTGGTAGCAAGCGGTTTTGTTTTGTTGAGCTAAGGACGCTTATGGTGGCTACGGATTGGGCTAATGAGCGCGCCATGGGTGATTTGGCTATTGCTGGTCATGTAAGTAATTTTGATTTTTTCCATAGAATCAAAATCCATTGGAATTGATTCTGGTAGTCGTATATTCTTTTTGGTATTGGTGGATCAATTTGGCGGTTAAATACCTCATTTTATGGGATTGATAGGTTTTTTTTTTATGAAAATGAATTTTGGCTTGAGCATTTTTGTCGAAACCCAGAGATGAAGAAATGCAGTTTTTTTTATTGTTTGTTAGGATTTACAAATTTATATTTTTCTTTTCGGGAAATTTTGGGTTGAACTCCATTGGCACCTTTTGGGGATTGATTCCAGGTGCTATAATGGATTGGAATCAAGTCCTAATTAACTGATGAAGCAGGGGGAGAAAAAGAGGTTAATGACTGAATATCTGATTGTTCTATTTCTGATAATTCTATATTATCGATGTATATTTACAATGATATGGATGCGTCTCGATTGGCCTTCCTTTCAATCTGTTACCCATACTCCCCACTTTCTCTTTCCCTTTTTATTCCTCCCTTTCCCCCCGATTTCACAGACTGGGTTTTCAAACGTTGTGTACCTTTGAGTGACTATTTTTTTCACAAATTATAACCTTGGAGGTGTAATCATTAAACACAAGGGTCTTGCTACATAGATGCCACAATAGGATTCGACATAGCTGGGACTTGCACAACAAACAATATGCTATTCCTTTTTATCCTAAAAAACACTTAATAGGTGATTTCTCAAGTAGTTAAGTTTTGGTGATTGATTTCAAACATTTGCACCATCCTTGAGGGAGGATTAGGAGAGATTTTTGCAGGAGGAATTCAAAAGGAGAAAAAAAATTCTAAATTATAAAGCAAATTAACTAATCTATATACTGAAGTTCCTTTCTTTTTCTACTTTTGCATGGGATTTTTTAATTGCATAGTTCAACCTGCAAAAAAGCTTGGTCTTTTGTAGTTTATGTCGTTCTATAGTTAATGTATTTAGCTTTTTATCCTTATATTTTCTCTTGGAAGATGAATTGTCATCTCAGTTTGACACATTTTCAACTTTTGTCTTAATGTTTATAAATTTGTAGTTTGGATGCAAGGCATAGCAGAAGTTTGAGGCTAACTCATTACCACTTACCAGACAGTTTGTGGCATCAATTGTATCAATTTTTTTTCCAGCAAAAATTTAATGTTGAAGTATTTCAGCAACTAATGCTTCATATTCCATGTTGGCTTACCCGTGTCTTGGAAGAGTTTACTGCATTGAGAATGATTTAGTTGATAATTAGGCTCAATGGGTTATGAGCTAGATTGTAAAGATTTAGTTATTGATCAAGTTACTAACATTTGATTGTCCCCGTTTCTTATCTTTGTATTTCCCTTCAAATACTCAAAACCTTTTTCCCATGGAAATTTCTTCTCCTTCATCCATGCTTCTTGGATTGCCATGGGGGGGGGGGGGGGGGGAGCTCACTGTAGATGTCCTTTTGTCTTTCTTCCTTCTGATCATCTGTTGTTCTTATATTGGTCAAAGTTCAATTAATTGCATTGAATCTCAGTCCATAAACATACTCTTATACTGCTAATACATATGTTATTAACATCGCATTTGCATCTGTGTCTTTTATGCAATTGTATACATGTTTTACATTGTTTTCACACTGCTCAGGCCAGGGCATTGCTAGAATGGCATAACATATCACACTTTTGTGGACACTGTGGTGGAAAAACGGTCCCCCTGGAAGCTGGGAGACGGAAGCAATGCTCAAATCCACAGTGCAGGAAAAGGATTTATCCTCGTGTTGATCCGGTAGAGTGATGTTCATGCTGCTTTGCTGCTGCTATAGTTTGAAATCCTTAAATGGTTGACGTTACTTCCCATAATGCTTTCTGATCCCTTGTTCTGTTACTGCAGGTTGTGATTATGTTGGTTATTGATAGAGAAAATGACCGTGTCCTTTTAAGTAGACAATCACGATTTGTACCTCGGATGTGGAGTTGCTTAGCCGGTTTCATAGAGGTATGAGTCTAGTCCAACTTCAATTCTCACTGAAGTTTGAACAACCCTTTAAAAATGAAGCAGACAAGTAGGTTTTACTTTAATACTCAATTTATTTGCGAGACTTCAACATAACATATTGGTTATCTCTCTCTCTCTCTGTGTAGTTGTGTATGTGATGTTTATTTTAAAATGTTTCCGTTGTCCTTAGCCAGGAGAAAGTTTAGAAGAGGCAGTGAGGAGAGAAACATGGGAAGAGACTGGTATCGAAGTGGGAGAAGTTGTATATCATAGTTCTCAGCCATGGCCTGGTATTATTGAACCTCTCTTATTTGTCATTGGTTTTATGATTGTTTGTCTGTGTGTGCATATTTTATTTCAGTTGTAGGAAACTAGCAGTGAATTTGGATGTCTAAAGAAGCTAAAAGTTTGTTCTCTTTCTGTTCTAGATAATAATAAGATAATTATTTTGTCGTGACTTTTTGATGCGTCCATGCAAGCATTATCTCAAGAAGCAGCTGTTTACGTGGTTCACGTTTTGTTGTTCCACCGGCATAGAGTCATGGTTTTGCTGATCCAGTTGCTAGTTGTGAATATATATTTCATTACCAACTTGTCTTCTAGTTGCATATTTTCTGATCATTATACATTTGCATCATGTGCTATTCACCATTTTCCCTTTAAGTTCTGATCTTCAGTGCAGTTATGTCGTTTCAGCTAAATTTTGTTCTCGTTGCTCCAAATTGATGCTTTATATATATATGGTCATTTATGATTTTGTTTCTAGTTGTCCTGTTTTTTTACTGTATCAAGTTTATTGTTTTATCCATTAATATCTTTGAGATAATTGATCATTACACTAATGCTAAATCGGATAGAAATATCTACATTAAAGCAAATTTTTTCTGCAATGATGAGTTGATTGAAAGAGATGGTGTTTCTACTTAATGAACTACCAAATAAAGTCTATCTTTCCTCTCCTGGTTTTGGGATATGGTATTTAATTTGCAAGTGATAGTGAATTTGCATAATTCACTGTCTATGCAGACCTTTACAATTCATGTAGCTTGTCAATTTTTATTATTTATAAATGTTGCTTATCACTGTGATCTGCATTTGTTTTTTTCAGTTGGTCCTAATGGCATACCATGCCAGCTGATGGTGGGATTCTATGCCTATGCAAAATCCCTGGAAATAAATGTAGACAAGGCAGAGCTGGAAGGTACTTGAAAATGCAGAGCTATATTGTTTACGGTTAGATATTTTATTGACGTAGTTATCAGAACCCTGATCCAAGCCAATGGTTGGACCGCTTTAATTGTGACCCATGAAGCAACTCAATTTGGTTAAATTAAAAAACTGAATTTGCAAAAACCCATTGATCGGTAGTAAACCACAGTTGAACTGCATGGTTTGGCTAAAAACCTGTGTGGTTCAACTGCCAAGTTACAAAACTAATATATTTTTTCATATATTTAATGGTACATAAGTATTTTTTGAATTTGTATAAATGATGTAGTATAAAAATTTACATAAATATGTGTAATATATAAAAAATTGAATTATAATAAAAACCAACAGTTTGACCTTTGACCCAACAGTTGAACTGGTTGACCTTGTCTTTTCATTTTCACAGTTTAATGCGATGTTTGATTCTGATAACACTGTTTAGTGAAATTTTCCCTTTTTCGTTCTACATATTTTATTGACCTACTGCTGCCTAGTTTGAGGTTCTCACCTTCATTCCTTATTCCCAAATTTTCCTTCTTTTTCCATGAAAAAATGGGAAATGATAATATATGAAGGGCTTGAGGCATAACGAGTCATTTAAATAATTTCTGAAAGAACCTTTACACAACAATCTATGAGGTGGTAATGAAAGCCAAATTTTGTCACCTCTAGATGGGCTACACCTAGCTTGGATATCAAAAATGGGAAATGGGGAAAAAGACAAACTGCAACAATGACAACAAAATGAAGTGCATTTCCTTTTCATCTCAAACGAACTCTGATTCAGTGGAACATATACTTATCAGCAATAGAGTGGATGCCTTATTACTTTCACTCTACTTAATTTCTACTGAAAAAAGGGTTGTGGGGAAATTCACATTCAATGACAATGCAATTTTTCTGCTTAGTGCGAAAATGCTCCCTGTTGAGGTTCCAGTAGAACTTTTTGCTTATGCTCTATCTTATATAATAGTCTATTAGAAGTTGCATTGTTAATATCTAGTGTTCAGGATTGAACTTTTTTAGACTTGGTTTTAAGTGGCTGTGGATTGAACCGCTGAAGCTATCATAGACATCAGGGAAATATTTGTTTTAGTTCTGATAGAACTGTCAAATTGAAGATAATATTGAGTTTTTCATTTCTTTAGATGCTAGATGGCACAGCAGAGAAGAAGTTCAAAAAGCATTGCTGGTTGCAGAATACGAGAAGGCACAAAGAACAGCGGCTGCCAAGGTTGATCAGATGTGCAAGGGTGTTGAAAAAGGACAGAATTTATCTGCAGATTTTAATGTAGAAAGCGGAGAACTTGCTCCGATGTTTTTCCCTGGCCCTTTTGCAATTGCTCACCACTTGATCTCCTCTTGGGTTAATCAATATTCGACAATTGGAGTTGGAATTCCACAGAAACCACCAAGCAGTTCCCTGTCTAATTTGTAGCAGTCTACTTTTCGCAGATCATTCGTGTCATTAATCTCCCCACCACGATTATATTCAAGTTTTAGCATTGTTTTCTTTTTCTTTACATGAATTCATCCATCTCTATGGTGTAAACATGGCATTAAATTCTTCAATTTGGGAATTTATATATGTTGTGTAACTAATCGTAGTCTATCCTCCAACCATTGAGATGTTGTGTGACAGAATTATTTATGTGAATGTGATTTATTTCACAATTTAGTGCGCTTTTATTGTTATTTTATGAACTACAAAGGAGTAATTTCAAAAACATTTTTGTTTTAAATTCTAAGAAGAGTTTATTCAAACATTCTCAGTTATGTTTGATCTTATCACGGGGTAAAGCATACGTTTTTCTATCAGTAACTGAAATTTTATTTGGAGTTTTTATTTCAGATTACGACTCAAAACATTCAGAAATCATCATAAAAATTTGTCCAAAACAATCCACAAGTGGTGATTCTAATTTCCATTCAAAGTGTTGTATTGAACCTTCCCTTTACTCTTAGCCCATCTAATGGTTGACCTGGCCAGAGCGTCCATGGGGTCTATACATTTTTTCAGAAGAGGATCGTCGCGAGGCAGAAGGCTTTTAAGTTCATCAGAAGCAAGAATCACAATATTCACTGCTCTCATCAAAAGAATCTGAATGGCAACTCTTAAAAGATTTCGCGCTCCTTCCATGTCCTGTCTGTTCAATGCTTCATTTGCAGGAATCAGAATATGATCCATAGTTGCCTTGTCTGGCAACACAACCTCAAACCCCTTCATATTGTAATCATAATTAATGCAAAAAAATAAAGATTAAATGTTTTAAATTCACAGCAAAGAGAAACTATACCTGATTCTGCAGTTTTTCCTGATAAAAACCAGCAGCTAAAGTTGCATTTGAAGCCAGCACTCCAATTCTGACATCGCTACCAGCTTCAAGGGGCTTCAATTTTGCTTCCTGAAGCTCACTAGCTACACACTCACCAACATGAAAAAATGGCAGCGAGCACCCCTCCGATATCTCATCGTGCCGGATATGCAATACGTTGCACGGCATAACGATGCAACCAGCGCCACACTGCTCCAGAAATCTCATTTTACTCTTCAAGTTCTCGATGATCAATTCCATTTTACCGTTTATGGTGCTAAAAGAATCGCTGCAGACTATGAAAGGAACAGCTTCTTGGCCATCTCTGGAGCTCATCCAGACAAGCTTTTCCAGGAAAATGAGAGTAGATAAAACAGATACACCTCCAATTATACCAACTGTATTTTCCTTCTTAAGCAAGGAGTTTTTTTTCTTGCATTCTTTAGGACTTGTGCCAGAACCTGAAATCTTACTGGACTCTGGTGATATTCTACTTTCATCAATTTGCACAATAACTGAAGAAAATGTTACAGCCACAGACAGATATGGTCTTGTTCTGAGCTGTGTCCTATTCTTGTGGACATTACCTAGTGGAAATATTGATGGGTAACTTAATTTATGAAATAGCAATCCCATTCTTTCTTCAAACATACCTTATGACTTAAACATGGATTTCTACTAATCTGCTCAGTCCCTTGTGAGGTGATTTACAAGAAAAGAATTTTGCAGTGAAATCAGAAATTTTACATCACTAACAGCAAACCCCATTTCAAAGAATCTAATAAGTTCAGGAGTCAAGACTCTGCAGAATAAAAAAGCTCTGAAAAGGCTAGTTTTATGTAGAATAGTTGCAGCAAACAACTTCAGAAGCAGTACATGAATTAAACAAGAAGAAAACAGCCCAACAAGGACATTAATATCAGAGTCATGTAGGGTAATGTTAAGGCAAATAAGGACACGATTCTACCATTCCAGAGTGGAAGGTCTTTTCAATTATTAAATTATCATATAGAGTGCCTAATCATGAAAGGATGTGGGGGCAATTGGATCCTAATAATTTTTATTGCTATCGAATCACTAATCTTCAGCCGTTCAAAAGCATTGAAAATCTATAATAGATTCAAGAAATAAGATTTTGTCATTAGTATATTACATACTGACAAATATGAAAGGGATGGGATTTTAGCATGATTAGAATAAGGAGGGAAATTAACCAATAAATGCAGTGTTTATGTCACTGTAAACAGTAAATTAAAAGAAAATATTGAGAAAACCGAGCACCACAACTGTACATTGTTTAGGTTAAGATTTTGGAACATAATGATATGTCATTATCTGTCATTTCCTTTAACAAGTCTGACAAGGTCACAACCGGAACAGGTCAGTTGATAAATTCATTATAAGAAATTTGTATTTACCTAAATTATTGACAACAAGAATAATGTTTGTGTGAAAGATAGCAGTGCAATAAAACCATGACACGCAGAAGCACAGCTCAATAGCCGGGGAACAGAGATGGATGGATTTGAAATTGTCAAGCTATAATTTATAAACTAATCTAATCATAATTTATACAAAGAACTATTTTCAATATATAAATAGTCCATTAACTCCACTCGCAATGATGGGGTACCGACGATATTGCGCCAACCAACCATAGCAAATTGTTAGTTAATGACTTTGAATTCTCTACATGTCCTGTTGATATGATTACGGCCCTCAGTAATACCAAACTAGATTAGTTTTTGCATAAAAATAATTTAGTTTTTATTAATAATTTGTATTTAGTAAAATAAATTTTTTTAAAAAAAATTAAATTATAATATAAAAAAACTAGTATAACTGACGCTAAAAAAAGCTAATATATATATATAATTCGTTTATATTGTGTATTTAAATATATTTTATTTTTTTGTCTTATTTTATATTTTCAGCTATATTTTCAGTTAATTTTATCAAATATTTTTAATTTAATTAACTTAATTATCAGATACAATTAGATCATCAGATAGTTTTAGCAATCTCTCATGAAAATTAAAAAAATAAAAACATCTTTCTCATGTTTTGCATTATGTTTGAAAACTTTCTTGTGGAGAAGGGAAAATAATAAGCTTTATTTTCCATCCTCATATTTGGATGGAAGTAAAATAATAAGGAAAAAAAATAACAAAATTTACTTTCTTTTGTTTTGGATAATTTATAGTAAAAAAAAATATTACACATTTACTATTTTTTGTTTTATCTCCATTTTGGAGAGAAAGGAGGACTAAAAAATAAAAATTATTTTACCTTATCTTTTATTTTTCTTTCATTTTCAAATAGAGTTAAGTGAAAATTTTTCTTTATTTTACACCCTTATTTTCTTCTCCATATTTTTCTTCCAGCTTAGTGTCATGCACCGAAAGGTTCATACGGGATTTTCTACACATTTACATTTTTCCACACATGTGTAATATTCTAGAAGACAATTGTAAACCGTTAGATTAAATAGATCGTGGTCGTCCATTTCGGTAGGTAGGAATTAATCCTAACCCTTCATCTGGTAGGTGGGAATCAATCATAGCCATCCATTTTGGTATGTGGGAGTTGATATTGACCATCCATTTGGTAGGTGAGAATCAATCCTAGCCATTCATTTGGTAGGTGGGAGTTAATCCTAACCATCCATCTGGTAGGTGGGAATTGATATCGGTCATCCATTGAGGAGGTGGAGGCCTATATATACCTTATGTAAATTCATTTGTAATCATTCAAGTATTCAAGCATTTCAAGTAATGCAAAGCTTTTCTCTCAAACTCTTTTGTGTTCTTGTTTTGCTATTGAGTCTCCTCGATCTCTAAGTTTCGTTCTATTCTCTTTGGAGTGCTTTTATCGGTTTGGAAGACAGGCTTAGTGCGACGGACCGTGCTAAGTGTCGCACGATTGCTAGTTGAACTCTAGGGTCGTGACAGTTGGTATCAAAGCCAAGGTTTAAAGCTTTACTACATTTGGCATAATGAAGGTTACTGCCCCAGCTACACCTAGCGTGGAAGTTCCATCAATGGAACGTGGTCGTGAGGAAGTTCGGAAACCATCCAAAGAATCTCGAGCCAAGTCGAAAGACATGATTTCTAGCCTGGAAGCACGTGTTGTGAGTGCTCAGGATAACTTGGTAGAGTTGTTCGACCGAATAGACAACTTGGAGGAACGTTGCAGCGGCTTGGAGGCCGAGGATGTGGAGATCCATGCAACGATCAAGATGTCCCTCAACGAGCTAGACGGTGGGTTAAAGAAAGAGATTGATGGGCTGAAGTCCGAACTTGTTAAGGTACGTGATCTCTTCCAAAGAGAAATTTCTAATGTGTTGCTTAGAGTTGAGGATATGGGTGGCGATCTAGCCCTATGCAAACGGGCTATGGCCTCGGGAACCAATACAACCATTATCATTGAGGCCAAGAAAGTGGAAATTTCCAAGCCAAAGACTTTCAATGGTGCTCGGAATGCTAGGGAAGTTGAGAACTTCCTATGGGGGCTGGATCAATACTTTGAGGCTACTGGCATAACGGACCATGCCAGCAAAATCCAAACTACTGCCATGTACTTGACCGACATTGTTATGCTGTGGTGGAGACGAAGACATGGAGATGTGCAATGTAGGGTGTGCACAATTGATACCTTTGAAGACTTCAAAAGGGAGTTCAAAAGTCAATTCTTCCCCGTAAATGCTGAGGAAGAGGCGAGGGGTCGGCTTCGAAGACTAAAGCAAATGGGTAGCATAAGGGAGTATGTGAAGGAGTTCACAACCTTGCTGCTAGAAGTCCCTGACAAATCGGACAAAGATGTTTTATTCTTGTTTATGGATGGTCTCCAATCATGGGCTAACCTTGAGCTCAAATGACGTGGTGTCCAATACTTGTCTTCGGCCATTGCCGTTGTTGAAAGTCTTACTGATTACTCCTCAAACAAAGAAGGCCAGAGGCCAGCTGATAGAAAGTTTGTTGGAGCAAGGAATGGGGGAGGCCATGCTAAGAGTCAGAACCATAAAAATCACAAAGAAGACTACTCATTCAAGTCCCGAGACAAAGGGAAGGAAAGGGAAGAACGTGGTGCCTCAAAGCCTCGTGTGACGTGCTTCATATGCGACGGACCGCATTGGGAACGAGAATGTCCCAAAAGGAAGACATTGAATGCTCTAGTTTCCTCCACTCATGATCAAGACAAAAGTGAGGCAGATGACGGTGCAAAGATGGGATCCTTACGGTTGCTTAGTGCATTGCGGAGTGGCCCGACGAACCCCAAGGGACTCATGTTTGTGGATGCAACCATCAATGGGAAAGTCGTCAAAGCTCTGGTCGACACAGATGCATCTCACAACTTTGTTTCACTAGAGGAAGCCAATAGACTTGGTCTCAAGGTTGTCAATGGAGGTGGCTCCCTCAAAGCAGTTAACTCGGCGGCACAACCTCTCCAAGGAATTGCCCGTGGAGTGAAGGTCAGTCTTGGTGCATGGACTGGCCAAGTGGATTTATCTGTGGCACCCATGGATGATTTCTCGGTGGTATTCGGCATGGAGTTCTTGGACCAGGTGAGAGTTTTCCTTGTTCCATGTTCAAACTCTATGTGCATTATGGATGGACCAAAGGCTTATCTTGTACCGACGGAAAGGACCACCAAGCCTACTACCCAAGCTCTCTCAGCACTTCAATTCAAGAAGGGATTGAAGAGGGAGGAAAAGAGTTACTTGGCCATTCTAAAGGAGTATGATGATGATGAAGCATCACCACAACTAAGCTTACCGACGGAGGTGCAAGTTGTCTTGGATGAGTTCCAGGATGTGATGCCGAAGGCATTGCCAAAACAGTTACCCCCAAGGAGAGAGGTGGACCATGAAATTGAGTTGGAGCCTGGCACAAGACCACCAGTAATGAGTCCTTACCGGATGGCAAACTCGGAGTTGGCAGAATTGCGGAAGCAACTCAATGAGCTGTTGGATGCTGGTTTCATTAGACCATCCAAAACCTCATTTGGTGCCCCGGTTCTTTTTCAGAAAAAGAAGGATGGTTCACTGAGAATGTGCATTGACTACCGCACTCCAAAAAAGATCACGGTAAAGAACAAGTATCCTATCCCACTCATTGCTGATTTGTTTGATCAATTGGGGAATGCTAGATACTTCTCCAAGTTGGACTTGCGGTTGGGATACTACCAGGTGCGCATTGCAAAAGGGGATGAACCGAAGACTACATGTGTAACAAGGTACGGTACTTATGAGTTCCTTGTTATGCCCTTTGGTCTCACTAATGCACCTGCTACCTTTTTCACTCTCATGAATAAACTTTTCCATCCCTACCTCGATCGGTTCGTGGTAGTATATCTTGATGATATTGTGATATATAGCCGGAATATGGAAGAACATCTCGAACATTTGAAGAAGGTGTTTGAGGTCCTTAGAGAAAATGAGCTATATGTTAAGAGGGAGAAATGTTCCTTTGCCCAAGATGAGGTGATGTTCTTGGGTCATAGGATAAATGATGGGAAGCTGATGATGGATGGAGACAAGGTGAAATCCATACAAGAATGGGAACCTCCTACTAAGGTCCCCGAGTTAAGGTCTTTCCTTGGACTTGTGAACTACTACTGGAGATTCATCAAGTCATATTCAGCAAGAGCAGCCCCATTAACTTATCTACTCAAGAAGAACAATACTTAGGAGTAGACAAACAAGTGTCAAGCCTTATTTGATGACTTGAAAAAAGCCATTACTGAAGAACCAGTGCTTTACTTGCCAGACCCCTATAAGATGTATGAGTTGCATACAGATGCCTTAGACTTTGCCATTGATGGAGTGTTGATGCAAGATGAGCACCCGATAGCATATGAGAGCCGCAAGCTCAATGACACTGAACGCCGCTACACGGTGCAGGAAAAGGAGATGACAACCATCATCCATTGTCTAAGGGTGTGGCGACACTACTTGTTGGGTTCTCACTTTGTGATCATGACAGATAATGTAGCTGTAACACCCCTTAATCTAACAGAATATCTGTCAGATCAAGAGATGTCTCTGGCTGACTTACTGAAACGCCTGCACAGGACTTACAACCATGTACTAATATATGGATTTATGCTAATTAGATATGCATACATAAAACTTTCATAAAAGTTATACAAAATACAAACATAAACCGTTTAGAAACAAAATGCAAATACCCAGGTTACTGTTGCTCTGCTCTGATGTGGGACCCACTAGTTCTGTGGTACTAGATATAACCTTTATCGCTCTGCACCCTTCTATCTACAATCTGCGCGAGAGAAAAACACTCATGCGCTGAGTAAAATCCTCAGTGGTACAAGCTTTATAATGATAGCCTCATAACATTTATATCAACTTATCTAATATTACAATATAACTTTATATATATATATATATATATATACATACATAATTTAGTTACCAGAACATACCTTTTTAAATCAATAAAATAAACATATTTAACATTATATTCATATACTATAAATTTAAATAACTAAAATAGTTTAACCTATATTTCTAGATATCATATTTATACTTATCATAATAACATGTTAATATCACATTATTTTATCAGACATTTCAAGTTTTTACCTGTTGTGCCCATAAATTGATTACCTAGACTTAGTACTAGGGAGACACAAAGGGTATCCGTATGAATAAAACGTCTATCCGTATGTAGATGCCAAGCATCTGTATAACCGTATGTTCCGACTGAGTCGAATGTAACTGTATATTCCATAACAACATGATAATTCGTATGACCCTATTGGCATGCCAACAAGTTTACCCTATTCTAGTCCAGGTTCATTTATGGGCCTACATAGCATCCAGTTGTACATGTTATCTCACACATAATATCAAAATAAACATTCAACAAATACAACATATATACTAATCATACACCTTATGCATACCCACCATATACCTCATATAAACCCACCATATACCTTATATATACCTACCATATACCTCATATAAACCCACCATATACCTTATATATACCCACCATATACCTCATATAAACCCACCATATACCTTATATATATCTACCATATACCTCATATAAACCCATGTACTATGTAACATTTATATAAAATATATTCATTACATCAATAAAACAAATAATTTCATATTTTATATTAATTCACCACCATATTAGCATTCATAATACCATATTAATTATTATTTAATAGAAATCATATTATATTCCATATTTTATCATGACTATTATTATAAAGCTTGTACAAACCTGTTTATGCTCTTTTTTGATCTATCGGATCCTTGCCCTTATCTACTCTTGGCGCCGACTTTATCGCAGTGTCTGACAATAATTAAATTGCTAATTACTTATTTCTGTCAATAAATATTTATATTTATTTTAAAAATTAAATCTCCTAATAAAATTTTCCGGTTCCCACACACATTTAATGTGTAATTCACCATTTTCAGTCGTCCAATTCTGATTACAATGTGACCACTTGTTTCTTAATAATATCTCATTTTTTCTTATCCTTTTTTCCATATTATCCTATACCTAACTCATTATCCAAACTTTTATCTTCAAAATTATATTTAATTAAATTTCCTTATTTTCCTTCTCCATAATTTCACTTAATTATTATTTTTTTCCTTCTTAATAATTATTATTTATATATTTATCTTCCAATTTCCACTCAAAAATGTTCATTAATTTATCAATTTCTCTAAAATTTCCCAAATAAATTCCTATAATTATTTCAATCCATAATCTTTAATTTCTAACTACTAATTTTACTTAATTAAGTCCAAATATTCAAGAATTAATTTTTCAAGAATTCGGCCATACTTTGAAAAATTCCCAAAATTTATTTCTTCACTCTCAAAAATTATTTCACACCTCTAAACATCCCAAATAACTCCAATTTCATCAAATCAAGCCATAATTCACCCAATTTCTTCAATCAAAATTTTGAACATAATTATGGAAAATTTCTAAAAATTCCACAACAATTCCTAAAAATTATTTTTACTCATTTCTCATCACTTCTCATCAATTCCATATCTAAATTCCTCATTTTTCATTTTTATACAATTTTCATATTATTCCTCCTTCAAACCCGAATTCTCCATATTTCAAATCTAATACAATTTTTACAACATCTTAAAAATCAATCCAAGACAATCACCCAATCAACTCAAATTCAACTAAAAAAATCTAAAGAAAAAGTTAGAGAATCTCACCAATAAAAATTTAATGGAAATTTTTCCACCAAATTTTCTTCTCCTCTTTGATGCTCCTTTATGCTTGGATCATTAATTATTTGTAAGAAAATTGAATGAAAGCTTGAAAAATTCTTCCATGGTGGTTCGGCAAGGTAGGGAGGAAGATGGGAAATTTTTGGTTGATATTTTGGTAGAGAATTCTAAATTAGAAATGAGGATAAGCTCAATTGACTTTATATATACCCATAATTAGTGACTAATAACCTTTATTAAGCTTAATTTCACTTTCTATTGGCTAATTAAAATGTTAATTAAGAGATAAGTTTGACAAATGGTCCAATTGCATTTAAATTTAATTTGACTTAGACATAGGTTGCACCAATCATATAATTCTCTTCAAATTAATTCAAGATATACTTTAATTCTCCAACATTAAATCTCCAAACAATATAATTCCATTAAATTGAATATACCAAAAATTTTAAAATAATTTCCTCTTCAAAATGGTATTTTCAATTTTATGAAACGACATCCGATGCTAAAATCGCACTTTTACAGTGTGGTCATTTTTCTTAATTCAGTCCGTAAAAATTTATTTACCGTCCGATTTCTAAATTATTAGTGTTAAAATTTTAGAATTCAATTACTATCGTATCGATACTTTTACAATATTGAACATATATCTCTAATCTCCAATCAAGAAATCGGACCGTAAATCCATACCGGGTACTGTATATCTGCAAATTGGAACCCTTAACTTTAAAATTTCTCCACATAACTTTACCAATGACCTTAAAATATTATTCTCTATATTTTAGTGTGATTAAATCATATTTTTCTCATCGAGCAAAAATCATGTATTTTCCGCTCAGTATATCACATTGATTTGCGTATCAAGCACGTAATCGCAATAATTTGCCCTTATTCTCTAATCTTCATACCGGTTATAATACTTTCAAATCAAATTATTATTTTTATATTTATATGACCATATTTAAATTCGAATAATAATATCCTAATACTGGTCAACCTTTGTTGACTGAACTGTACCGCTCACAGAGCACACCCACTATATAAGGGTTAAATTTGCCGGTCATGACAGTAGCAACTAGCTACTTCCAAACTCAAAAGAAGTTGAGTCCCAAACAAGCTCGGTGGCAAGACTTTCTGGCAGAATTTGACTACAAGCTTGAATACAAACCTGGTAAGACTAATGTGGTGGCTGATGCACTAAGTCGAAAGACAGAGCTAACAGCTTTGAGTAGACCAAGCAGTCCCTTGCTGGAAAAGATCAAAGAAGGGTTGGAGCATGATGCCCTGGCTCAAAACCTCATTGTCCTCATCGAAGAAGGAAAGACAAGGCGATTTTGGCAGAGTGACAGACTACTCTATGCCAAGAAAAACCGCATTTACATTCCTAAGTGGGGGAACTTGAGAAAAGAGCTGATCAAGGAATGCCATGATTCACTATGGGCTGGACACCCAGGCATGAAACGTACCCTTGCCTTGATCAAGTCTATTTACTATTGGCCTCAACTACGGGATGATATTGAAGCCTACGTGAGAACTTGCCTTGTTTTCCAACAAGACAAAACAGAGCAGCGTGCACCTAGTGGCTTACTAGAACCACTGCCTATTCCAGAGAGACCATGGGAGAGTGTCTCAATGGACTTCATCATTTGCTTGCCAAAATCAGAAGGCTTTGGCAGTATAATAGTAGTCATTGATCGCTTCAGCAAGTATGCAACCTTCATACCTGCCTTGGCGGATTGCACTGCAGATGAGACTGCAAGGTTGTTCCTCAAGCATGTTGTGAAGCATTAGAGAATTCCATCTAATATCGTGACTGATCGAGACCCACGATTTACTGGAAAGTTATGGACGAAGTTGTTCAAGCTGCTGGGATCAGACTTAAACTTCTCCACAAGTTTTCATCTGCAAAGCGATGGGCAGACGGAACGTGCCAATGCACTACTGGAGCTATATCTTAGGCACTTTGTTAGTGCCAACCAACATGATTGGGCTAAGTTGCTGGATGTAGTTCAATTCTCTTACAACTTGCAGCAAAGTGAATCCATTGACAAGAGTCCTTTTGAGATCATTACGGGACAACAACCTATGACCCCTCATGCTTTGGCCACAAACTATGAAGGGAAGAGTCCTGCAGCTTTTAAATTTGCTAAGGCATGGCATGAGCAAGCTGAGTTGGCCCGAGCCTATTTGAACAAGGCATCCAAAAAGATGAAGAAGTGGGCTGACAAGAAAAGAAGGATGGTTGAATTTCAGGAAGGGGATTTGGTCCTTGTCAAATTATTACCACAACAGTTCAAATCTTTGCGGAAGGTTCACAAGGGGTTGGTGCGGAAATACGAAGGACCATTTCCTGTCCTCAAGCAGGTTGGTAAGGTGTCTTACAAGCTACAACTTCCTCATAAACTTAAGATCTATCCAGTCTTTCATGTGAGTATGTTGAAGCCTTATCATGGAGACGTGGAAGATGCAAGTCGAAGTGAGTCGAAAAGGGCACCTACTGCGATAGTAACCTCCTTTGATAGAGGAGTGGATTCCATTTTGGCAGACTGCCTAATTCGGCAAAGAGGTGCACCAAGTTATCGGGAATACTTGGTCAAATGGAAGAATGCCCCAGACATAGAGGCAAGCTGGGAACCTGAAGACACTTTGTGGCAGTTCAAATATCACATAGAAAGGTTCAAGATTGAAGGCACGACGAGGGCATCGCGAACTTGAGTGGGGGAGAATGTCACGCACCGAAAGGTTCATACGGGATTTTCTGCACATTTACATTTTTTCACACATGTGTAATATTCTAGAAGGCCATTGTAAACCGTTAGATTAAATGGATCGTGGTCGTCCATTTCGGTAGGTAGGAATTAATCCTAGCCCTCCATCTGGTAGGTGGGAATCAATCATAGCCATCCATTTTGGTAGTGGGAATTGATCTTGACCATCCATTTGGTAGATGCGAATCAATCCTAGCCATTCATTTGATTGGTGGGAGTTAATCCTAACCATCCATCTGGTAGGTGGGAATTGATCTCGGCCATCCATTGAGGAGGTGGAAGCCTATATATACCTTATGTAAATTCATTTGTAATCATTCAAGCATTTCAAGTAATACAAAGCTTTTCTCTCAAACTCTTTTGTCTTCTTGTTTTGCTATTGAGTCTTCTCGATCTCTAAGTTATGTTCTATTCTCTTTGGAGTGCTTTTATCAGTTTGGAAGACAGACTTAGTGCGACGGACCGTGCTAAGTGCCGCACGATTGCTAATTGAACTCTAGGATCGTGACATTAGGCTCTTCAAATGTTTTCTACACAAAATTTGGTGAAGCGTGTTCAAAAATCCTTCACAACAAATGAAATATTATCAAAGCTTCTTCTCCTTCTTTTTAGCATAATGGAGAATAGATTATTAATAGGCGAGTTTTTGCTCTAATTAGGGTTTGTTTTGGAGTGTTATTGGATGAGAAGTTGGAGTTGTATTCTCTTGTGTTGTATCACTTCGAATTTATTGGTAGATTGGCTACTTTTCTCCCATGAAAATAGAATTATTGGCAACTGAACTACATATTTGTATCCTTAATTTTTTTTTATTTTTCCAATAAAACAAATTTACAGTTTATCATTATGAAATTTTAATAAGTTACAACTAGAAATAAATTTTTAAAAAATAACATTTTATCTTTTTGTCATTTGATAAAATATTCATTTATTTGTACTGTATGAATTTTAACTATTGTAATATAATATCCAACATAAATTTTCTATTTTTGAGAAGTTTTTGTGTAAATTGTTTAAGATTTCATGGGTAGTTTAATGATTTTTTATAAAAATTTAGAATTTTTACTCGTTACCAACTTATTTAAGTCTCAGTTTTTCTAATTGTTATTTCAAATAATATTTTTACAAAAAAACAGAAGAACTGTTAATTTTTTAAAATTTTATTTCTAATTGCAATTTATTAAATTTTAGTAGAGTAAATTGTAATTTGATCAATCCAATAAAATATTTTTTTCCTGTCTCCGATTTTCTAGATAAAACTGCTATAGAAAAAAGGAAAAAAAAATACTATGAAAGCATGAGCACCTTTTATTATCAATCTTGTATCATTTGTCTTAAGATTTATAGTCTCTTACAGTGGGATTTGTCATCTTTGACACAGTTAAGAATGTTATGATATTTAATGATATTTAACAAAGACACAAATTCTCATTTCTATCTTGATGTTGTGTTTCTCTTTTATTTAAAAAACAAACTATACTAAAAGAGACAAACTCTGTAATTTGACAAAAGTATGATATTTAGAATTGTTGTTAGATATTAAAAATAAATAAATTTATTTATTTAATTAATTAATTTTTAAAATTTTTTTTATAAGATATACTTCTCATACATCTTTTTGGAAAAAATATATATTTGTTTATTTTTCTTTAAAAACAGTTTTTAAAACTTAAAAATATTAAATATATATATATATATATATATATATATATATATATATATATTTTCTGAAAAACGTTTGTTTCAAATACAAACACAACATAACTAGTTTAAAGCTTTTTTTTTTAATTTTTAAAAAAGCTCATTAATAGGCTGAAACAATCATACTTTTTAACAGGGTTTAGAGCTCTTAATCCAACATAGTGAACATAATTAACACATTTTTTTTTTCTATATGAGCAATAATACCATTTTAATTACATGCAGTTTTCTTCTTTAGAAAAATAACCACTGTTTGTTTGAAAAATCAAAATTAATTCTTACGTGCCAGATGTGACATGAAAATATGGAGCGAAATGTAACTCTCAATTTATTAAAATGACTAAATTTTACATTCTCAAAAAAATTAATTCAAAATTAGTCATCATGGCACAACCACACCCTTCATCTATAAAATTAATTCCAACCCAAGTTTCAACGTAAATTCTGAGAACTTTTTCTTTTAAAATATCTCTAAATATATTTTTTTCAAAAAATTTGGTTTAAATTTTATTGGTTATATTAAAAAAAATTAAATGAGAGGAATGATTTGCGTTGACGATAATTTTATTAATTTATAAGTGTTTTTGCATAATAAGCAAATTTCCTTTTTCAACTTTTCTTAATTTTTATATGGGCCTTTTTAGTACATTAGGCTTTTCAATCCTTATTGGGCTAGAGAGCCGAAATCTGTAAAGCCCAAGTCAAATTTAATCTCGGAGTTGATGTAAAGGTGGCACCATTTAATTGGACTGAGATTTGTAACAAATGAAAACAATCACACCATATAACTCCTCCTTCTCCGGAAAGTTGAGGGTCTAAGCTTAAAGCCTCGGATCCCTGATTGCTTGTTCACTGGGTTATACTCTACCAACGCCGTTCTTCAAGTTCTTCTCCGTTGAGAAATGGCCTCTACGTTCTTTAGGAGACTGGTTAGAGCCACTCCAATCGCATTTGGAGGTCAATCCAAGTCCAATTTTGGTGGATTTCGCATTCCATTTGGTGCCATTGCAGCAGTTTCTGGTGGAATATCCTATTTGTACTTCTACTCTTCTCCCAACTTGGTAAGTTCTCACTATTCTCATCTGGGTTTTGTTTCAATTGTTCGCTTATGGCATTATAGTCCCACACTTCCACGAATGTAGAGAATACTCAAAGTCAACATTTTTTTTTAATTTTTTAGTTATTCGATTATCTTTGCGGATATCTGTTTGCTTTTTTACTCTCTTTTTCAGTGAGATGCCATTTGGATTTTTCTGAACCGTATAGCACTGGTGATGAAAACTAGAGTAATAGGTTTGGTTTTAGCTTAGTTTTTCTTTGTTAAAATGAAGTGATTGGTATATGGTAATGTTTGTTGGTTAATGTACGTCTTCGTTTCTGCATAAAGAGTAAAAATCACAATTTTCTTAACCCATCTTTGTCTATGTATGTTTGAAGTATGGTACATTAATGTTGATGTTCCTAGGTTGATAAATTATTTATTGATATGGTATTTGATATTTTGAAAGTGATGTAATGGTTGATACATATAATACGCTTTATGTGATTTTAAAATGGATTTTGTTGTTGATCATTATTTTGACTGTACATCTTCAGTAGAAAACATTATGGTGGATTATTATGTCATTGGTTTGCATATGTGACCTGAAAATTTGATGAAATTAGTGCAGAGCTTGTTTTGAGCTTTGATTTTGAATGCTTGTTGTTATAGTTAAATTGCTGGGTGACTCAATTGTGATCTACAAATGGAGTATTTTGTGGAGTTAATGAATTTTCTCATAATTACTGTTACGTTTTTGTTGCTGGCCATTTAAGAATTTAACTAAAGGATGGAGATTATTATAAATAAATTGTTCAGTTCTTTAACGTTTCTTGTGGAGCTAGATAGAACTCATATCATGCTTTTTAATAACAGGCTTATCTTGACCTTGTCAAACAAGAGACTTGTCCCAAAGTTGGTTAGTTTCCATATCTCTTCTATCTACTTTTTCATTTCTCTTAAACTGAAAGAAAATTTAGGGCTGGAACTTAGGGTCCTATCTACTTTTTCCAATGAACTTACATGCTTTGTCATTCATCATTTTCCCTTATTTACTGCAACGTCAATTGATGCATTCTTATCTCTTCAGCTCTTAATCCAGATCAGTGGATTGAATTTAAGCTGCAAGACACTGCTAGAGTTAGCCATAATACTCATTTATTCAGGTATTATCTCTTGCTTTAATCACTTTTTAATGTTCATTGATGGAATTAGTGAGCTAAAGACCACTTAATTCATATGATAGCAAGCTCAACCAATGAAAAAACTGTTCTGTACATCTGAAAAGCTGTGCGTTTCTTATATTAATATGTAACTTTGTTAACTCTGGAATTCAAACAATTTAGATGATTTATCCCATATGGATGGAGATAGCAGTTTTCTTGTTGCATTCTGAAATTTCAATAGCTAAAGGAATTAAGGGTTATACTTTGATGCTGGGTTTTTTTTTTTTATTTTGCTAATATCTGTTTGGAATTTACTGAAATCATTGATGGAAAATTTCTTTGAAGGAAAATAAGTCTCTAAGCTAAAGGTTAGTTTTCTTGGGAAACTCTTTAATTGGCATTATTTGGTATATCTGTATTTATTGATTGCCTTTTAAATTTTCCTGCTTTCATCTGATTCTGCTATGGTTATATTACTTTGGAATTTACTAGTAAGGAGCTATGGAAAAACTCTTTGGAGATAAGAAGTGTTTCATCCAAAGAACAAGCTTGCTTTACTCTAAGATATTAATAATTGATCTGTGAGGAACCATTTTTTGAGGAAAATTTTAGTATGATTGTTGAATGCCTCCCTAGATGTTTCTAGGTTCATAATGCAACATTATGATACTTGAAAAATTCACAAGATGTCTTTAGGAGTCATAGAATTCTGATATTATATGTATTGAATTCCTTGGGAAAAAGGTTACCCTGAATCCCATGGAAAAGAATTATGAAATTTCAAATTGTTCGAATAGCAGTGTAATTCCTCTTTTCATCAATCTAGATGTCTCTATCGTACAGTTTATATAAGTTTTTGAGAGTGATTATATGTTTGCTTTTCTCCTCAAAATGGCAGGTTTTCTTTTGATCCCTCAGCAAAGCTGGGTTTAGATATTGCGTCGTGCATCCTTACAAGGTATCTTTTCTTGTTTATCACTGAATGTTTGTTGCAGCACTCCTAGCTTTTAGTAGAACTGTTATTTGGGATTACTTTAGCAAAAAATTAAATTTTTGTACAAGCAAACTAGTTTATTCATATGTTTTCCAACTGCAGGGCTCCATTAGGACAAGATGCTGAAGGAAAAACAAAATATGTCATACGTCCGTAAGTCTCCCCTGTTCAATATTCCAAGTTGAATTTCCTTCTGCAGCATATTTGTTGATGCGAGGTTCATATCCTTTATATTGGGATATGCCTTGTTACTCAAAAATATTGATGCTCTTTTACCTTTATTTAATGTTAGCAAATATTTCCTTGTTTCTTATTTGGTTCTTCCTCTGAAATGTTGTATAATGTTGCTTATTATTTCATTGGTTTGCTCTTGGACCATGTCCAAAGTTAACTTTTGGAAATTACTTGACCTCTTTATTTAGGTATACTCCGATATCAGATCCTGATGCAAAGGGATATTTTGACTTGTTGATTAAGGTATGCTGTTACAAATGTGGTTATCTGTTCTTCCTCATTTTGTCCTTCAGTTTAGACATTTAATCATGTGTTTTGTTGGTATTGAATTCTCCAATTCTTTTAAAATTGCTGCAGGTGTATCCTGAAGGCAAAATGAGTCAGCACTTTGCTAGCTTAAAGCCTGGTGATGTTGTTGATGTTAAAGGGTAAACTATTCAGAGATACGAGTTAGCAGAAATTTTACTTTGCGGCGTGTTTAATATTGAAATGCATTTGCTATTGCAGGCCCATTGAAAAGCTCAGATACTCTCCCAATATGAAGAAACACATTGGCATGGTAAGAGCTAGTTATCTAGAATTTTGAGGACATTACTCTTGATTATGATTTATGGAAGTTGTGAGATGAGGGTCACTTTCTTTAAATGACCATGTCCTCTACCCTTTCATTGTACGTCTTCACATTTTCATCTGAAGGAAGTGTCCCCTTCATCTTAATTTACTAAGAAAAAAAAAATCTCTGGATTGTTTTTTGTCTTCTATTTTCAACTCATTTCTGTACTTGGCTTTTAGTTCCTGTTTCAGGGTCAGTTTAGAAGCTTGTTCTGTTGTTCACACTATTAATTATCATAAGGTCTGATTTCTCAAAGTTTCATAGACTAACACTTTTGTTTGTCTGTAAATGTTTTCCATTCATTCAGATTGCAGGGGGCACAGGCATTACTCCAATGCTTCAAGTAATTGAGGCTATCCTTAAGAATCCTGATGACAACACTCAGGTGAGAATGTCTTGTTGTTTTATTTGGTGATTTTTGCCTTCTGCTCTTTTTAACATTATAGTTTCATCCCTGACTTTAGTTGTAATTTGAACACATTCATTAATTTAAATTGACTTGTTAGATCTAACGTGTATAACAATTTTTCATAGTCAGTCTTCCGAATAAATTTTCATTACTGATGTAGTATTATCTTAACAGGTGTCGTTGATTTATGCCAATATTTCCCCTGATGACATACTACTTAAACAGAAACTTGACTTCCTGGCTGCTAGCTACCCAAATTTGAAGGTATGAATTGCTTGACTTCTAAAAATATTGCCGTAATAGGCAAAAATATATATAAATCTCTTTGATTATTGCTTGCGCTTTCTATGCTAAAAATTGCAGGTATTCTATACTGTGGATAATCCATCAAAGAACTGGAAAGGAGGTGTCGGGTATGTATCAAAAGATATGGCTGTCAAAGGCCTACCTGTTCCTAATGATGATACACTTATCCTGGTACGTATCACACTGTAAATGCAGCATCTTAACCATCACTAGAGTAGGAAGTTCAACAAGACAAAATCAAATCTGTACTGGAGTATTCATTGATCATATTTTTTGCTGTCCAATGTGTTTATAAAATTTGAAAAATAAAAAGTCAGGCATTTTTATTTGTTGAAATTTTTCTGATATCTTTGCACTCCCGTTTTTCATTTTTTTATTTTTTCTAAATATCAATTTCTATCCATTGAAACTGTAGGGAGCTTCTAATCTCATTTTAAAGAAATTGGTGAAGTTTCAATCTGCCTGAGGAATTTTCATTTGTTATGATGAACAAAACCAAAAGGAAAAATGTATTTTTAAATTTTTATTTTTATATTTATAGTCCATTAGAGCTTCGTTTAAGTTGAATATAGATGATCCATTTCTCCAGCAGTTCATTATTGCTTGGCACTGGGGCTCTTCTAGGTTTTCCAATGCTTATATCTTCACAACAGATTAAAGCTAAAAGCAAGATGAAACCTTTGTTTGAATACAATTGCACTATGCTTCTTGACAGTGGGGCTTGTTTAGAACTTTTTCATATTGTTTTGTGTTACAGCTGATTAAGGCCTTCTGGTGCTCTCTCTAATTCAGCTCCCTCACATTACTAGCCATAAACTGTTTTATTTTACCGCAGAGCATTGATGGTAAAGCAATTAGGCAGTAATCATTATGTCCAGTTCAGACCTCCACGAATGACAAATTCTTGATAGAATAACAGAATGACATCATTATTATGTTTTATTAAGTGTCTTGGTGCATTTGGTTGGAAAGTTTTGACTTTCAAATTCAGGAACCAAATTGAAAGTCTACCCTTCAGAAATTGTGCAGGATTTGGCAATCCTTGCTTTTCTGTGTGCTTCAAATTCTCCAAGTTATTTTTTCTTATATACTTGTTGGTGCAGAAATTGGTATAAAGATTATAGCTTTTTTTAACTCAGCCCCTAAAACACTCGCTTCCCCATTCAGGTATGTGGCCCACCTGGGATGATGAAACATATATCTGGTGAAAAGGCCAAAGACTACTCACAGGGAGAGGTACGAAAATGCCTTTTTTTTTAAAAAAAAAAATGTGCTGATAGTTATGAAATTGATATTTGTTGATGCAATTTTTCTTCTTTTTTCCCCTTTTTTTTGGTTTGCTTTATTGTAGGTCACTGGCATACTCAAAGATCTTGGATATACTGAGCAAATGGTTTACAAATTTTAACAGAAACACTTATACATTTTAGGGTGTCCCTTTCTGTTCTCAAATTTTGAAATAAATGTTTTTATCAAGAAACAAGGCACAGGTATTTGGAAACTCATACATCAAAAAACTATGGAATAATGGCATATGTTTTGAGGCCATAACATTTAAGATATTACGGGAAGAAGCATCTAGCCTGGAAGAGTCTTTCTCAAGAGCAACGGGACTCATTTATGATAGTGCAAGCTTGCACATATGGAATGTTCAATAACATTTCCCAGTTTCAGAGGCGTGTATATAGGTCTCAACAAGTTGATTTACCTTGTCAAAGTGCATATTTACTATGGGAACTCCTTTTTCTAAAAATAATTTGAGGTAAGTTAATCATGATTGAATCTGATTGATGCCTGATTTTACTTGTGCTATCTTCGAACTTCAGTGTATGATGGATATGAGCAAGATTTTCCGAATTGGAATATGTTTAGCTGAAATAGTGACGATTAAATTGAATTATGTTTAAATAATCAGTTGTATTGTATCAATTGCTCACGATTAATACTAAATGTTAAATGACACGTTTGTTTGCATAAGCAAGGAGTTAATCTCTGTTTAAATAACTGGTTACTAATGTCTTGTTTGGATCGGGAAAAGATAGTTTTATAACCTTGCCTTGATGCTCTAGAAGGCTTCTCTGCAGAAAAAATATAAGAACAAATTATAGAAAATTCATTTGAAATTTTAATAAATCTCAGTCAGAAACAATTTTTTAAAAAAAGTAATGGTTAAGTCTCATACTGTTTGAAATAATATTTATTCATTCCATATTGTATGAATTTTTTAGGATTTTATATATAATTTAATAATTTTTTATAAAGATTTAATATTTTTGTTCATTTCAAACAACTATAATTATATAACAATCAATATATTCAAGTTATAACAATTGTAATTGTTATTTCAAATAATATTTTTATTAAAAAATAGATGAGTTTATTGTAGTTTTTTAAAAAATTTCTTTTTATTGTAATTTGTTCAAAATATAATAGAGTAACGAAATAAAAGAAAAAAAAAAGATAGTTTGGTAATTAAAAAAAATTAAGTAACATTAAATTTCATTTTAAAAAATTTAAATTTTCATTAGCACTTCAATTTGGAGTGTTAAAAATGCTTAAGAATTTTTACACCTCTATTTACCTTCCATTTACCATAAAAAAATCCTACTCTTTTTTGCCTTCTATCTAAACATCCTTTAAACACCTTTTCTTACCATTCTTCACCTCCACAAACCTCCATCAGAATATTAGTATAAGCATTTAGGCCGGTGATGATGATGGATAATAACAGCGTATATGATTGGTTTTTTTGTCTGTGGATTGAGTCTGACAATCTTAATATTTTTTTTTCTCTAAATGCTATGTTCATGGTTTTGGTATGACAATTAGTATCTTCAAGTCATAACATTTGTAATTATTATTTCAAATAATATTTTTTATTAAATGACATATGAGTTTATTGTAGTTTTTTAAAAGTTTTCTTTTTATTGTAATTTGTTCAAAATATAATAGAGTAATGAAAAAAAAGAAAAAAAAAGATAGTTTGGTAATTAAAAAAATTAAATAATATTAAATTTAATTTTAAAAAATTTAAATTTTTATTACCACTTCAATTTGGGGTGTTAAAATGCTTAAGCATTTTTACACCTCTATTTACCTTCCATTTACCATAAAAAATCCTCTATTCTCTTTTACCTTCTATCTAAACATCCTTTAAACACCTTTTCTTACCATAATTCACATCCACAAACCTCCATCAAAATATTAGTGTAAGAGTTTAGGCCGGTGATAATGATGGATGATAGCAGCTCATGTGATTGGTTTTTTTGTCTATAGATTGAGTCTGGCGATCTTAATATTTTTTTCTCTAAATGCTATGTTCATAGTTTTGGTATGACAATCAGTATATTCAAGTTATAACATTCGTAATTAATATTTCAAATAATATTTTTATCAAATGGCAGATGAATTTATTATAGTTTTTTAAAAGTTTTCTTTTTATTGTAATTTGTTCAAAATATAATAGAGTAATGAAATAAAAGAAAAAAATAACATTAAATTTAATTTTAAAAAATTTAAATTTTCATTACCACTTCAATTTGGGGTGTTAAAATGCTTAAGAATTTTTACACCTCTATTTACCTTCCATTTACCGTAAAAAATCATATACTCTCTTTTGTCTTCTATCTAAACATCCTTTAAACATATTTTCTTACCATACTTCACCTCCACAAACCTCCATTAGAATATTAGTATAAGATTTTAGGTCGGTGATGATGATGGATGATAACAACTCATGTGATTGGTTTTTTTGTCTGTGGATTAAGTCTAACGTTCTTAATATTTTTTTCTCTAAATGCTATGTTCATGGTTTTGGTATGACAATCAGTATATTCAATTTATAATAATTGTAATTATTATTTTAAACAATATTTTTATCAAAAGACAAATAAGTTTATTGTAGTTTTTTAAAAATTTTCTTTTTATTGTAATTTGTTCAAAATATAATAGAGTAATGAAAAAAAAGAAAAAAAAGATAGTTTGGTAATTAAAAAAATTAAATAACATTAAATTTAAATTTAAAAAAATTTAAATTTTCATTAGCACTTCAATTTGGGGTGTTAAAATGCTTAAGAATTTTTACACCTCTATTTACCTTTCATTTATCGTAAAAAATCATATACTCTCTTTTGTCTTCTATCTAAACATCCTTTAAACATATTTTCTTACCATACTTCACCTCCACAAACCTCCATCAGAATATTAGTGTAAGATTTTAGGTCAGTGATGATGATGGATGATAGCAACTCATGTGATTGGTTTTTTTGTCTGTGGATTGAGTCTAACTTTCTTAATATTTTTTTCTCTAAATGCTATGTTCATGGTTTTGGTATGACAATCAGTATATTCAATTTATAATAATTGTAATTATTATTTTAAACAATATTTTTATCAAAAGACAAATAAGTTTATTTTAGTTTTTTAAAAATTTTCTTTTTATTGTAATTTGTTCAAAATATAATAGAGTAATGAAATAAAAGAAAAAAAAAAGATAGTTTGGTAATTAAAAAAATTAAATAACATTAAATTTAAATTTAAAAAAATTTAAATTTTCATTAGCACTTCAATTTGGGGTGTTAAAATGCTTAAGAATTTTTACACCTCTATTTACCTTCCATTTATCGTAAAAAATCATATACTCTATTTTGCCTTCTATCTAAACATCCATTAAACACCTTTTCTTACCATACTTCACCTCCACAAAACTACATTAGAATATTAGTGTAAGAGTTTAGGCCAGTGATGATGATGGATGTGTCATATCCGCTAATTTAGACATAAGACACGCGAGTTGTTTAATCAACTCATCAGTTTGACCGAAGTCTAAAATTGAATTTTTATCGAAAAATAATAAAAAAATGGGAATTAAGTATGGAAAATATCTAATAAAGTGTTTAAAATATTTAAAGATGTTAAATTTCGGTAAAAAACTAAATTACAAATTTTAAAAAGTTTAGGGGTTAATTTGCAATTTACAGAAAATTTGAGGATTTATTGGGATAATCATAAATTGAATGCATGAGTTGGGACATAAAATGAATATGAAGGTTGGCTACACCAAGTGGCAAATTTTAAGAAGGAAATTGACATGCATGAATGAGATATTCAATGTATATAAGCTTAGGTGTCCCATAATTGATTAAGTTTGTCATTTTCTCTTAATTGTCTCTATTCTTCCTTATCACTTAAACATCTAGAAGACTTTTATCTTCCTCTCAAACTAGCCCACGTTTCTTGAAGCAAAACCCACCAAATGGCAAAGTTTAATAAGCTAATTAAGATACATGCATTTAACCTTAATGAATGTTTCTAGATTGAGCTTAGGTGTCCTCCTATCTTAATAACTTTTGTCATCTTCTTCTTAATTGTTTCTTCTTCTTCCTTATCCATTTTTCTTTGAGGAAAATTCTACCTCCCAAACCAGCCCACATTTTCCCTTATTCCTCCATAGCCAAAGCTTAGTTTTAGTGAAAGAAAGTGAGAAAAGAGAAAAAAAGTAAGGCAAAATTCTATTTTCATGCTTAAGAAACCTTAAAAGAGTAAGAAGAAAGAGAGAGATAAGGTTTATAAAGTTTTAATAATATGTTTATGAACTTTAGGAACTCAAAGTGACAAGGATTTAGCTCAAAGGAGCAAAGGAAAGGAGAAAGAGAAGTAAAGAGAAAGAAAATGAGAGGAAAAAAAAAGGTTTGTGCATAACCTAAGACAATAACCTATTTTATTTTATTTTTTATTTGCATGATTTAAATATTTGGCATGATGATGATTCTGAATTGATATTATTTTGTGATGAAAATCTTAGGGATGCATGTTTGCTAGACTTAGGATTTAATTTGGTAAAAATTGAATGTGATAATCTTGTATGTTCCTTGCTGGAAATTGATGAGCAGTGTTCACTTAAACTATTATAACTTAATTTTTGGAACTCGGTTTTGCATGTTGTTTATTGGGTTTGAAAGATAAGACATAGGACTATAACTTTCATTTAGACCATAAAACCTGAATATATCTATAATTGTCCAGAAAAATTCATAAAATTCGGATATAGAATCTGTCCAGAAATTCTGGGCAGAATTATTAGTAATAAGCAGTAAATACTTCAACTGTTATAAATTGAGTTCTGGAGCTTGGATTTGTGTGTTCTTTGTTTGGTTTGAAAGCTAAGAAATAGGGCTAAAATTTTTATTTAGAACATAATATATGAATATGTCTGTGATTGTCCAGAAATATTCATAAAGTTCAAACTTAGAATCTGTCCAGAAAATTCTGGGCAGAATTATCTGTGACCCGTTAATGTTAATTTTATCATATCTTTTGATACATAACTCAGAATTAAGTGATTCAAGTTGTATATTAAAACTAAGATCCAAATATAAAATTTGTAGGAAGAATATGTAACTAAATTCATAACAAAACATGACCCAAATTAAGGTCCAAAACAGATAATATAATATTTCAGTGACAGAGCAGCATGTGAATTGAGAAATGAAATGAGTAAAATGATGAGAACTTTGTTATATTATGTAAATATTATTTTAATTGAGTGATTATGTGATTATTTTGAGATATTACATGTATGAAAATTATGAAATTAATTGTTATAAATTTTAATGAAATTGTATAAACCCTAGAACACATAACTAGAACCAACTTAGGATAGTTTGGCATGCCAAATAGGGAGAATATGATGAAAATGATTAATTATATTAATGGTATAATTATCTACGCCAGGTTTGACAATGTTATCTATGCCAGGTTTGACATTGTTATTTATGTCGGGTATGACATTATTATCTATGCTGATTTTGGCACAGTTATCTATACCGAGTTTGGCAAGGTTATCTACGCCGGCCGGGTTTGGCACTTATATGCACATATCATATTGCCCGGGTGGCACTCCTAAGTGCGTGGATGACAATTCTGTTACCCTATTCAGTGGTTCATAGGTGTCCTGGGCATAAATGAAGACATAAATAAAGAAGTTATGGAACATAAAAGAATTATTGAAAATAAAACTGAAATTATGAATTGTGACATGGATAGTAAAAAAAGGAATTATGAATTGTGGTATGGATAAAAAGAAGATTTAGTGTTATACAATAAGATGGTAATAAATAAATAAGTACGAGATAAAATAATATAATTTGATGTCTATACATGCTAGAATACCATGATATGTATATTTCCATGAGAAGATGATTAAGCATGAGTTGATATATGATAATGCATGATTGCATAAAATAGTTTATCGCCTTATCTATATACACCACTAAGCCAAGAGCTTAGCGTGAGAGTTTTCTTACGCAGATTTAGTAAAGAATAAATAGAAAATAGTAGACAAATTCAGCGGCGACCTAATCCAGTAAAGCATCCTATTGCACACATCGTGGGTTACACAACTTTTGTATATTATCTTATAAATTTTATTTTGTAGTATTTGTAAAATAAATAGTATGTTTTGTAAAGAACATGTTATTATATAAAAAGGTAGTTTAACTTTTATGTTATATTTCTTTTATAAATTCAAAGTAAATAAATAGTAAATATTGGAAATAATAAAAAAATGTACGAGTGATTTTGCTTTATATATAACTTATATAATGATATTTTAACCGATGAAGTCAGTGTAGCACACCTTCATTCGAGCATGAGCTGCTGGGATGAGGGGCCAGGTTGGTGTTTCTGGATTTTGGTATTAAAGCCCGGTTTGGGCGGTTTTGGGATTTTAAAATGGTTTTCATAAAAACAAATATGATATGTGTTGTTGCCCAGATATTAGACCAAGAAGGGGGGTTGAATTGGAGTTTCAAGAATTAAACTTTAAAGTGCGGAAATAAAATTGTTAATTTTAGAAGGGATAGAGAAAATCAGACACGAAGATTTATAGAGATTCGGGTATTAACAAACTCTACTCCTTTCCCCAATCGCAATTGGGAGTTTCACTAACACACTAAGTGTTACAATGGAGTTTTACAAGCTAACTCCCAACTATGGTGTTTCTCACAATGGCTCACACCTAACCCAGAAATCCCTTGTGTTTTAATGGCTCACACAATAACCAACTCCTTTGTGTTTTGATGACTCACACAATAACCAACTCCTTTGTGTTTTACAGGCTCACACAAACAACCTACACTTGTGTTTTACAAGCTCACACAAACAACCTACACTTGTGTTTTACAGGCTCACACAAACAACCTTTTAATTTGTGTTTTGGAGGTTCACACAACTAACCCTTACAAGTGTTCTTCTCTTAATCCAGAACTACCCAATGCTCACTTGAGTAAAGATTACAGAGAGAACCACTTATAAATCTTTATTGCTCAATTATGAGGAGCAAAAAGATTTTTACAGAGAATATATTTGTTCTCAAAGTATAAAATACAAGATAGCTTGTGATTTGAAGTATATGCTAATCTTTTGTTTTTCTTCTTATTCTCTTGTTTCTTAATGTATAAATGACTTCCATTTATACTCCCTTGGCTAAATATAGTATTTGGGGTGCATTAAATAAGAAACTAGTCGTTATACCAACCAAAAAATCGCGCCTGACATTTTTCTCTTTCATTGGTCACAGGCGTGAATATGCTTGTCACGGGGGTGACAGTTCTTCCCAAGCCGTGACTGAAGTGGTGACCTTGGTCGTAAAGCTCTCTGGAATGTTTTGACATATAGAGTCACGAGCGTGACACTCTTCCCAGCCGTGAGACAAGTGGTGACTCAGGTCGTGAAGCTCTCTGGATGAAATTGAATTAATCCTTCACGGGGGTGACACCTTCATTCACGGGGGTGACCATATTCACAGCCGTGACCTAAGTGGTGACTCTGTTCGTGAAGCTCTCTGGTTGAAATTACACAACTCTTCACGGGGGTGACACCTTTAGTCACGGGGGTGACTGAAATGCTTACTTCACGGTTTGGTTTTCCTTCATGGCCGTGAACTTCAAATGTTGGTTTTGGTAACAGTTAGCTTTCTTCACGGGAGTGACTCCTAGAGTCACAATAGTGAACATGCTACTTCTTGCTTTTTGTTTCTCAAGGATTATTCTTCCAATTCTCCATTCTTGCTATTTTAATTCATGTCCTGTATAATATACTTTCAAAAACAAGTATGTTAAATACAATATTGCTATATTATTTATTATCATCAAAATAACGGAAAATACCCCTCAAGGTTAACATGTGTATACCCACAATTTAGTATTACAGTTGTTGCTTACTGATTGGGACCGTTATTTTATGACATTGGTAGAGTATGGCTTCAGAGTCACGACATATTGTGGTCGAATGAGGCGAAAGTAATGAGGTTACTGAAACTGAGGCTTCATTGTGACCCAATCATCGCCGAGCTACTGTATCTAGATCCAGTGCTAGCCTATCAAGAGGGCAGTTTATTGCTGGCATAGGACAAACAGAGCTTATGAGGAACATGATAGATTTACTACAAAGAGCATCACAACCAGCCTCATCAGGATTACAATTTGTGAGACTAAGGAAGTTAGGGGCACCCGATTTCTATGGTAAACGGGAAGATGACCCCTAAGTGGTGGAGTTTTGGCTAGAATGGGCAGAAAGAGTTTTTGATCAGCTGCATTGCACAAATGAGCATAAATATGAGTATGCAGTATCTTTACTACAAGAGCATATATATGACTGGTGGCGATCTGAATCATAGAGCATAAAGGCTCCTGACCCTATGACATGAGAGTTCTTTCTAAAGAAGTTTAAGGAGCAGTATATTCCTCTTATCTACACAGACGACAAGAAAATAGAGTTTTTGATGTTGAAACAAGGAAACTTATCGATAACAGAATATGAAAGAGAATTCACATATCTTTGCAAGTATGCTAGAGGCATTGTATCCACTGAGGCAGATAAGTGCCAATGATTTAAAGATGGATTAAGAGACTCAATCAAGTTACAAGTATCAGCTCTATGTCTGATGGGTTTTCCTAGTTTGCTAGCATCTGCCAAAACAGTTGAGAGAGTTCTAGCCACACAACAGTAAACACAAGATAGATGGTTCAAGAGGCCCATCTCACAACCGAGTAGAGTACAGTCAAGTGGAAAAAGAGCTAAATCTTTCAGTGGCCGATTTCAGGCTAAGGGTTCTAACAGGCCTTCTTCCTTCAGGCGGAGACAACCTGCGAGATCTGTTTCTTTGACAGCCAGTGCACCGACGCAGACACCATATAGATCTCTACCCCTACCAGAATGCCAGAATTGTGGCCGTTCTCATCCTGAAGAGTGTTGGTGGATGGCAGGAGCGTGTTTTAGATGTGGCTCTAAAGACCGTATGAGGAGAGATTGTCCTTTGTTACAGTATGAGAGAGGATCGGGGAGCACTGAGCTGATGCAGACACAGGCTTCTGGGTAAGGCAGAGGCTGAGGTCGAGGGCAAGATAGAGGAGGTCGATCAGGGTCCATTCAGTTCAGATCAGAGACAGCTGAGAGGCCAGAAGGTAGTAGAGCTGCCCCAACCAGGGCATATGCCATGCGAGGCCGAGAGGAGCAGGATGCACCGGATGTCTTAATTGGTAAATTCCTTCTCTTTGGCTTTGACATACATACATTGATAGATTCAAGGTCAACACATTCATACATATGCTCACCACCACCGGGTCAAGAGGGTTTAAAACCACAAACTCTAGAATTTGAGATTATTGTGACTAACCCGTTAAGGCACAGTGTGAGGTTAGCAAGGTATTTAGGGGTTGCCCAGTTGAAATTCAAGGAAAGCAATTCACAGCAGACTTGATAGAGTTACCATTCCATGAGTTCGATGTGATCTTGGGAATGGATTGGTTGGCTCGTTATGAAGTAGTAGTGGATTGTGGAAAAAGATAGATGATCATCAGAATTCTAGAACAAGATGAGATAATGGTGATGGGTGAGAATAGAAGATACCCAGACAATGTGATATCAGTGTTGAAAGCGTAGAAACTCATCAGTAAGGGATGCGAAGCATACTTTGCGTATGTAATTGATATGGAAAACGCAAGTTCGAAGTTGGTGGATATTCCTACGGTTAGTGAGTTTCCTGATGTATTTCCAGAGGAGTTGTCAGGGTTACCGCTAGATAGAGAAATCGAATTTTCTATCAATTTGGTACCCGGCACCACCCCTATTTCCATTACACCATATAGGATGACACCAACATAGTTGAAAGAGCTGAAGGTACAGTTGTAAGAGTTGTTAGATAAGGGTTTTGTACGACTCAATGTATCACCATGAGGTGCTCCAGTATTATTTGTGAAGAAGAAAGACAACATTATGCATCTTTGCATCGATTACATGCAGCTTAATAAGGTGACTATCAAGAATAACTACCCGATGCCTATGATTGATGACTTATTTGACCAATTGAAAGGGGCAGCCATATTTTCAAAGATAGATCTTCGATCGGTGTATCATCAACTAAAGATAAAAGATTCAGATGTATCTAAGACGACATTCAGGACTCATTATGGTCATTATGAGTTCCTGGTTATGCCCTTTGGATTGACCAATGCACCGACAATTTTTATGGACCTGATGAATCGAGTGTTCAGGCCATATCTTGATCAATTTGTAGTGGTGTTTATTGATGACATTCTTGTCTACTCTAGAGACCGAGAAGAATATGATCAACATCTCATAATAGTGCTGCAAACATTAAAGGAGAAGCAGTTGTATGCAAAGCTATCTAAGTGCGAGTTTTAGCTTGAAGTAGTCAGTTTTCTGGGTCATTAATTTCAACTGAAGGTATTCGGGTTGATCCTAGTAAAATTGAAGCTATTCTTAATTGGAAACCACCACGAAATGTGAATGAAGTGAGGAGTTTCCTTGGATTAGCCAGATATTATAGGAGGTTTGTGAAGGGATTTTCATCCTTAGTGACTCTTTTGACACGACTGCTATGAAAAGAGGTCCGTTTCGAGTGGACAGATAAGTGTCAAGCAAGTTTTGATCGATTGAAGGCAATTTTGACTGAAGCACCAGTGTTGACTCAACCTACTCCAGGAAAAGATTTTATTATATACAGTGATGCTAGTCATAATGGTTTAGGTTGTGTTCTTATGCAAGAAGGAAAGGTGATTGCTTACGCCTCAAGACAACTTAAGCCTCATGAGCTTAACTATCCGACACATGATTTGGAGTTAGCTGCGATAGTTTTTACTCTTAAGATCTGGAGACATTATCTGTATGGGGAAAGATGTTATATCTATACATATCACAAAAGTCTTAAGTACATTTCCTCACAGAAAGAGTTGAATCTGAGACAATGAAGATGGTTGGAGTTGATTAAAGATTATGATTGTGTGATCAACTACTAGCCAGGCAAAGCTAATGTGGTTGCAAATGCACTAAGCAGGAAGATTTTAGCTGAGATGCGAATACAATCTACTTTGATGCAGAGGATAGATGCTTAGAAGCAAGATAAAAAGTTAGTAGAGATAGTCGAGGCAGTGAAAAAGGGAGAAAAGCTTGATTTTTCATTGACAGAGGATGACACAGTATACTTCAAGAATAGGATTTGCGTTCCTAATGTAAAAGAGTTGAAGTCCGATATTTTTAAAGAAGCACATGAAACGGTATATACCATGCATCCAAGTGGGAACAAGATGTATCAAGATTTGAAAACTCAATATTGGTGGCCAGGGATGAAGAAGGATATCATTGAATGTGTTGCTAAATGTCTAACTTGTCAACAAGTGAAAGTGGAACACCAATTGCCCACAAGATTGCTGCAACCAATACCAATTCCAGAATGGAAATGGGAAAGAATCACGATGGATTTTGTGTCTGGGTTACCGATGACTCAAAGAAAGCATGATGTAGTGTGGGTGATAGTGGATCGATTGATGAAGTCAGCACACTTCTTACTAGTCAAAATGGACTACTCATTAAACAAGCTAGTCGAAATTTATGTAAGTGAGATAGTGAAATTGCATGGAGTGCCAATGTCCATCATATCTGATAGAGATCCCAAATTTACTTCACAATTCAGAAAGAGTCTATAGCAAGCTTTGGGGACTCGACTCAATTTCAGCACGACCTTTCATCCGCAGACGGATGGACAATCAGAGAGAATTATTCAGTTGCTAGAGGATATGATGAGAAGTTGTGTGCTTGAATTTGAGGGAAGTTAGGATAGATATCTACCTCTTATGGAGTTTTCCTACAACAATAACCATCAGACGAGCATAGGCATGGCTCTGTATGAGGCATTGTATGGAAGAAAATGCAGGACACCAGTTTGTTGGACCGAATTGAGTGAAAACAAGTTGATAGGGCCAGAGTTAATGCAACAAACAGAAGAAAAGGTTAGAATTATCCAAGAAAGATTGAAAGCAGCTCAAGATTGACAGATATCATATGATGACCTTAAGAGGCGAGATATAGAGTATGCTGTGGGAGATAAAGTATTTCTCATGGTTTCACCTTGGAAGAAAGTATTGAGATTCGGTAAAAAAGGAAAGTTAAGTCTGAGGTTCATTGGTCCTTATGAGATTTTGGAAAGAATCGGACCAGTGGCATATCGGTTAGCACTTCAACCAGAGTTAGATAAAATCCATAATGTTTTTCATGTGTCGATGCTAAGGAGATATAGGTCTAATCCGACTCATGTCATACCAACTAAAGAGATAGAAGTGCAGACTGACTTGACTTATGAAGAGGAACCGGTGGCTATATTAGCACGTGAAGAAAAAGTTTTACGAAACAAGAAAGTTTCATTAGTTAAAGTGCTATGGCAGAATCATGCTACTGAAGAAGCCACATGGGAGAACAAAGTCATGAAGAGCAATATCCTCAGTTGTTCACAAAATTAACAGGTAAATTTCGATGACGAAATTGATTTTAAGGGGGAGAGAATGTTATATCTGTTAATTTAGACCTAAGACACGCAAGTTGTTTAATCGACTCGTCGATTTAACCGAAGTCTAAAATTGGATTTTTATCGAAAAATAATGAAAATAATGACAATTAAGTATGAGAAATATCTAATAAAGCGTTTAAAATATTTAAAGATTTTAAATTTTGGTAAAGGACTAAATTGTAAAATTTGAAAAGTTTAGGGGTCAACTTGCAATTTACCAAAAATTTGAGGATTTATTAGGATAATCATAAATTAAATGCATGAATTGGGACATAAAAAGAATATGGAGGCTGGCCACACCAAGTGGCAAATTTTAAGAAGGCAATTGACTGGCATGAATGAGATATTCAATGTATATAAGCTTAGGTGTCCTATAATTGATTAAGTTTGTCATTTTCTCTTAATTGACTCTCTTCTTCCTTATCACTTAAACATTTATAAGACTTTTATCTTCCCCTCAAACCAGCCCACGTTTCTTGAAGCATAACCCACCAAATGGAAAAGTTTAATAAGCTAATTAAGATACATGCATTTAACCTTAATGAAGGTTTCTAGATTGAGCTTAGGTGTCCCCCTATCTTAATAACTTTTGTCATCTTCTTCTTGATTATTTCTTCTTCTTGATTATTTCTTCTTCTTCCTTATCCATTTTTCATTGAGGAAAATTCTGCCTCTCAAATAAGCCCATGTTTTCCCTTATTCCTTTATAGCCAAAGCTTAGTTTTAGTGAAAGAAAGTAAGAAAAGAGAGAAAAAGTAAGACAAAATCTCATTTTCATGGTTAAGAAAACTTAAAAGAGTAAGAAGAAAAAGAGAGATTAGGTTTATAAAGTTTTAATAATCTGTTTATGAATTTTAGGAACTCAAATTGACAAGGATTTAGCTCAAAAGAGCAAAGGAAAGGAGAACGAGAAGTAAAGAGAAAGAAAATGAGAGGAAAAAAAAGGTTTGTGCATAATCTAAAGCAATAACCTATTTTATTTTTTTTATTTGCATGATTTAATTATTTGGCATGTTGATGATTCTGAATTGATATTATTTTGTGATGAAAATCTTGGGGATGCATGTTTGCTAGACTTAGAATTTAATTTGGTAAAAATTGAATGTGATTATCTTGTATGTTCCTTACAAGATGAGCAGTATTCACATAAACTGTTATAACTTAATTTCTGGAACTTGGTTTTGCATGTTATTTATTGGGTTTGAAATATAAGACGTAAGACTATAACTTTAATTTAGACCATAAAACCTGAATATGTCTGTAATTGTCCAAAAAAATTCATAAAATTTGGACATAGAATCTGTAATGAGCAGTAAGTACTTAAACTATTATAAATTGAGTTCTAGAGCTTTGGTTTGTGTGTTCGTTGTTCGGTTTGAAAGCTAAGACAAGGGCTACAATTTTTATTTAAAACATAATATCTGATTATGTCTATAATTGTCCAGAAATATTCATAAAGTTCAAATTTAGAATCTGTCCAGAAAATTCTGGGCAGAATTATCTGTGACCTGTTAGTGTTAATTTTATCATATCTTTTGATACAGAACTCAGAATTAAGTGATTCAACTTGCATATTAAAACTAAGATCCAAATATAAAATTTGTAGGAAGAACATGTAACTAAATTCATAACAAAACATGACCCAAATTAAGGTCCAAAACAGAGAATATAATCTGCCAGTGACAGAGCAGCATGTGAATTGAGCAATGAAATGAGTAAAATGATGAGAACTTTGTTATATTATGTAAATATTATTTTAATTGAGTGATTATGTGATTATTTTGAGATATTACATGCATGAAAATTATGAAATTAATTGTTATGAATTTTAATGAAATTGTATAAGCCCTAAAACACATAACTAGAACCAACTTAGGATAGTTTGACATGCCAAATAGGGGGAAGTATGATGAAAATGATTAATTCCATTAATGGTATAATTATCTACGCCGGATTTGACAATGTTATCTATGCTGAGATAAAATAATATAATTTGATGTCTATACATGCTAGAATACCATGATATGTATATTTTCATGAGAATATGATTAAACATGAGTTGATATATGATAATGCATAATTGCATAAAATAGTTTATTGTTTTATCTATATGCACCACTACGCCAAGAGTTTAGTATAAGAGTTTTCTCACGTAGATTTAGTAAAAAATAGATAGAAGATAATAGATAAAGTCAAGGGCGACCTAATCCAGTAAAGCAGTTTGTTGCACACATCGTGGGTTACACAACTTTTGTATATTATCTTGTAAATTTTATTTTGTAGTATTTGTAAAATAAACAGTATGTTTTGTAAAAAACATGTTACTATATAAAAAGGTAGTTTAACTTTTATGTTATATTTCTTTTATAAATGCAAAATAAATAAATAGTAAATATTAAAAATAATAAAAAATATACAAGTGATTTTGCTTTATATATAACTTATATAATGATATTTTAATCGATGAAATCAGTGTAGCATACCCTCATTCGGGCATGAACTGCTGGAGTGAGGTGGTGTTACAGGATGGTAGCAATTCATGTGATTAGTTTTTTTGTCTGTGCATTGAGTCTAACTATCTTAATAATGTTTTCTCTAAATGCTATGTTCATGGTTTTGGTATGACAATCACTATATTTAGTCATAACATTTGTAATTATTATTTCAAACAACATTTTTATTAAATAACAGATAAGTTTACTATTAGTTATTTGAAAGTTTATTTTTTTATTGTAATTTGTTCAAAATATAATAAAGTAATGAAATAAAAGAAAAAAATAGTTTGGTAATTAAAAAAAACATTAAATTTAATTTTAAAAAATTTAAATTTTAATTAGCACTTCAATTTGGGTGTTAAAATGCTTAAAATTTTTTATACCTTTATCTACCGTCCATTTACCGTAAAAAATCCTATATTCTCTTTTTTTACCATTTTTCACGAATACAGTATTAAGCAAAACGGCACCGTTCCTAGCCCCTCATCATTGCCCTTTTCTTTTTCAACATAAAAACGTCACCGTTTTATTAGCCCTTTGACAACACCATCCCACCGATGTGATATTTATGGGCTGTGGTCCAACAACGTGACCAAGTGATGATCTGAGGCAAGACAATTCTTGCCGGAATAATATCATCTCACAGAAGGAAAAATTTATCACGTAATAAAAATAATAAATTTTCACTTGAATTGGAGATAAAATACTTTTAAAAAAAATTCCATTTTTTATAAAATATTTTTCATTAATTTAATTCATAAATTACTTATAAATAAAATCATGAACTAAATATAAACAATTTATTTGACTTTTTTTTAATCTTAATATGAGTTCATTATTTTTTTTAAAACAATATAAGTATTCATTATTACTTACAACTAAACAAAATTGTTATCTTAAATTGGAAAATAAATTTTAAATATGCCATCAATTTTAAATTAATACATGTTTTGGTTGGTATTAATTTCAACTATGTAATATATTCTTAAAAATTAATACATATTTTGGTTGGTATTAATTTCAACTATGTAATATATTCTTAAAAATTAAGACATGTTTTGGTTGGTAGAGGTGGATAGAATACTTTTTTTTGGTACAAAGATTCAATTGGAGGTTTAAATTGAGATATCACAATTTTATTACTAAATCAGTACTATTAAATTAAAATTTATTGGTAGTGAATATAGTATTTTAGTATTTATTGATTTGATTTTTATTTTATATGTTTTTCTTTTACATTTAACCGTAAAAAAAGTTTAATGATTATTTTCAATATAGTATATAATAAAATGAAAGCCAATAGAAAAAAATATGAATCATACACTTCCAATCCAAAGTTATTCCCCTCTAAGTTAATAAGATAAATAATATCAATTATTATCATTATATTGTAAATTAGTATTTAATATTTTAATTATTATAAATTGGTAATAAATTTTTTGAAAAAGTTTGTAATGTAGTGTTAAAATCTAATTTTTAATAAAAAAAAATGATATAACAACTAAAAAATATAATTTTTAGTGAAGTGGTACGGTAGCTGAGTGCCCTGTTATTTTCTTTTAGAAATTGAACTTAGTAATATATTAACTCCCTTCCCCTGCACACATCGTTCTCTCTGTTAGGATCTCTCCTTATGTAGGCTGAAATTCCGACTCCCTGATCTTTCTTTCTTCTCACCGAGTTTGCCTTTCTCCTCTGCTACAACACCCACAGCAACAATGGAGTTGGAATTGCAGAAGCAAAACACTGATTGCGTTTCTTTCTTGGCCTCTCCTCTCACATGCAACAAGGTTCACTTCTACTCTAAACCAACACAACTCCTTTTCTCTTTGCTTTTCTAGTTTGTTTTTCTTCTATTCTTCTTTCGTTTCGCTCTCTCTCTTTTCGCTTCTCTGACATCGTTCATTGTTGTCACCCTCTACTATTTCTATTTTCAATTGCGTTATCCTTAGGATCTTTAACTAATAAGTCGAATTCCACCTTTCATTCTATGTTTAATTAAGGAAAAAGAAAAAAGAAAAAAGAGGACGCGTAATTCTGTCACTGATCGTTAGTGTTTTATTTATTTATTTCTTTTTGTGTGTGTTTTCACTTGCTGTAAAGATTCCAGAGATGGATTTTACGTTGGCGTCAGGGTTAGTGTGGTTGATGCTCTAGGGCTTATTTCTTCCTTTTGGGGAGATTCGTGTTGAGTTGTTTTGTTATTTTTATAATCCTTTAGCTCTTTACTTCTTTTCTTTTTCTCAGGGGATTGATTGTGAGTATCGGCATAATGAGATTGCAAGGCTTAATCCTAGCGATTGCCGGTACTGGTTGGCTGGGAAGTGTCTTAATCCTATCTGTGGTTTTAGACATCCTGTAAGCAAATATGTTTTTCACTTTTCAATCGCTTCGTGTATGTTAATGTGAAGTCTGTCGGCCTGATTGCTTACTAGCTTAGAGTTGAACATCTGATTTTGGAATACTGATGCTCGAATTGGACTTTACTGTTGCTTTTTATATGAAATGTTGGGCTCCTCGCCTTTCAAGCTCCTTGTGAATGATTTACTTATAAGTTCTTACTTTTGAAAGTTTTGCATTGTTGATTTCGCAGTCCTAGTTAACAATGTATTCCATGTGGCTCAAGCTTGCTTATATTAGGAGATTGCTGGAGCACGGCAGTTGAAAATACTATTTAATACTCCCTCTGTCTCATTTTGATAGGCTTACTTTCCTTTTTTATTTATCTTAAAAAGGTAGTCCTTTTTTTTTTTTAAAAGAAATATAGTTATGTGTTAAATCCTTTTTTATATTTCTATTTAATATGCATAACAAATACCAGTTATTTTTTAAAAATTTTTAAATGATGCCTCTAATTAATGTATGGCAATATTAGGAAAAATGCATATTTTTAACCATATTAACTACATTTTTTAATTTATGTGAAAATACAAACAATACTATCAAAATGAGATGGAGAGAGTACGATATACTGAAATGGAAAAGAGTTCAAGTTGAGGGAACCTGCATATTGAATATAAGAGCATTTATTTGACATAAATACCTTGTTATATGTGTCTTCTAGACGTCACTATCAAGACTTAATTTCCTCTGTAACAATTAGACAGAAGTTGACTGACTGTTCATAATGATGTGAGCAAAGAAAGTATGATAGGTATGAGTAAGAACACCTTTTCTTTATCTCTTTTTTAAAATTCATCTTGTCTTCCTTATTAGTGGATTCTCTACTAATAGCTGCATTTTTGAACCAATTATTATCCTCTGGTTATCTGAAATAATGTGAATAACTTCTTTATTTCAACAGCCATTAGAAAAGCATGCCAAATCGCCATCGGAATCAATATTGTCTTTTGAGCTCACAAACAATACCAAGATACCCTGTTACTTTTATTTCAGTAGCTTCTGCAATAAAGGTGATAAATGCTCTTTCATGCATGGTGCTGATCCCAACATTGCTGCGGGGAAATCTGGTAACACGTCCTCAGAAGTCAAGGAAGGTATTTCATTGGATGATAGAAAACGTGTAGTGAATGATAATGTGTCCTTACTGAAAGAAGCTATTACTAATAATCTCCCTGATATGGTGCCAACTGCTGTACGGATTTGAAATTCCAGCCTAAGGAGGACATTCGGCATGCAAATCCTTGCGCTACCATATTGGGAAGTCCTCTGCAGATTGCAGTGTCCCAAGGTGAAGAAGCTGTTACTCTCAAGTCTGATTCCTTACTTCATGCTGATGACTTTGTTCTAGGCAGATCTCTCATATGCACTGATCAGAGTTCAAAGTTGCAAGTGGATGATCAGGTTGAACTAGAGGACAGGTGGGCATCCCCTGGTTTTGACTTTCTTGTTGATGATGAATCAGAAGATGACGGATCGGAAAATTTATTTTTCCATGAGGATGATCGAGAGTATTTGCTGGCCTTTGAGAAGGGACACAGGGAAATAATTGAGAAGGAACACAGGGAAATAAGCAACCATTTAATCGGGTATGATTTTGAAGACATGTTTGAGTATAACCCTGCATACTGTGATGTAGAAGTTATGTATGAGGGTGAGATATGATTCTTTTGACCGTGTGGATAATATATGCATCATTGAGGATATTGGAAATGGTTCTGCCTGCTCTTGTGCTAGAACCTGGGGTTCTCTATTGTCCTGATAGAGAAAACTCTTGCCAGTGGAATTGGCAATCAATGACCGGAAGGTTGTGGTTCTTAGAGACTACTTGAGGAAACGCAGGTTATTTGATGGCCATCGAGTATGTCAATCATCAAGAATGAATGACTCTTCTCATCTGCTCTGCTGTAATTGAGAATGTACTCGAAGTCCTGGTATTAGTCAGAGGCTGCATGGAAGGTTGGCAAGTGAGAAAAAATGGAGTGAATTGCACAAATATTACTCTAACTATCTAACTCCTAACGATTCGTATTTAAATAATACTGACTCGTACTTAAACTATTATTTGTAATGAAAAAAATGTTTAAATTTTAATTTTTTAACTGGAAACTCCCTCTGTCATCTATGGTTGACTCAACAAATGGATTGTTGATGTGAACTTTAAGTCCACATCAACAAAAAAATTACACCTTGAAATTATATGTATACAAAATGGATTCTACAGAAAATTTTTCTCACTTTCTTAATAACCAAATTTGAAAAAATCAATTGAAAAAAACAATTTTAAAGGAAAAACAATTGAAGTACCATTTGGAAATTTCTCTCACTTTCTCTCATTTTACCTCACTTCTCAACAGACAAACACAACTAACAATAAAATATTCTTCTCTCTCCAGATCTATTGCTTTGAGGTGAATAATCTTTGTTTTTTAGAGCTTTAATTTCTCCACTAAATCTTCATAATTCTTCAATATTTTTTATTTTTTTACTTTTTATCTTTTTCTTTATTATAATTTAAAACCTAAACCAGTTTTTCATCTTGCACTTCTCCATCGCTAGCCGTCGTCCACATATCTGCAATACTTGGAGAAGTGTGAAGAAGCAATCAACAAATTCAAGAAATCCACAACCTTCTAAAAATACCCAGAAAGAGAAATTTCAAGATAAATTGAGATCATAAATGAAATGGAAGAAAGTGATTTATAGATTTATCACCATTATACTCTACCTAGAAAGAAAGTCTCTTCCTTTCTCAGCTAACATTACACAAAACTCAGAAAGAAACCCAAAAAGAAAGACTTCCTTTCTCAGCTACCCAAAGAGTAAAACCCAATTCCAAGAAGTTACATGATAGAAATAAAACTTCTTCCTCATGGCCTTCAGATTTGGAACATTTACTGGTAGGAAATAGGTGTAAAGCTAGAAAACGGGTGTAAAGCTTCTTCCTTATGGCTGACAGAATTGGAACACTTAAAATAGCAAAATATTTTCAAATCAAAATCATCCCTTCATAATTGAATTCTTATATCGCACAAAAAATATTCCAATCCAAAAACACCACTTCTCGGGAAAAATTTAAAACTTTTCTCGATTTTTCAAGAGAGAAATTGGGTTTTTAAGGGATTTTAATGAAATCTTGAAGTGAAACTTTTAAAAAGAGAACGTGAGATATGAATAGGATTAAATTGTGCCCAGAACATGTGAAAACTAAAATTATGCTTAAAAAAGAGAAAGGAGCTAGGGTTGAGGTGAAAGAGAGATGGAGAAAAAGTGAATTCCTCACTGGTAGTATCGAAAATGATTAAGTTTTTTGTGCTTGAATAGAAACTCTGCTATATAATGCTTTAGCGAGGTAGAAGGCCACTTTTTCAGTTGGATCTCTGTTTTCATACAACGATTCCCCGAGTGTAATTAGTTTTATCAGGTTCCGACTTGGCAATTATTTTAATGGGCGTTGAAATTGTTAAATTTTCTCTTTTACTCGTTTGGTTGTTGGAAAATTGTAGGAAAGTAATATAAGAAAGTGAGGAAAAGTGATGAAAGGAAAAAAAATTCAGTGGAACCCAAGTTGGAATTTTTTTTGAGAAAATCTACGTCATACTTCCATTAGATAATTTAACAGATCTAGATGGAGGGGGGTTTTTAGTTACAAAATTAAAGTTTAAATGATTTTCTATTATAAATAATAGTTCAAGTATGAGTCATTATGAGTCAGATAATTAGAGTACTATGAGAGTAATTTATCTGAAAAAATGCTATTGAATCGCATGTAGATAGTGGAACTCTGTTTGATGGTTCTAACAAGCGTGGTTTTCTCAGGCCTTCGAGGCCAAATAGGTTCAGGCTGCAACAAAAGGTAAAAAGGCTAGCTTAAAGGCAGCTGTTTATATCTGAAGTACAAGGAAACCAGTTCCAAAAGAGAGGAGATTTAGTCAGGTGTCCGCCGAGTTTACAGGACCAAAGACGCTTGCTCAGATTAAAGAAGAAAAGAAAAATACTGAAGCAAATGGAGATTGCCCTGGGAAAACTGGTAACTCAATTAGAATGGCATTGGCTGACTTCGAGGGCCCCAAACCTCCAAGTGAAATCCTCAAGGACAAGAAGTCAAGTTAATAGTCAAGAATGTGTTGGTAGTAGAGACAACTAAAAGGTTGTACCTTGAGTTGGAAAGAATTATAAACATTTAGAAAGAAAAGATCATAATTTTCTGGAAGATAATGAAGGTGAAAATTTACGTCTTCCTGATACCTGAAGCCGTATGCATAGATTGTTCTACTTACCACCATTGAAGACGACGGTTTTTCATTCCTGCTACTGGATGAAGATGAAGATATGAAATTAGAGGCTGGTGCATGCTGGTTTCTGCTTGTGCACTACAGAGACTTTGATTAGTTGATCCCTGTTATTGAGCTTGCCTCCTTTGATTGTATAGAGCTGCCCAGGTCTGTAGTCGGTATATTGGCATTGAAAATTCTATCACCTTGCTTTTTCTTTGCAAGAGTTGATTGAATTTTTGAACATTAATTCATTTTAGGTTTTAAGCCCGTTATATTATATGCGTATTACTTGATATCTAGTTATGCCTGTGAAATCTGTCAGATAGCTACTGGGTAGATTCCAATCGGAAGTAGTGTTGAGGTTACAATAAATTTGCAGAATCCAATCATATTTCAGATAATTGAAGTTTCTGTGGCTTTTGACATGTTAATTAGTGGACAAATTTGCCAAAGCTTCAGCTACCGGTAAAAGTTGTAGACTGTCTCGCGTATGGGAGTAGGAGACTTGCCGCGATTTATTATGTTGAATGAACAATATTAGTATGCTGATAAAGGAGTTCTGAAACTCAAAAGTAAAAGTTGTCAAAGAAAAACAGGAACCCAATACAATTTCAGAGACCTAAAATTTAATTTTTGTCAATGAAATGATTTTTAATAATATATTTCAAGCTCTTAATTAACAATAATATTATTTTATTAATTTTATTAAATAAGTTTTTTATGTGGTCTAAAATAGAAGTGCAAGAGTTTAGTAGAACAAAATAATAATAATAATAATAATAATAATAATAATAATAATAATAATAAAACCCAGTAGTATAAACCTGACAAATTGAGATGCCTTAATTAATTAATATGATTTTGCCTTTCCTTTTCCGGATTTTTCCAAGTAAATCAATTTCAAGGCATGGAAACATTGTAGTGGTTCTTTGGACTATGATCCTAGTCTAGGCTTTTCCATCAATGCTCTTTTTTATCATAAGAATTTAAACTTACATCCGACCTTTTTTTTAATCTAATTGAAAATTGATGGTTTGATTTTGATGATTACTTGATCCTTACCTCTCAGCTAGCATCCAAAAAACCTGCCAAACCTTTCCTGAAGCAGCAAGAGCAGCAAAATTAATCAAATTACTATGCAAAAATTCTTTTTTGTAAAGAGCCATAAAATTTCGTCATCTTAATTTCCTAGTGTTGAATTACAAATGGCTTCTTCAACTTGATCAAGCTAGTAGTTGTTAGCCGCATAATTACCATCACCGCATTTGGAATTAGCTGTCCTGCAATCACCATCGTTGCATATAATTATTATTAATTGCAACTCTAATTACATTTAATTATCTAAACTATTCTATCCCTAACATGAGGATGCCTTTTGTTGTATTGCCAATACTAAGGTGAGATTATTCAATTCTTGAACAATTTTTGGTCTTCCATTCCTACCCATATAGAATTCTTGATTCCATTTTAAGATAGGCATTCACTTATGCCTTATTTTGTCATTTTTCTTCTCTCTCTTTCTCTTTCTCTTTCTCTCTATCTCTATATTTGCAATGGAAAATTAAAAAGTCTAGGTATCTTATAATTGAACTCCTAATTAGTTAATAAATATTGCTCCACTCCATTTCTCATAAACATAATTAGCACAACAAAAATACATATATAGGTTTTCACAGGGGCTCAAATGGAAGTAGGTCTTCAAAGGTCGACAACATCATTTAGAAGGCAAGGATCATCAGGGCTTGTATGGGATGACAAATTCTTATCAGGAGAATTCAATACACATGGAAAGATGCAACGGAGTAGGTCAGCCGGTGCTAGCGGAGGATCAGTCTATCGGACGGTGAAGGTTTCATCACCACCAAACATAGACCCTCCATCTCCTAAGGTCTCAGGTTGTGGTCTCTGTGGCATTTTTGGAAAACCAGTTTCCACTACTGCCCATCATAACAGATCAAGAACATCAAGTAAGCGTTAATCAATTAGTTATCTATACATCTGCCGAAGATGTTCCATCTTAATGAATGCTTCTCGTCATCATATATATGTGTGTGCGCGCGCGCGTGTGCTGTATATGGATTTTGGTTGTGGAGAAAAACATTGATCAATGTACAAAGAAATGCAATTAAGCTTCAGTTGGTTTTGTATGTGATAATAAGAGAATGATAGGAAAAACTTACTTGTGTTGTATGAATTTATTCCAATTAGTTTGGATCACAATTTGCTTAAAAAAGATAACATAGCCATTAGATAGCAAGGCATCAAATTTGAATTGAACATGTTGAGATTCTAGATAGTATGGTGTACATAGAACGTGCACATATTAATATTGGCAACAATTAAACACATATCACTGAATAACAAGAATTTAAAGGCTCATTAATCCAATTGCTAATAACATATATAAAAAGACTTAATACATTGTAAATCTTTTGTGTTTGGAAAAAAAAAAATATATATATATATATATATGTTAGTAGACGGTGGAAAAAAGATTTGAATTTGAGATTTATTTCAACTCTCACGAGTGGGAATACTAATCAAACCATTCTTTATTGAGTTGTAGTTGGTATATTTTATAAAGTATATAACTAAAATTTTTGTTTTTGTTTAGTTTGTTACATATAATTAAGTTGAATGGCCTAATCCTAACTGGCAAACAAGCTGCTGGCCAACACCTACTATGATATAGGATATTATCCCTGTCAATTTATGTCGCTTTTAAACATTTATCTATTTTCTTATTGTAGTTTTATTTATTCAACTACTTAATTATAATAAATTTGGTCTTAACTGGCTATCCTTTCCCCTCTTCTAAAATATATGTTCTTAATACTAAAAATATGATTGTTTTTTTTTTTTTCCTATCAAGGCACTGAATTTAGTAGAAATTGCAATTAAAAAAACATTTTTAGGGAGAAAAAATGGAAGAGAAACCTCATGTTTGTAAACATGAGGTAACCAAGTAACAGTTGTACAAAATAGGATAACATTTGGTTTATCACTAAATCTATTTTATATAAAAAAAAAATCACTAAATCTATATGCTGTATATAAAAGCATGGATGTAGGAAAAAATTTTCTAAATTATAATACCCTTGAATTAATATATAATTTTTATGAATAAAATATCCTTAATTATAATTCACATAAAATAAATTCAGCAATAAAGAAAGCAATAAGGAATAAGGAATAAGTCTTATGACTAAAAGATTTTTTTATTACAATTTACATAAACAAAAATCTTATTACAATTCAAAATGATTAATGGAATTTCTTTTTTAATAAATACTTAAGGTTTGGACCGATTGGTATCTAAGGAAATTATAATTAATGGCAGGGAGTAGGAGGCAATCTATCAAATTTTTAATTGAGTTAAATTAAGGAAAAAGGATCCAAAAAGAGTTAGTAGCAATAAAAAAACGAATAAAATTATTGTAACATCTAAAAAATAAAATAGGGAAAAAAAAGCTCAATCATGAAAAGGAAAAATAATTAAAATTTCTAAATTGATAGGATAGGATAATAAGAGCAATTTTAAAGAAAAAAAGATAAATTAAATTCCTAAATTAATAAGAATGAAAATATTTTCCAAAATTAATAGGATTTTTAGAACTATAAATAACGAATAATAATGACCATGAAAAATCCAAAGTTCATCATCTAAAATAAAAATCTATGAAAATTTTAAAAATCAGTAAGTTTTCCACGCTATCTTTTAATTTAGTATTAATATTATTCTTGAATTAAAATTTATTTTCATTGTTAATTTTGATTTTAATTACTCTAAGTTTGTTCAAATATTTTTGAATCACGTGATTTTGAAAGTTTATGAAATAATAAAATAGACTTAAAAAAACGTTTTTTCTCTAAAAAAAAAACTCATTAAACAGGCTGTCCTAACTCCTCTTAATTTGTTTAATCGGAGTTTCATTATTGATTTCTTGAATTTCATCACTGATAAATTGTTAATCTTTTTCTTATTATTATTTTTATTGATTTTGCTCTGAAATATTATGCAAAATTCAATTTTTGATGGATATGCTATTATTTCATGAAATAAGTACAATAACCATGATTTTAATTTTATTTAAGAAATAATTTAAAAACTACCCATTTAATGACTATGAATAATTTATATTCCCATAAGTTTACACTTCTCATTTAATATCTTAATTAGCTAGCTAGAATTTTTTTATAATAATGCATATTATATTATTTTTGTAAGATTATGAAAGATGAAGATTGTGAAAGTTTAGTCTTGATAGTTTATATTGTTTTATATTTGTTCATAATTTTATTATTATTTTGTAGTTGTTTTGTCCTATATGATGAATTTTGATTTTTGATAATTGTCTATATTAAAAATGATAATTAAATTTTATGATAATCTAATTAACGTATTTATAGCAATTCATGATATTAAAGGCGGATTGATTGAAAAAATAAATCAACTTTGGATGTTTAAAAAGAACTCGATATTAGCAATATCAAATGTCAAAGCTATAAAGTTTTTAGAGATGAATTAAATTACATTTTATTTTTTTATTTAGCTGTTTAACTATTTAGTTATTATATTAAGAATATTTAGGAGAGAGGTAGAGAAGATATAATCAAAGTAATGTGAAGTCACCTTATTTTAGGCATGAATGGGTTGTATGAACTTCTGATCCAATTCCTTGAAACAGATAGGCTTCCATCTTCAGGACTATAAGCATACAAGCTTTCTTGATTTCCATCCTCCAAAATATATGCAATTCCCTGTCCCTCTAATTTCCATTTCTTAGTAGTTAGTAATATAAATTAGAATTTGTATTAAAATTCTATTCCCTCTAAACTTATAATCATTTAATTCCTTTCATTTAAAGATGAATTGATTTTAAAAAAAATCAATTTTAATAAGTTATTAAGTTTGAACTAAATTAAATTATATATTTTATGCACTTATTTATTTAAAATTTACAAACTACGTACATATTTTATAAAAAAATAAATAATTATGTGCAATGCACATGCACAACAAACTAATTTATCTAAATGTATAAATATTAATTATACAGGATTTATTTTTATTTGATTTAACTGTAATGATCATCTGTTAACACTCAATGATTCATAATTAGTTTTAAAATATTTGATAGCTTAGTGGTTGAAAATTAATTATAATTATTTGTTCATAATATATATAGTATACAATATAAAAATATTAATTAAATAAAAATATAATTTTTAATCAATAAAAATTATTATAAATTGATATAAGTACAAATAAAAAAATTATGTATTAAATATGTAAAAGCTTTTAACATTTTATAAAAATTATTTTTTAATATAAATTCTAAAAGTTGAAGGTTGAATTTTTCAACCGCTAGCTTTTAGTTTTATTTAACCAAATATCTAATTAAAATTTTATTTTATTAAATACCTGAAAATTAGAATTAACTAAACCTCTCATGCAACTTTTAATCTGTAAGATTGCTAAAAGTTAGAAAGTTAAAACTGAACAATGTTAAAGTCGAAATAATAGAGAAGTATGGGGCAGGCTGCCTTATTTAATAGGGATAGGATTCAATTTAAAAATTCCCATTTTTTTATTTTGTAATGTTTTTATAGATGCTTCAGGGATTTGTATTTTGTTTAATTAATTAGTCAATGAAATAATATATATTTAAATTAATATTATAACACATTTTCTTATCTTCTGGATAATCATAGAAGAATACAGGTCATCACGATAGAGATAGAAGGTGGACTTGAGTCAAGCTTCTTTTATAACACAAATCACTGAATTAGCCATTATTTTTGACAATTTCAGTTTCCTTTGTTCTAAATTTCAATGGTAATGAAGAAATTTGGAATTTCCACTGTCCTCTGGAACTTAAGTAGAACAATATAACTATTTAGACGAAATGATAATTCAATTTTATATTAGTAATAATAACTCTAACAACATAAGTGTATAACTTATAAATTTCGTTAACCAGCAAAATTCTTTAATAGTTGAATTTAATTGAATTTTGTAAAAAATATATATAATTTAAAAATTGAACAAAACGAAATCATATCTGTTATTGAATTGATTCCCAATTTAACTTAATTATCCCATAGAAATGATTTTCTAAAAAAAAAAAAACACTAACTTTGACAAAAACATCTTAAAGAGATTACAGTAATGGAAAATTTCACGTACGGTGAAAATAAAATTGTTGTGAACTAAATAATTGATGAGATGGGGATGAAATAATGAGCTTTGAATTTGTAATAGCCTTTGAATTTGAATCAGTTACTAGACTACTGAGTACTGACTTAGTCAATTATATGACCCTAATTAATTTGATGGAATTTTTAAATAAGATTCATTTCAATTCATGGGTATATATGCATTTTGACTTATTGAATTACATATATATATATTAATCATATTTAAGGGGGGAAAAAAACCCTTCAGGGCCATGATTAATACTTTACCAAACTTTTGAATATAATATATTGAAAGTGAGGGGTTGATAATAATTAATGTATATTTTAATTTAATTGTAAAAAAAAACAATATGGGGCTTACATCACATTTCTCTGAAGAGAAGAGAAGGGTTAATTAATGACATATTACACGCACAGAAAATAAGGTAGAAAATCATATTCATATTCATATTCATTATGAGAAGCCAAATACCTAAACAAAATGAAATATTACCAAAACTTGTTTACTAAATATTACTAAATGATAATATTAATTAAGATCAATTGTGGTTGGAAAAATACCTTCCTTGTTTGTTGCCCACTTGCACTTTGCTGCAAACTAATATTGAATTCAACCCAACAATTAATTAATGAAGGTATTTACAGTTTAATATGTAATTTTATAAAAAAAAAACTTTCTAGCTAGTTAGAATATAGTTAAATGGAATTAATGTCTCTAATTAATTATAATAAAGCAAATAAAATTACTTTACTAACTTTATATACACATAAATATGAGAGAGTATATATTACTTTTCAAATTCTCAATTATGAAATTTATTGTACATTATTCATTGTATAGAAAGTTTTTCTCACACATATATATATACTAAAACATAATATTTATGAATGTAAAAAAGAATAAATTAATGTTTTCACTGTATATCTGCTTAAATTAAAATACATAAATTATATTATTTTTAATTTATTTTGTACACTGTCATACTGATCAGCAATTAAATGAAATACTAATTTCATTATCTATAGATAAAAAAAAATAATATTATATGCGTATATAAAATATATGAAAATTGATTCATAACTTAGAGTTATTAAATTATATTAAATCTAATTTTTTATATATTTATTAGATAATAAACTATCTCATAATTAATTTCGATAAATCTATGGATACTCATCCATATCCACTCATTTAAATTAGGATATAAGAGATAAATAAATAGTTTAAATATAAATAAGTAATAAGTGGGTTCAACCCATTTTAACTCATTATATAGATTGAGTATAAGTTTTTGCCCACTAAATTGGTTAATTAAAACAATTTAATTAAATTGCTTATAAAACTTTTTTAAAAATATTATTGAATATATAAGGTATTTTTCGGTTTATGTACCTATAAATTTTTAATGATATATTTTCTGAATTTTGTTATTAACAAAAAATTAGTTATGTGATTTTGTAGTTAATATATATTTATTATCAATTTTTTGGCCGTCAAAATTTAATATTTTGGAAAAAAATAGTTTTCAATAAAAAAAAATTGCTTCTTTAACTATTTGGTCTTCTTCATCTTTTTTGAAAATACTAGTAGTTTTATCTTTTTTGGAAATTACAAGAATTTTTTTCTTCAAAAAAGAAAAAATATAAAATTTCTCTTTTACCGATTTTATGTCGTTGGTTAATGAATAAAGTGAAGAAAATGACTAATATACTTTGGCAGACAACAATATCATTTTAACTATCTTGTTTCTTTTTTGTTTTAAAAATTGTTAATATTGGTTAAAAATTCATAATTTTGAATTATTTTAACCATGAGTTTAACATCTATAAATTAAGTTTATCAAAAATGATGATATAGATTGCAAATAAAATTTTCTCTCTAATTATTTTTTTTATAAAGATGACAGCTTATCTCAAAATTAATTATAAAATTTATTAATAGTTAATTTCATTCGGCCATTAAATTAAGTTATTTAACTCATTTCATTAAAAAAATAATAATTTTCTCATGATTTTTAAATCTTGAGTTTTAATTGCAATGAATCTCTAATGTTTAAAAAATAATAGTTTTTTTTATGATCAAATAGGGTTACATAACTGTAAAATAAAAATTATGTGTTGATTAAATTCTAAACTTGATTTCTTTTTTACCAAAGTAAATTCTAAAGTTAATTTTAAATAAATTAATAATCAGAAAAAAAAATTAAGAGCAAATTAATGAAAGTATTTTACTCTTACATTAGAAAATTAAAATAAAATCTTAACAAACATTCGTATAGGCTATTTGAGATGTATTATTTTTATATATTAAATGAGTAAATGAGTGAGTTATGGTTAATTAGAGATAAATTTAATGATCATATTTATAAAAATATATATATAATTTTTCAATTTTTTTAACTCCATCCTTTACTTTAATAATTACTTTATAATTTCTAAATTTTATAAATTTTTAAAATCTATTTGTAACATCCAGTAATTTAGGAACCGATTGCGCGTGATCGTAGTGAGGCGTGCAGGTTCAATCGGAGTTTAAATTTGAACCTATAAAAAAATGACTAATAATAAGAAAAAATAATTAAGGGTATTATTATTTAGGAATTAAAAATATTAGTGGTAGAATTAGAAAAAAATAAAATTTTCTATGGATAAAATCGGTATTATGGAGATTGTTTGGAAAAAAATATAAATATGGAGGAAGATGTGACAAATATGGAATTTTTCAAATTTTAATTATTAATCAAAATTAATTAACTTAATGAACTAATAAAAATTAAGATTAATTTTAATTAGTGGGACCCACACCTTAATTAAGGTATATAAAGTCAAAAAGAAGAACAAAATTCTACATTCTTCTATAAACCATTCTTTTCTTCTTTTCTCCCATCTTGTTGTCGTCCATCTCCACCCCAATAAATCTCTATTTTCTTCCTTTTTTCCAACATGCTAATAGTGAGAAAAAAATAGTTTTGAGAGATGAAAATTATGAATTAAGGAGTTCTTACCATAAAATGTGTCAAATGAGCAAGAAGGAAGGAAGAAAAAAAAAAGAAGAAAAAGGGAGAAGAGTATGAGCAATTTCGGCCCACCTTGAAGTAGAGCTGACAATTTTGGACACGACATGATTAAACGATACGAACTTAACCGTATATGGATATGAGCTAAATGGATATGGGTTATAACCGTGTCACACACGATTACGACATGAAAACAATCGTGTCATAAGCAGATTTTACATGTCTAACCTGTTAAGACACGATTAGACACGATTAAAAATATGTTATTTTATTAATTATAAAGATATGACTAATTATTTTAATTTTACTCAAAATTCAAATATATATAATACATATTTATATATGAATGAATGAATTAAATTGATTCAATTGAACTTATATATATTTAATTGGAATTTAATTAATTAAATTAAAATTATTAATTAAATATAAATTGATTAAATTGAGATTCAATTAATTAAATTAAAATTTTAATTTAATATTCGTGTCTATTCGTGTCGTGTTAAGTAAAATCGTGTATAATCGTGTCGTATTCGTATAATTTATACACATTAAGTTAATTATGTCTAATCGTGTCGTATCGTGTTAACACGAATTTTAACCGTGTCGTGTTCCTATTTTAAATTTTTGACACGATTAGTTAATCGTGTCGTGTTCGTGTCATGTCTAATCGTGTCATATCCGATTAAGACACGACATGATTAGATACGACACGACACGAATTGTCAGCCCTACCTTGAAGAACACTTAAGGTTAGTTTATTTTTCTTAAATTCAACATTTTTCCTTTCATTTGAGATCCATATTGATGATAGATGTGATTAGAATTGATAGATATAAGTTATGTTGCAAGATTGAACATAAAAATTTAAGTTTATCATTAGTTGATGGAAGTGTAATTAAACTTTGAATTAATGATAATTAAAGTTAGTTAATTATTTTATGTCTTAAAAACTAAAGAAAATATGATGTTAATAGATGAATGAGGGGCTGCCATAGTTAAAGAAATTTGGAAAAAATTGAAATTAGCATAGAAACACAACAATTGATGATAAGTGAAACATGATTTGAGTGTTGAATTGAAGAAAATGGATTGAGAACTAGGATATGGTTTTTGGGCAGCCATGACATATTAAGAGAGAAGTTTAACTTTAGTATATTTTAGCTCAATTAGGGTGTAAAACATATTAGGAATATTAGAATACTATGTAGACATGAAAAACATTGAAAATAAATATTGGAATTGAGATGTGGTATGGTTGTGTAGGAAAAATAAGTTAACAAGTGAGAAATCCTCAAGAGGGTAACAAAGACAAGGAGAAAACTAGCTAATAAGAAAAGAAAAAGAAGGATTAAGAGAAGAGACAAGGTTGATTAGGTATGTGCTTCATTGATAAAAATCTTACATTTTGTTAATATGTAAGGAATTATATATTAAGATTTGATATGTTTGTGTTTGTAATATGTTGTGTGATTTATTGTGGCTTATGATATTTTATATGGCAATGAAATTAAATGATGTGAAATAATTGAAATATATGAATGTAGTTGTAATTCTGGAAATTTTAGTATCAAAATGAATGCAAATGATAAATGTGGTTGAAATGTGGATGAATGTCAATTGATGGATCGAGTACAGAGTTTCAGGAACATCCATGACTATTTTGATGATAACTTGAGTTTTGGAATTCCGTTTTGTATATTCTTTATTGGAAATGAAAGTTAAGACACAAGAATTTAATTGTTATTTATACCATAAAATCTAATTATGGCTAGATTTGCCCAGAAAAATGCATGAAGTTCAAACCTAGAATCTGTCCAAAAAATTATGGGCAGAAATTTCGGCGATGATACCGTATTCAATTGATCATAACTTTTGATAGAAAATTGGGATGTAAATGATTTTTGATGTATCTGAAAGATAAGACAATAAGCTAAAAATTGTTAGAAGACTATAACTCCCAATTCGAATTATAAATGGGCTACAAATGAAGCCCAAAAATAGATATGAAATCTGTCATAGGTAAAAACATGAAATTTTAGGCTTTTGCATATGTTGTGATTATTATATATAATAACTAATGTGAATATTTACTTTATTGATAATTATAAATGTTTAATAAATTATTTATGTGTGAGATTTTAGTGCAATAATATTGGGAATTAAAATAAAAATAGTTAAGCTCAAAGACACCTAAGCTAGAACTACAATAGAGAATAGTTTGACATGTCAATAAGGGGATTTTAGCCACTCGGTACCAAATATAAAAGCCGGTAATAGCAAATTGATAAATGCGTTCGCCACAAAATTATTAAGCCGGTAATGACATTATTATGAAGCACTCGACACAATATTATGAAAGCCAAAAATGACAACCCCGTTATTCCTATTAGTTAGTTCGGTTATAGGTGTTATGGGCACAAGAAAAAAAAATAATAAAATCGAAATACGTGATTTTTATAAATGTTATATGAATTCAAGTTGTTAAATATTGAGTATTTGCTGAAATTTATTGATTGTATATAATTCTTTATTTTATGTTTTACTTATTAAATGGTTAATTAATATGTGAGAAAATATATATGTATATAAAATTTTTATTATTGAAGCATCACTAAGCTATTAGTTTAGTGCGGGTGGTTCCCTCTCGAGCAGGTTTAGAAAGGTAGCCGTAGAAAATAGATTATCAGAAGAAAAAGAGTACCCGGAGGAAAGCAGCTATCAGCTTAATTTTCTTTTTTGGTATATTTTGTTAAAAACTTTGTAAATTAAAATATCATTTTTATTTCATATAATGTGTATTAAATATGTGAGTCACTATGTAAAAGAACATAGTTTGAATGTAAATTAATGTACTTTATAAATAAATAAAATTTTGAGTATTTATACTTGTAATAATTTTGATTTCAATGTCTGCAATATTTTGTTACAAAAAATATTTACTTCACTTCATTAATTTTATAAAATAGTAAGATGGATAATATTCACTTACCTTACTGAACTACAGTGGAGTAAGGGGGTGTTACACTATTAACTTCATATTTAAAAAAAATATTATAATAAATTATTTTGATTTTTCATGATCTACTTAATTATAGTTTAATATCAAATATAAAAAGATTTCATTGAAACAAAAAAAGTAAGCAATATGGTTTGGTTCTTCAAATGCTATATCTTTTTTGTTTTAAAATTTTAAATTTATTATTATATTATTATATTAATTTTTAAATATATATATATATATATATATATATATATATATATTAACGGATATTGCATCCAAATAGAAACTCAATAAAAAAAATTATAATTTAGTGACTCAATATGTACTATTATTATGTCTTAAAACTATTTAATTTTTTGTTCAATTCTTATAACTTAATCTGATAGAGATCAAAATTAATATTTAGAGATCTAAAAAATGCAATAAAACTAAAAAAAATAATAATTGAGATACTAAAAGATATATATTAATACAAATGGTATCAGTTAGAAAAATTAAAATGAGTAATTTATAAAGATATATATTGAATCTAATTTTTTTCCTATATTAATTTGAGAATATTTTATTAGCATCATTTTTTTTCATTATTAATTTCTTGTTTGCATGCTTGTAAAAACAATACATAATGGAATCAACTTTGACAATACTAAATGTGTTAATAATTTATTTTGAATTAAGCATTTATTGATTACAATAAATATGGTTGACTAGAATAAACTCTAAACAATTAAAAAAAACTCATAGGTATATTAGTTTCTAAAATTATTTAATTACTTAATTGTGCTTGGTTATTAATATGAAATGACTAAAATATTCATTCTAGCTAGCTAGATTCTAACCAATCATCTTTATTGATTTTATAATTATCTTTTTAACTGGATTATTTAGAGGAGTCATCAGGTTAATTCATTTTAAAAATTAAATTCAAATTATTTTTAAAATTTGAATTAATTTTTAAAAATTCTTTGCAATTTGAATGAGCCAAATTTCAAATCGAATTTTTTTAATGAAAATATTCAAATTAAATTCTTGGATCAGATAAAAAATTGTCAAGTTTGCTAAATTAATATATGCTGCGTACTTAAATTTAGTTTGGTTTTACATTATTTTTTTTATTTTGTATTATACAAATGAAAATGATAATAATTAATTATTTGAAAATATTCATATCATAAAACAAAATGTTTTGTGTATAAACATTAACATTATAATTGCTTTAGACACTGTTTGCTATTTTAAATAATTTCCTAATTAATTGTGAGATAAAAAAATAATTTTGTTATTAGAAAATTATAATAATAATTTAAAGTAAATAAAAAATAATTAAACATACCAACAGCTGTAATTATGAAAAAGTTGTAGAATAAAAATTTTCAAAATAATATATTTATTAACAGCAATGAACTTGTTCCCAATTGTCAAATCAATATTATGATATAGTTATATACATGAATTCCGAAAGAGGCAAAGAGTATATTGAACTGTCTTGAATCTTGTGATGATCAAGCTTAGCTTGGATTTGCAATGGGTAATGCATGCCTTGTGGGACGATGGTGAAATATGTAGTCTCCCTCCCTTGGTGAAGCTTTATCTGCTTTATTTGCAAGAATTGAAAGGAGGGGTTTAATTCATGGTTGTATAGTGCATAGATAGGGTCCTGGTGTTTTGCATTTATTATTTGTTGATGCCTATTAAAGATATTCTTTACTCTTATGAGCAGGCTTTGTGGCATACTATCAATTTTTAGAAAATTCAATATTTTTTTTTATGCTCAAATATTAATTAGCTCAAGAAACAAAGAATAATCTGTTTAATCTATTTTGGGTGTTACTACTCCTCTGAACAACGGTAAGTACTTAGAGTCTTCCTTCCCTCATAGGAACAAATAAGAAGCAAATTGTTTCCTTACTTAAAAGACAAAATTTTGGAAGACGATTAATAATTGGAAGAATAAATTCATGTCTAGAGCGGGTAAAGAGATTCTCTTGAAAACAGTTGCCCAAGCAACCCTACTTTATTAATGCACGAGTGTGATTCATTTGCTTGTATGTAGTTGTGCTAAATTGCAGAAGAACATGATGAATTCTGTTTGGTATGGATCAAAAGGAAATTGTAGTAACAATATGCAGTAGTTATCCTGGGATCGAATGTGTTCTAAAAAGGTAGATGGCAGATTGGGTTTTCGTGATCTCCATCATTTAATTTATCAATGCATGGCAAGTAGAATTGGAGAGAAATATCAATATTCTTACAAGTTGAATATTTAAAGCTAGATATTCTTTTAGTGGGACATTTTTTGAAGTTAAGGAAGGCTATAATCCTAGCTTTTTTTTTTCGAAGAGTTCATTGCATACCAACAAAATGCTTAAAAAAGGCATCCTAAGGAGAATCGAAAATGGATCTCCTGTGAATGTATGGATCAGTGATTATTGGATTATGTATTTTTTTTTTCTTTTTTCATTACTTCTCCTTTAGTGATGGTGTTGAAAATTTAAATGTAATTGAGATCATTGATCCTAATAACTTGTGCTGGGATATCTTGAAAATTTGATGTTTGCAGCCTTTAGATGTTGATAGCATTGTGAACACGCCTTTTAGCCCTACGGGGATACAAGATTGTTTTAAGTGACATCGTTTACAAAAGAAATATATATTCAGTGAAATTGGCAATGTAGGTCCCAAATGCTCGAGAGGAGTGAATTGAGGTTATTTTAGAATTTTCTCTTTGTTAGGAGGACTGTTTTTTTTCTTTGTTTTTCTATTAGGTAGAACCCAAATTTCTAATCAATAGAATTGTAACATTCCTAAAAAAATCGCACATTGGTACAATATAGAAGAGATTTTAGGCTGAATGTAAAAATTTAAACCTAGAAAAATGTTAACTTGTCAATCCCGCATCAGAAAAAATTAATGAAAAATGAAGAGAAATTAATAAGTTTGTATACCAAGTAATAACATGAGTTAACTATTTTAGGTCTCGTAGTTTAGCCCTTTATAAATTATTACAATACAATTAGACATGGGCCATTACATTTTGGTATCAGAGCCACTGTAACATCTTCAATCATTTTCATATATATTTTTACATATATCTCATTAGAACATGTTCATTTTGCATATAATTCACTTGAACATATACATAATATATATTTTTATTTGAATAAATTCAAGACATACACTTAATTTGTTTTCAAGTATTTTAAAATTATATTGAATTACATGCGCTTATTTTATCATTTAGTTGAAAATGACATGAAATTAAAATTTAAGTGAATTAAATGACTAAATTGAAATTAATAAAAATTTGATATAGTTAATTTAATTTAATTGAAGTAAATATTTAAATTATTATTATTATTTATATTGGTTAGAAAAATTAGATAATAATAATAATAATAATAATAATAATAATAATAATAATAATAATAATAATGACGAGGACGACGATGAAAAGAAATGAGCAAATGGAAACCGGTGGAACTAAATCTAGATGCCTACTTTATTATATCACAAAGGATGAAAAAAAAAGAGAAATCTTATCTTTGGACTAAAACTAATATTTCCCATTCTTCTTTTCCTACCACCAAAGACACATCATCCTTTTTATTCTTTCCTTCATTTCTTCTATTTTCTTTTAAAATTTCAGCCACAAATTAAGTAAGTAACTTTTTAGTGCAGTTTAATTATTCTTATATTGCTAATCTTGGTTTGATAGATTATAATTTATGGGTATAAACAACTAAATTAAAGATTTAAATTTTATTTTCATAACAGAATATTAGAGCTTAATTTTTTTAGTCGTAGAGGAATAGTAGAAAAATTTGTAGATCTATATTTTATACATATGTATTTAAAACAATTTTACAATATTTGATGTACATTAAGAGAAATCATCATTTTACTAAACCTAGTTCTAATTACTATTTCTACAAGTTATCTGAATTTGGTTAATTTTTTAGACCATCATAGTCTCCTATATGTCTATAATATAAAAAGATATATGAATGAATTATGATTGTTCCTTTGATTAGAGTTGTTTCTTTTGTATCTTTGCAACTCTAGAAAGTTTATCCTAATAATTGAACTATAACGACCAAATTTATGTAAGTGCAAAATATTAAATTTTTAAGTTTATGTGTTATCTAAATTTTAGTGAAAGTCTTACCTTCATATTCATTATATTTTATAAGTTATGAAATTAACAATAAAACTGGACTTGATGTAATCTTTGTGCAGAATAAGTTATATATTTCATATTGTTTGGAGGTTATATAGGCATAATTCAAAAATGTTATAAATATATTAAAAAATGTCCATATTGGATAAGTTTTTAAAAAGTTTCACAATAATTATGCATAGACTTTGTAAGATATAAATTGTTAAATTTTATGTCTTAAAACTATCCAAGGAAAGAAAACATGACATATTTTGAAATTCCACTAAAAATAGTGTGATGCTCCAAAAATTATAAAATTTGAATTTGTTATAACCTTAAATGTTATCTTTAAGTATAATTAAGAATCGTATAAATTGAACAAGTATAGAAAAAGTTATAAACTGATGAACATGGAAATATCACATTATCGCATGAAAAAATATTAATTATTTGCTTATATCATAAAATTAAATTTTTCTAGTATTGATCAATTACAATTTCAAATAGTCTCAAAACAATTTGGTGACACATAAAGAGAAAGTGAACAATAAATTAAAATTTGGATATTAAAGAAAAATATGAATATAGTTATCAAATGATTTCTTTAATGCATAGTGTAAATTATTTGATTGCCATGATTTGATTTTGATATAGGTTGATGATAAATGAATTATATACATGATTATGTTAGATATACATGATTTTTTTTATGAAAAATAATGGATGAATAATTGGTTACAAATACATATGCATACAAACTTAAAAGTTGTTGTGACTAATTTAACGATATTATAAAACAAAATAAAATGTCTAAGGCTCAAACAAATGATTAAATGTAAATGATTAGCAAAAGCAGAGGTTTATAATCCAACAAATGTGCTATTGAAGCAAAAAAATCAAATTAGATAGAAAATGCAAATATTCTTATGACAATTGATGATTATTCTCATTAAGTCATAATTTACCAAATTACATCATTTTTCAAGTAGAAAATAACAAATAACTTATTTTGGAGTTCATATAGAAACTATGGAATAAAAGTTGTCGGTCGTGCATTCTCTCTCTCTCATTACATCATTCACAAGTATAAAACAATATCATCTATAATTTGGACATATATGTTTGCATATGTATAGTTACTCTGAACTAGTATTAAGATGTGTAAACAATTATAACTCGTAAACCTTTGACATAAAACTTAAAGAATTCATATGATAAATTATATTTTGTGTTGATTTTCATATTTAATGAATGACAATATGAGATATGATAATTAAAAAAAATATCAATGTAAAGGAGTTCTTATATCTTATTCATATGTCATGTATAATTATTTGATACAAGTATATATAATATCAAAATATTGGGCTTAGGGTGGAACAAACCTTGACGAGAACGTTGAGTCCCATATAAAGGAATGAATTGTAATATTCCTAAATAAATCCACATTAGCAATATACGGAACAAATTATGGGCTGAATGTAAAAACTTAAACTTAGTTTGAAGTGCTAGTTTGTCAATCTCATATGAGAAAGAAAAGAAAAGAAAAATAGATTTATAAACTTATGTACTAACTACTAGTAATAACCTGAATTAATTATCTTAGAACGAGTAGTTTGTTCATTTGCAGATTGTTATAAGACAGTTGAATATAAGTTGTTATAAGAATTTGTTGACAATTTTCTACCATAGGTTTCTACTTAAAATTTTGAGTAAGATAAAAATAAAATCTTTTTGATATATAATTAATAAGTAACCATAAAACACTTCAACACACTAAGCTTGATTTTTTATATAAAAATTTTGCTTGACTTTTTAATTTCTAAACTTAATAATTTAGCTTATATAACTCGATTACTTTTAAACTCATATTTTAGTTTGATCAACTAGAAATAAAAATGTGTTGTAATGTTAAAAATACAAAAGAGACAGAGAGAGAAAAAATCAATACAGAAATTTGTAGTGGTTAAGCTAAATTATAGCCTTAGTGATCTATAAACCCTAGACTCATCCTCATTGCAATTTCTAAGATTTTACACAAGGCTAACATTAAAACCTCTTCCTTTTTCTAGGTTGAAGGAAAATCTCTCAAACTTCAAACTTGTAAATAAATATAATAAAATTACAAAATATTTGTTCTTCACTTTCAAAAAGAATATACAAAATAAATTATAATCAGAATGAGAAGGATATCTCAGATATCAAGCTCAAATTATGAAAGTAGATGAGAGAGAATTTAAAGCACGTAAGAATATTGTTTTTCCACTTTCTTAATGTTTAATTTAATGTTTTTAAGTTCATATTTATACTTAAAATTCAAAAATATAACCATTATGACCATTTGAATATACAACTGTTAGATAATAAATTATTAAATGCTCAACTAATCTGCACTATTTTTTGAGAAGTTGTCTGCAAGATTTTCTTGTAGGTAAAACAACTTTTCTTTTCAACTCGAAGTAGAACACATATTTTTTTCTTTTAAATCTTTTATCTTGAAAAGTTGTAGACAAAAAGTTTTTATCAATCAAAGCATTTTTTATGAATTTTCTTATAAGTAGAAAACATTTGTCTTAAATTCTCCATGGTAGAAAAACTTTTTGTGTTAAAATAGAATTTATGCAATGCATGTAATACAATATTGACTCCCCATTTGGTTTTACAATCAGTCTTAAGAGTCTTCATGTTTTTCTTAATTTTCTTTTTCATATTATCTTCGTTTAATTTCTTTATGAGAGATTTGATCAACTCTTATTTGAGCTCCATGAGTCTCTCTCTTCTCCACAGTAGATTTATGCAGAATATATTACATAATAGAAAAATATTTTTCATTGTTTTGTTATCAACAAAATCAATTAGTCTTTTGAGCCAATAGGCATATCACATAGCTACTTCAATCTGCTTTAATCTTCATTCTTATGTATTGCCAGGCCTTTGGAAATAGGTGAGGAAAATTAATATTGCATAAAAAATGAAGAACTTTATCTGGCGTGCCATACGTAATATATCGTCCAACAATTGTAATTAGGACAGAAGAGGCATTAATATGACTTTTTATTGTGATATATGTGATCTACCTAATTCCACTAAACATGCCCTTCTTAAATGTTCACGTGTTATTCTTTGTTGGAGTCAACTAGGAATTGATACTAATGTTGATAGTATTACTTCTTTTGTTGCTAACATTTTAATGCTTTCAGATTATGATTTACTTTCTAAATGCTGTACTCTTCTTTGGAGTAGATTGTGGTTTAGAAATCAATAGGTGTGGCAACAAAACCATCGTAATGCATCTCACATTTTGAATCATATGAACATTAATTATTTTTCAGGAATGGACAATATTAATTAGCAAAGCCTTTGGTGATTGCTAGCTCTTCTCATCAATATGATCTGATACGCTTTGCCGGAAGAAACTAGGAGTTGGTCGCATCAAATGTAATGTTGATGTATCTATTTTCCAGCATGATCGTTTGACGGGTTATAGAGCGATTTTCAAAGACAGTGTTGGTCAGTTTCTTGGGGCAAGATGTGGGTTGTGTTCTGGTATTTCCATCTAAGAGAGGAAGAGGCAATAGTAGTTAGAGAAGCTCTTTCTTGGCTTCATGAAAATAATTTTTCCAATGTGGACTTGGAGATGGATAGTCAGGAGGTTTATTTATCTCTCACCTCGAATATCTCTAATCTCACTGTTTTTGGTTCTATCATTTTTGAATGAAAGATTTTAGAGAGACAACTTGATAGCATCTCTTTCTTCGGGGTTCCAAGATAAGCTAATGAGGTCTCTCATTCCATTGATAGAGTGTCTTTATTATATGTCAGTCCTCATAACCCATAATAATATTCTGGGTTTTTTTTCTGAGGACTTTAGGTCAGGTGTAAGAGAAAGGTCTGCTGATCAGGTTAGGTTAGTTAAATCCTTCCCTTTTTGTTGTATTTTTTCTATTCAAACTGAGTCTCGAACACAAGATATTGGGATAGAGAAGAGGGAACTTATGCCACTAGTTGATTTTCTATCTTAAATAATAATAAACAAAAAAAAAAAGGAAGAATAAGAATGGGTGTCGTGTATATGAAATTATAAGACAATTGATTACAATAATTTGTCATATGAAAATGTTTTAAACATTAAAAGAATAAAATAAGAAAAAGTAAAAGCAGATAAACTATAATACTAGAAAATCAACCCAATATTTAAAATTTCTACTCTTTTTCTTCTTTTCCTTGTTCTATTTTTATGTTAAAAAGAAAAAAAAAAAAAAAGAAAGGTTTTGCATTCAATTTATAATTATTTGCAGATATACAAAATGAAACCAAAGTCAAAAGGTCAATCCAAAGCTTTTTGAATTTTGGTTTTAAAGACTAAAATGTAAAGTTTTTCCACAGATAAGTAAAGAAAACAACCACTAAAATGGGTCACAAATGACCCAAAACTTGAGCCCACTATGCAATGCCACGCCGACCCATAAACTTTGTCATATTCCTGCATTCACATTTTCTCACATTAATATTTTTATTAATCACTAATTACAAAAAATAATCAATTATATTTAATATTTTGTGATTATTCATGGAAGAAAGAACATGGTTTAACTGAAAACAGATTTTATTGAGGGTGTTTGAAATTGCTGTTAGATGTTCGAAAAACATATTTAGAATTTTTTTGATTTAATTGACTGATTTTTTTAATTTTTTATAAATGATTTTTCTTTTAAAAAGACTTCTATTTATCAATTTCTTCTCAAAAACATTTTTCAAAACTCAAGGTATTTTTTAACATCTTTTTCTTTCTTCGTATGCGCGGCCCGCGTAGAGTAGTTGTATGATCGCACGGCGTCCCTCATAAAATATATATATATATATATATATATATAAGAAATTTATAATTAATATTTCTTTTATATTAAAAAAAGAAAATATAATTAAATTATATAAAATCTCTCTTTCTTTTCACAAATATTACTAATATAATTACTAATATACTCAAATATTATAATATATATACTAAATACTAATTATATATTTCTAAATACTAATTATTTCTAAATACTAATACTAATTATATATACTAATACTAATTATATATTTAAAATTTCAATTTTCATTAATAAGTTTCTATTTCAACATGGAAAGAAAAGGACAATATACAGGGAAAGAATTTTCTATTGTGGACACATGGATTAAGAGAGAGAGACGGGATTTGATTATTAGTCCATAATTTTGATTAATTAAGAAAATTATAATTGTAGGTTCTACTGTTATGGTCTGCATTGTACCACATGGGATGTTGGATTATTGCTTCCACGCTTTGTTATTTGTTTGATATTTAATGTTTCTAAAAAATAATATCATTAGAAAATGCTTTCTAATACTTTCTAAAGAAAATATTTTCCGGAAAAAATATAATATTTTTTTATATTTGCCTGCAATACTAGAAAAATAAAAAATAAAAAGTAAAATTTTATTTTTTTATTTGATGAACTTTGGAAAATGACTTTTCATTGTTAGAATAAGAAGTTTTTTTTTATTTTTGATATATTTTTCTTTGATTTATTTTCTATATGTAAACTAAACATTGAAAAATAAAAAAAAAATCCGAAAACAAATAGAGCCTAAAAATTATGTGTTTTATGTTGGTAAAAGCCTAAAGAATTTTTTTCTAAATAAATAAATAAAATGTCTAAAGAATTAAGAATAGCCTAAGGATATTCTAATAGTCATACTTAACTAGGTAATTTTGGAATTAAATATTTGTTGGAATAATTGAGATAATTTTAATCAATTATCCTGATCCTTTTTATTGGATTTTTAGTGTGGGATTTAAATTTAATTATAATCTTACAATTTTAAAAAATCATTCCAATAGTAAAGAATTATACTTTATTGATGCCCGATTGCCCCTATCCTAATTTCTAAAGCTTAAAAAGCACCCAAAAAGGGGTGAATTAATAATTTTATAGGGTCAAATATATAATTTTGATAATTATTTCTTTTAAATTGGAGAGTTAAATATTCATTTATGAGATTTTTTACATTTTGTTCAAACCTAGATAATTTAGGTCTATTATTACATAAAGACATTAATCATCACTTTGTCCATCATGATTGTAAAGTAATGCAACTTCACACGCATTCGTGTAGATACGAATGTGTTGTGGATTTTATATAAGTATACGTGAATCTCATCTTATTTAGCAAATACTATGCATTCGTATTTCACAGGAATGGAATGTGTAAGGTTTACACTTTTTCTAATACAAATTCGGATTCGGACATGTAATTTTTAGTGCTGAATTTGTAGAAATTCATCAACCCTTTTCTTGGTTTCTCACGAGTAGCCATTTTTCATCAGCTTTCTCTTCTAGAGTATATGTTCAACTCTGTTGATTGAGGTCAGGAGGTTATAAAGAAGCATGAGCACTAAGAGTAAGAAAGACCAAATTAACTAATAATGTTTGATTAGAAAGTTGGGTGAGATTAATTTTATAGCAACAAACCCATGTGTTAGTGCCTGTGATGAAGGATTATAAAATTGGAGTATTGCTTGTCAGTGATTTTTAATAATATTAATTAGTGTTTACTTTAGGACATATAATTATCTGCTCTAGTGAACAAGTTTGTTGGTGGCCAGCCAGCACATATGGACAGAGGAACCCTCCTCTACCCTTCACCGCCTACTTTCCATTTTCAAAAACTGAAGTCAAATTCGACTCGTACATTTGATCTTAAAAAGTGGCTTGACTTTTACATTAATTATATTCAAATAAGGTTATAATCAATCTGTAAAACAAAAACTCAGGTGAATTTTAATTTTATTAAATTTAGCTTGAACTTTATTAAATCAGAGCATTGTAATTTGAAAAAAAAATATACTTGAAGAATTTGAGTCATAAATAACCCCCATTGATATTTTACCAACATCCAAGATGAAGGTTACGAAGCTGGCTGCCATTAATAGATTATCTGAATCAAAATTCAAATCAATTTTAATAAATGTTAAAATAAATTCACATTCATTTATTATTAAAATTGATTTAAATAATTCAGATTACTAGTCAAAAAAATATATTTAAATACCAAAGTCTTCTAAGTCATTAAATCCGATTTGAACACCCATAATTGCTATGACCAATGACAGCCTCACGGCAGGCATGATAAGCTGCATTCCAAAAGCACTCCGTTGCATGCTCCCCACCACGCTCACATCTCTCTGATTATTTGCTCTTTGTTGCATGCCCGTGATACCATTAAGTCTGTTTTTTCTGCGTTCTTACTTCTTAGCTCGTCAGGGCCATGCCAATACTCCACAATTGTGATGGACTCATTCTCTCTCTCTCTCTCTCTCTCTCTCTCTCTATATATATATATATCTCTATATATAGACAATATCTAGCTTTCAAATTTTATTTAGTCAAAATTAAACCCTATAATCTTAAAATTTCAATTTTAATATTAAAATTAATTAGAATATTTATGTTAAAGTGCATATCAGAATTGTGTCTAAAGATTCAAGCTTAAAATTATAAATTTATCATTGTTTTAAAATAGTTTGAAATTAGTGTCACCACAATTATAAATTTTTATTTTATCTTTTAAATTTACAATGTGAGATTATTTGTAATATTTCTCTCTAAATGAAACTGGCCTTAGTCCAATTATTATTTGCTTAATCTTTTTTTCCTTGGATTTTTTCTCTTTTTATTCTTTAATTTGAGTCTTTTTATCTCTTAAATTTTATATTTTTACCTGAATAAGTCATAGTCTTAGGTGGTTAGTTCTCTTATAATTTTGATACTATAATAAAATTATTTGCATCCATGAAATTCGAACTTAATAATTGTGGATTTATCATTAATTCAAAATAATTTAAATCAATTTGAAGTTGATTTCATCATAATTATAAAATTATTATTTTGTCCTTTAAATTTATGATGTGAGATTGTCTCTAACTAAAGATGACAATTGAACTCGACTCCGCAAAACATCATTCCGAACTCATCTCGAATAGGGCAATTATTTTACTATTTATATGCCCCATCCCAAACCCAAAATCTCATTTGGCGGGGATAGTATGTATATATCTTGCCCCGTTGTTACTCTTATCTGCTTAGTTTATTAAAATTAATCAATTATCCCAATTACAAAACTCATTTAACATTTCAATATTGTGTATGTCCGTATTTGCGAGGGTGTGTGGGTTTGAACTAGTCAAAAGCAAGGAATATCCCATGTGGAGATTTGTTTTTGTACATATATAGAGGGGAAACTGAAGCATACAAACGGCTGCAGTTCTCAAGTTGGAACATATAATTGCACTAACAGAGAAGGTTCCTTTTGGCAAGTTGAATTTATATGCAATCTTGATTCTCTACACTTGAATTCTATGTTTTGATGCTATGATATTTATCAGACTAAAAACCAATTAGGATACATGCATACTAATCACGGTTTACATCAGCTATATATATGTAACGTTAATTTTCTCGCCATATTGTGGACTTCTATATGGATCAGCCTATGTGGTCTTTAAGTCAATTTTTCAAATCCAATTTCAATTTTAGTTTGTGTACCTACTGCCTACTACCGCCTTGCAACTTAATTAATTTTATTTGCTTCTCAATTTTTCATTTTGAGTTCCATTCTTGCTATCAATGCAAATCATGCATCGTGAACTGATGTCTCTTTAATTTAGTTCCTATAAATAAATTAATATATAAAAGTTAATTAATTGGGACATATATTTATCTAATAATGAATATTTAAAAAAAATGAAAACGAAGGACTTGCTTGTATACTGTTGTTCACAAATGATGATGCAATGACAAAATTATAAGCTGAAAATGAATTTTTTTTCAAGGTTTAATTATAAAAAAAAAAATCAAATTTTTGTAGCTTTAACAATTTTAGCATCTTCTTTCAATAATTGCAAATCAATACAAAACCTTTAGCAGGTGAATAAATTGATCTCCTAATTAAACCTTGTTAGGTGAGCAAATTTAGAGTCAAATCAGGTGGGAGTGATAATCTGTAGATCATACGTCTGGGGTGAAAATTGGTAAGCATTTAGTGGTATGGTAACCGAAAATTTTTTTTGCTAAAAGAAATGACTGAGTCAGCTTAGGCTCACTCATAAAAAAAGAGTAGTTTTTTGCTATAAAAAAAAAAAAAAAGAAAGACTAAGTTGTAATTTTCCTTTAAAAATTTAAAATATTTAGAATATTATTATGAATTTCCACAGCCTCTAATCTTCAAACCACCATCAGTGCCATTGTCAACACACAACTCCTGCTCCAACAGCAACTCAATCCCCAAGAAGACCTCAAACAACTCTTTGTTTACTCTCTTTCCTCTTGCTTCTCTCTTCCCCTCAAGCTTGGCAATGGGATAGAACTTTTATAGAGATTTGTTATGAACGAAAGGAGAATTTTCCTATTAAAGTCTCCATAGAGATTTGCTCTGAATGTAAAAAAATATTTTCTTATTGAGTGGGACATGGATAATACTCTCTGGCTCGATAATTATTTTAAATTTAAAAATATTTTATAATATATATCCCCTCCTTTTCAATACAACCACTTAGCCCATAAAATTCAAACACAAATGGAGTTTCTGCCCTAGCATGCACAAAATCTAACACAAACTCCCTCTTATTAGTCAATATCAAATCAAAACTTCTGATCTCTCCCTTTTCTGGTGACCATCATTACTCATATCTCCATATGCCGACCCATTTCAGCCCAGACATCCATAATTTCTCACTAATTAGTCAATATCCAACTTAATCCTTCATTTCTCTTAAAATTATATACTTGTCTCAATAATTTGATGAGTAAACAAATTGAAGTTGATTCGTCATTTTCATTTTTACCAAAAAAATTTCAGCAGCTATGCAGGGCAACACTGCTATTTATTCTAACCGAAAGCTTTTTTTGAAAAAAAAAATGAAAGATTATGTATTGATTTGCAAATTTTAAAAGGACATGGAAAAAAAATAAAAGATTATATATTGATTTGCAAATTTTAAAGGGCATGCTAAAATTATTAAAACAACCAAAGTTTGAATATTTTTGGTAATTAAGCCTTTTTATTTCAATCCAAAAGGAAAATGAGATATGAAAAGAGATGTAGCGAGTTCATAACTAAATTCTTATTTAAGTAACAAAATTTACAAAGGACTTCTATAGATTTGAAATTATAACTTCCACAATTAAGATTTAAAAATTTGATTAATATGAATTCCCACTTTCAGCACATAAAATATTAAATACTAAAATTTATATGCGAATGAATTTTATTATCAAATTTTTTTTTCATTTGCAAAATTAATGCGATATTAATATTAATTTGTTCAATCCAACAACGATGTAAGGGAGAAATTGAAAACTATTACTAGAAACTCACTGCAATAATACAGAAGTAGCTCATAATGAGCATATATACATAAAATAGAAATTATATATACCTAAGTTTCCAATTAATACCTTCAACTAAATAGTATAAATACGTGAATACATGTAAATGTAAAGAAATTGCATTAATTAATTAATTTAAACATGATCTTGCACTTGGCAGAGAAGGATTCATTTTGCCGATGGCCGATTGTTGAATCTGCTGTTGCTGTTGAATATTGCAATTTATAAGGGAACATGATCTGATTGCATTATCTCCGCCAATTGGAACCACTGGAATTGCATCACAATTACAGATTTCTATCATGGATCCATCTGGGTCATGGAAAAACAATTGATCTACATGGATTCCACCCTCTTCTACTCTTCCTTTTACGTACTCTACCTTCATTTCCTTCAATTTTTTCTCTACTGCTGCCATACTTTCACACTGCACCAAACCAACAGATCAATTAATTCACCATTTGCAACATAAATAATTCCAACAATATATGAAAACTTTCCACTTCTGCCTTTCTTCCAGGCAGGACGGAGAAAAACACTGACCTGGAAAGAGACATGATTATTTTTGGGATTAATCTGGCTAATCTTGGGCATGTTTTCAGGATCTTCAGATTGCAGTAGGTGTATACCAATGCCATAATTAAATAACCTACAATAATGAATAATTATAAGCTTTTCTAATTACCAAAAAAAAACTTGATTAACTTGAACATTAATTACACACCAGGCACCATCAAAATCAAAAGAACAAGGCCTCCTGACAGGAAAAAACCCAAGTAAATCTTGGTAGAAATCCAGAGATTTCTTAAGTGATCTGCACACAATGGATATGTGATTCAAACACTTGAGCTGCAAAGGATTCAGATTACCCCTCGTGCTTTCCTTCATTTCTTTTTCTTGTTCTAATGAAATGTGAATATTTATATAATATCACAATTAAAGAACTAAAAATGCTTCAAGAAAATGGAAGAAAGTGGAGAGGAAAAGGGATTGAACAGAGGTAAGAGAGAAAATATTGGAGAGATATTAGGGGCTCTGTTTTGCATCTGTATATATAGAAACTAGATTTGGGCATGTGTGTCTTATTTTCCACATTGTGTAAAGGTTTTGGATAGTGACGTATTATTACACGTAGATTACACGTTTACTGGTCAGACTAATGGGGTTGGCTTTAGCAGTCATCACTGTTCTGTAAATACAACAATTTATCCCATATAAAAAAAATATTTTTAAAATTGATCTATGTATGCCACTCTGTGCTTGTTATGAATGGTCATTTTTTTTCCTGTATATTTTTCTTTTTGGTTACAATCAGTCTCGTAGTTATTTAATTTTGAAGTTTAATTAATCTTATTAATCAACCTAATTAATGATGGAATTTGATTTCTAAGTTTTTGGAGGCCAAACTAATAGCATAAAAAAATAGCAATTCTAAAAAAAATTACTAATTAAAATAACATCATTTTTAACTGTTATTAACTAAGTATAACAAAAAAAGAGAAAAAAAAATTATTCAATCTAGAGTGATATTTTTACTTAATTATTTTATTATAAAATAGTCAAACATTAAAAATATATAAAAGTTATTTCTCAAAATTTTCAATTATATTATATATACAGAAATTTTAAAATTTCGGAAATGTCATGATTCTTTTATATCCTCATTAAGTTTCGTCTATGAATCAACGGTGTTAAAGTTAATGTGACGTATAATTTAATAATTTAAAATTGGATAATCGGAGAATTAATTATAATAAAAAAATGAATATAAAAGAAAAAATCACAAATTATAATAAATTTATTTTTTTAATTATTTATTCGATTCATTAACAGCAAAGTATAAGAAAAAATAAACTCAAATTTTTGTAGGAGCTTTATGGGGCTTCTTTCTCCACCGTACGAAGATATTATATTTTTGCTTACGGGTCTAAATTTTCTACTTTTCAGTGCTACTGTCGCCTAGCGCCAACTCTCAGACTCTCACCAATCACCACTTTCACCAGATTTTCCTTCAACTTTTCCAGTTTGTACACTACCAACCAACCCGAATTTTTCACTATAGAAAAGCAAAGAAAATGGCCATTCTAGGGAGATTGCGATTAAAGATGATAAACTACATGCATTTGCATTTGCATTTGCTGGGTTTTTTTTACTTTTTTTTTTGGGCAATAAAATTCACTGTTATAGAATAAAAATTTAAAATAGAAAGTTAAAGGGTTCGGTACAAAAGAATTGAAATACCCAATATAATAAATTCAAAAAGTTTAAGAGGTAAAATATATTTTTCCTTGCTTTTAATATTTAGTTTCACATTCAAGCAGCATAAAAAAGTCAATTTACTTTCTTTTTTTTTTTCCAAATATATTCTTAATAGAGTCAAAATTGAAAGTAATAGAATTTAATAAAACAGAAATTCAATATAATAAACTCGAAAAGTTCAAAAGCTGAAAAATGTATTTTTCTTAAAAATTATTATTATATGTAACACAAGAGCATTTCTAAAAATAAAAATAATATGCAGTTTTGTACTTTGGGAACAATTTTTTTTAATCAAAAGAGGTATCTTGATTAGATGATCCCTTAACTTTGTGGCTCAAATGTTGATCTAGTACTTTTTTTTCTTTTGTTTTTTTTTTAAATATGTTGTAATAATTATTATTAGTAATAATAAAAAAATTAAAAAAAATAAACTCTCAATAAAAAAATAACCATTTTTTTAAATTTAAATTAATTTATAAAAAAATCTGGACCGGCTCGAAGCCTGTACTCAGTTATTTGGGAATTTAATTTAAATTATATATATATATATATATATATATATATATATATATATAAAGGGCCAGGTTCAGGGCCTTGGGGCTTGCTCTTTACAGTTGATTTCTGTACGAGGCAGATGGCTTGATGTTAATCAAAGTGCGGCCTGGTCCATGCCCACCGATACTGTTTGGGAACAAAATTGCTTTTTCAATATTTAACTGAAACGTACTTCTCCATGGAATGGTGGACTTAGGTCTCTTTGATTCGAAAAATTTTCCCGGAAAATCTGTGAGAGAAAATGGATGGAAAGGTGGAAATTTCCCTTGACAAGCTTCCTGTTAAACGCTTGGAAGCTATCGAAGAAAACGGTGTTGAACGATTTCCTACGTATGCTTCTTCTTGTTTTTTTTTTTTCACACTTCCTTTTGCTTCCGCAGTATCTATCCATATTTGAGGAACCAGAAGGAAACAATCAAATTTTTTAATGTGAATTTCTTTGAAAATTTCAATTTTCCTTTTTTTTTTCTGCCCTTTAGTTTCTGAGCTTCCAAATACGAAAATTTTAATATATTGTCTATTTCGTTTTCATGCTTAATCCATTGTTTTATAGTTATAAGAAGAGAATTTTGGTCCCAACTTAAACCCTAAGGAACGATATAATTACATTGAGTCATTTCATTATTTCCTCATTTATCTCAGCTTATAATTAGACGTCTCTATTAGTGTACTACATGAGCAAAATAGGCTCTAGGTAATCTTGGAGAATGTATGAGAAGTAGATTCAAATACTAGTGCTAATCCACTGTTTTTTGTAGCAGTGATATAGAGTATGATGAGAAGAGAGTATCATTGATACGGAGAATAGATTTTGCTTGGGCTGTGGAGAAGGAAGACGAGGAAAAGAAGAAGAAGCAGAAGAAGAGCTCGAAGGAGAGTTCCTCCGCTACTCCGTGGCCATGGCAGAGCATGGTGGAGAACTTGCAATTGGCTCACCAGGAGCTTTCTGTCATTATAGATCTCATTAATACTGTGAGGACCCACTCTGCCTGCTTGTGTTACTCCTTTTTTCTGCATTTCAATTGTGATTTTTTGCAGTTTTGGAGGAAGATTTGGATAACTGAAATTTGAGCTACAAGCATGCATAATGAATTAGTATGGTTTTTATGAACCTTTAACTTGTTCTATGGTTGACATTTTTATATGTTTTGTTTTTCAGAATGTTTTGGGTCGACATTGATTGATAGTGAGATTTCAGCTCTTTTTGGTTAATGGTTTGAACATTGAATATGAACTATACATTCTTAGGATTTCTAGACTTGAGAAGTGATAATTACAAGCTGCTGACTTGATTGAGATCAGCAAATGAACAAATCCTTTCTAGGACTTGATTGTGTTATTTAAATTGCAACCGAACATGTAAGCAGAGCATTGTTGAGGCTTGAGATAACTTTTTATCTCATTAATCCCTCCAAACTGTTTTAATTACCATGGGCTAGGATTTAGTTTGTTCTATTCATGAGCTTTCTGTGAAAAAATGATTTTAATGAATTTTTGGTTTGGCATATGATTTTATTTTGGATTTATTATTTATAGGTGGAAGCAAATGATGCTGTAACAGTGGCTAGCATGAGCAGGCCAAAGCCATTATCCAATGAAATACTGGCTGACCTTGCTGTTTCTACAGCAACCAAGCTACAGTGCTACCGGGTTTGTTTATTTACTTCTCACTCTTTTTTTTTGGGTAGGGGAAGTCTCAGGAGCTTTGGTGCATTTTTATCATTATAATTATGGATAATGTAAAGTGGGCCACATTTCTACTTCAAAGTTACTAATTTGGATTTTCTTATTAAAAGGAATAATTTCTGGAGGTTTTTTGTCCTGATATTATTACCACATCTATCTAGTGAGTTCCTTTCTACTCTTTGCTTCTTTCGGCAGCATCTTGGTAGATATTTTAAGCAGTCTGCCAAAGCTTTGGAACAGCAGATTGCAAGGGAAGCAAGATTTTATGGTGCTCTAATCAGGTGAGTCCGCTCAATATATATGAATTTTGAAGTAGATGACTATAATATTAAATTGCTTGAACATAAGTCTTACTTTCATTAGACCTTGTCACTTTATTTCCACTCTCACACATTTTTGGAACAATATTTGGAGAATGTATATCATTGTTTAGTTATTCATGTCTACAACTGACCAAGAAATACAATTAAAGCTCATATCTTCAACGATCTCCTTATCACTTTTATTGGCAAGCTGACAGATTGCAGCAAAACTGGAAAGTAAAACGGCAGAGGATGGCTGCAACTGCTCCTGGCAATGAGGGCTTCACTATTGATCTTTTTGACAATTCATTATATGATTCAGCCTCTTTATTTCGGCCCTCTTCTCTATCTACCATACGTATTGAACATGACCCGGCTGGCATGCTTGCTATACATCTACCTCCAAATTCTTGCCACTCTCTTCATTTTGGTTTTCTTGGTGCACATTCCAATGATAATGTAATTAAATCTACTAAAATTAAAAGGTCATGCTCAATTGAGCATCCATCAAAAGAAACCGAGAAAGATTCTTTAAGTGATAATGAATGTGTGAAAGAAACACATTCTCTTCTTCGTGAAGTTCATCAAGCAATCTTTAATGAGCAGGTACGTTCTCCTCTCCCCCTGCTCCCTTTTCATGTTTCTTCTGTATTTACAATTTTACATCTCGTAGATGTTTGGGGTTCCAGGTATTTGACATGGTGAACCGTGAAGCCTTCAACCAATTTTTGGGATTCAGTGTGACTGGAATTCAAGAAAATTATCTACAATTGAGCCTTAGTCAGGGAAATTCTGTTTTTATATCCCTTGTGCCATCTAATGAGGATGATCAAATAGTTGATGAGGGAGGTCCTCAGATTTCAGATTCTGCAGTTTTACCTTTAGATTCACTTGAAGGAGTGAAGTTACCTGAAGAAAAACATGATTATCTTAATAGAAAGTCGAGCTTTCCTAATCATATTAGCTGTGAAATATATCTTCAACAGATTTTCCATGAGCATGTATTTGTAAGAGCAAAGGATAGACCCATTCCAACCGGCAATCACACATCTGGTCAAACAGCAAAAGATGGATCTGGTCTTCTTGGTCATTTCTGCATGTCTGTAGCCCACAGAATCTTTTCAAACAAAGTTCTTATGGAGCTAGAAAATGTGGTATTGTTCTATCTGCTATATAAACATGTTTCAGATACTATTTTTTTTTCTTCTTTTGTGTTTGATGCGTGTTAAATCTTTTTCTTTTTTCCTAATTTTTCAGGTTTGCAAGGTGCCATATCTCCATTTAACATCTCATCCCACTTGGCATTCACGGACATCTTCATGGACAGTATTGATGAAGGTTCCTCAATCTATTCTCCATGCAAGTTCTCATATATGCGCATCAGATATCAAAAGCATGAAGAGTGATATTAAAACAGAATTTCGGACTAAGATTGTGGTAAATGATGATTCCATCTACATTGAAGCAGAAGGTGCTCCTAATGTAGTTGGCCTATTTAAAGGCAATGCTGATGATGTATGTTCTATAAACAAGTATGATTGTGACTTGGATGATCTTCCTGTGATAATTCTGCAACAGGTAGGTTTCAGCACTTAAGACTTCTGGCATCATCTGCTTTCACGATAGTTACAGTGTACATTCACGATTCTGAACTAGATTCTGTCCTGCTTCTCAGTTGATAATCCCATATGCTCGACCTTATGGAATTAAAATAGCTGCTACTTTATTGGGTTTTTGCACTGTCATTGAGTTGAATTAAGTTGGTGGCCTTTTGTATAGATTAGCCCTAAACTATGCAGTAAAGAGAAAAGATTTATGATGCCAACTCCAGTAGATTAGGACTAAGACCTACTTAAGTTGCTGGCTATCTTGTTGCTAAGAAAATATATTTTCACATTTAACTTAATCCCACTCTTCCATCTTCATCACAGTAATCAAACATAGTTGCAGTTATAACTAGTAATCCTGAATATATGAGAAGATAGAGCATCTGTGAAATTTTTCATCGCTAAATTTATATCAATCATCTCTTTTAAGGTGTGAACTATGTGATTGGGAAATAATTACGTGTCCACATATTTTGCTGGCATATAATTTATTGTCCTGGACCTTGGTGATAGGTTGCCAGCCAGGTTATTCGCTGGCTTCATGAGGAGGCTGTTACAGTGGGAATAAAAGCAAACCGTGACTTTCTATCCTTGTCCTTCGAGTTGGAGCAGGGTGAAGTACTGAGCCTGGTGGCACATGTGGACCCTGATGATTCTGAAGGATGCATCTCCTGGTGGTTGGTTATGGAAGATGGTTTTGTGGAGGACAGGAAACTTCATGTAGACATTGCAGATGGTGCATCCGATTACAGGAAGTTCTTGGGGTATTTACCTCTTGATATCTTGTATTCAACTCTGATGGATCTGGTTAGTTTGTGCAGCGGAGGTGGGAGCCATTGACAATATATACCTTTTTCTCTTAACACATATATTGGAAATTTTCTCTGGACCACACTCTATGTAGTCTTTTCTTCTCTTCTGTGAAATGTAATAATTTTTTAGGTTGTAATAGATCTGTTTTTAGATAAATACTAATTGCACTTGCTTAGGAGATAATGATGCTTATTGTCACTGTCATTGCTGTTGTTAGTGATGATAATGACAAATTCAAGTTTTGATTTGGTGGGGAGGATTCTGGGTACTTGATTGCTGATAAATCCATACCTCATGACCTTATTGTTGTGACGCCTTAGATATGAGCTCATCGCTCTTGTAATCTGCTAGAGATTTTCTTACATAGTCAACTTAATTTTTGTTTAATTTTCTTTATAACCAGACAAGCTTTATTTACTAGGTCTTTGATTTTCTTGTTTATTATATTTTTTGCTTAATTTATCTTTTTGTAATAAAATCGAACCATGTTAAAAGAAATTGGGGGTGGTAAAGTTTAGAATTTTTTTGATTTCTAAAAAAAATATTTATTTATCTATTATTTTTTAAAATTTTAAAAATAATTTAAAAAAAAAACGTTTTCATATTCCAATTGGATTTCTGATTTCTATTAATCTTTTTTATTTTAATATAAAAAATGTTTTTTATTTTAGTTAATTATATAATTGTGTTATATTTTTATATATATATAAATAGTATTAGGAGCGGGGATGTATACTGTTTTCGCCTCGTTCCAGTAATCCATCTGGTTCGGCGTGGGGCCAATGGTGGAGAAATCGGGTTCTATTGAAACGGCGTGGGTTTTTTTTTAAAAAGAAATTGTCGTGGTTTTCTCGTCTCTCTGTTCCATAGCCATTGCCTTCCTCCCTCTCTCTCTCTCTTCCTCGGTTGGCGCTGACAGAAGTCTCTACTATTCTCTTCGCATGCACGTTAAGCGAGTGATAATTTGTTGAATACTCCATCCGGCAAGGTGCAGGTTTAGTGAGTTATTACTCCTTACTTGAACAGCAATGAAACTCTCCTTCTCAATTCCGGCAAAATCAGCCTCCAAATCCTCAGCTAAACCTAAACCCTCCTCTCAAATCGACAGCGTAGTTGAAAACAGTGACACCGTAATACAATATGTTACCGAATTTGATCCTTCAAAAACCCTAGCCAATTCCAATCAGAATCTCATAATCCCACCGAAGGAGAACGAATGGCGGCCTCACAAGCGTATGAAGAACATCGACCTCCTTCCTACTCTCCAATCGGATGGAGAAGGCCTCCGCTTCGAGGTCGCCACCGACGCCAGCATAGGCGACGATAAGAGCATGTCTTATGGTCTTAATCTTCTGCAGCAGAGTCACGCCGATGAAGAGAATGGTGGGGCAGGAATAAAAGTTCAGCAGAAACCTGAAAGTACTGAGAATATATTGTTGGAGAAGTTGAGGTATGATCTCCAGCGGTTGCCCGAAGATCGAGGATTTGAGGAGTTTAAGGATGTTCCTGTAGAAGGGTTTGGCGCGGCTTTGCTGGCTGGTTATGGTTGGCATGAAGGAAGAGGAATTGGCAAGAACCACGAGAAAGATGTCAAAGTGAAGGAATACCATAAGAGAACTGATAAGGAAGGTTTGGGCTTTGTTGCAGCTCGCAGCAGTTCTGTTAAGGATAGTGACAGGCAAAAGGAGAGGAAAAGAGAAAGAAACAAAGATGTCCATGATGATGGTTATTTTGTTGGTAAAGATGTGAGAGTGATTACTGGTAGAAAAGAGATTTTGGGCTTAAAGGGTAGAATTTTGGAGAGGCCAAATGCTGATTGGGTTGTTTTGAAGCTTGCAGAAGGAAAAGAGGAGTTGAAACTGCAGATTTCTGATATTGCAGATTTGGGATCTAAAGAAGAAGATAAGTGTCTGAGGAAGTTGAAGGCTTTACAGATGGAAGCCAAGCAATCAAAGGATAGGGACAAAGACAGGCGCATTAGAGAATCAAGTAAAGCGAGCAGAGAAAGTGTGAGGAGAGACAGTGATCAAATGGTTGATGTCAGAAAGCGGTGGCTTAGGAATCACATTCGGGTCAGGGTAATAAGCAAGGACTTGAAAGGTGGTAGATTTTATTTGAAGAAGGGGGAGGTAGTGGATGTGGTTGGTCCACATGTCTGTGATATATCCATGGATGAGACTAGGGAGTTGGTACAAGGAGTGGATCAGGAACTTCTTGAGACTGTATTACCGCGTCGAGGAGGTAGAGTTCTTGTTCTGGATGGGAAACATAAGGGGGTTTATGGAAATTTGGTCCAGAAGGATTTGGACCGAGAAATCGGGGTTGTGCAAGATTTTGATACTCATGAGCTGCTTAATGTCAAACTTGAACAAGTTGCAGAGTATGTTGGGGATCCCAGCTATATTGGATATTGATGTTCCTGCTTCATGCTGCCAATAGGTACTTTAGGGTCATTCATTCTAAAGGAATTTACTTATCATGTTGTTATTTCTATATTTGTTTATTTGGATTATTTTTAGAACTACTTTTAATATGATATTTTAGGAAATGAAACAGTGTTCTTTGTGCATTGAGTTGATTCTTGTATTGATTGCTTAATCTGACGTCTGGTATTTTTCCACACAGCACTATAATGTGACTGCATCACAGGCTAGGAGAACTTTTTAAGTGGTAATCAAATGTTTGAAGGAGTGATTATATAATATTATACATTTGAAGGATAAAAGAATGTTAAACAGCCTATTTAATCTCCAAAGTTCCTTGCAATAACTACCGATCCACTGTACGCCGGATAGAGTTGTCCCTCGTTAGAATGCAGGTTCTTTATTTTGTATTACTTAGAAATTGTGTTAATTGCTTGTGAATAAAAAAAAACGAGTTAATTGCTTACAAATAAGGACTAAATACAGAACAAAAAGAGTGAAATGATTTTTTTTTTGGCATTGTTATTTTATTTTTATTTTTATTTTTATTTTTTCCATAATTGAAAATATTAGGAATTGGATCACCATCAGATCGTTGTAAGCTGGAGTAAATGGGGGTGCCAGCCATCAACTGAAAATGAAAAGAGAGTGTACTTTTAGAGGCCTGAACTCTGATATTGTAGCTCTGCTGTCTTTATTTTTTGGTGTTTGATTAATAACTAGTAAAGCCAAAATATAATTGCCACTAACATTATCGGCTTTACAGTATACAGTAGTATATGCTTACGCAGGACATGATGTGAATGTGAGGATAAACTAAAGAAGCGGCAAAACTACTTTTAAGCTGGCTGGTCATTGGTGAAAGCCATTTGATTGATTTTGTTAAAGGTTAATAGGATATTGAAAATTCAAATGTGATTGATTTTACACAAATAAATTGTATGGGATGATTTATTATAAATAAAGTTGTGAAGCAATCTCATTGTTTATAGATATGATGTGAATATGATGATAAGCTGCTAAAGAGGCAAAGCTGCCCCTAAGCTGTTTGGCCATGGTGAAGCAGTCAAATTAATATCTAGTATGTTTATTTTCGTTTGTTTTAATTATAAGGAGTTACTTCTCAGTCCTGCTTTATGATAATGATATATGTGCATATATCCTCCAATGATTGGAGGAAAACTTTTTGATTTTGTACGTTAATTCACTGGATTTAGAACATCATGGTGGATGATGGTCTTGGACCTCTAACATGTTCTTGAACAAGTTTATCTCATTCACTTTCTTAAATTTTGTGTAATACTTCGGAAATCACAATTTGAAATGAAGAAAAATGCGACAGGTGTACCTATTATGGACTTCTAGGCGCTGCTTGCTTACTATCACAGACACAGGTTTCCTATCATTTTCAGGTGCTGTACTTTGCGCTTTTCTCATTCATGTTAGCCTTATAGAAAGATAGTACATTTATTTATGCATTGCTAATTCATCCCACAATTAACCTTTGCTAGCTGCTGCAGATGGCTGAACTGATGCTTAAGGCAGCTATGCATCCTTCTTTGATGAGATCCCTCTTTTGTGGGTTTATTTGTGACAACCTGTGTCTTTTCGTCAATTTCTTTTTGATCTATTTCTTCCTCCGTGTTTCAATTGTACGTTTCTAATGTAATTCTGAATTTATTAGCTGGTTTATGGTGTCATCACCGTCAAAGTTTTCTTGTTTGGGTTGGCATGCTCCAAGTGTTGAATGTGCACTTGCGGTCAACTTTTTGAGCTAATAATGTATCTTTAGTAGATTTTATCATATTCAATTCTTCAGTTTCAGTTGCCATCCTTTTCCTTGCCACATTTTATCAGCTTCTGGGAATTAGGGAACCCTTGTTTTTTTCCAGACTTTTAAGTTATAGTATTTGAAGTGGCCTAGGTTATATGATCAACTGTTGGATAATAAACGGGTTCACTTTTCTATCTCTAGTTGGGAGCCTCTCTCTCTCTCTCTCTAACTGAGAGCGTGCGTCTTTCCTGATCTAGGGTTTCCTCTTAGGTTCTCTCGCTTTCTTTTCGTCATGGGTTTTGAGCAAAAAGACAATTGCTTGCCGCACTTATCTTCACCTTCTGAGAAATCAGATTTACTTTTCTCTTTCTCCCTTATTCCTGCAATCGTTTTCCCAGCCTTCAACAACATTTTGTCTCCAGATTCTCTTCCAGTTGAGGGGGGTGTCCAGGATTATTGACTGTTCAAAAAACATATTTAGAATTTTTTTTATTTAATTGACTTATTTTTTAAATATTTTATAAGCTTTTTTTCTCAAATATTTTTGGTAAAAAGCAATTCCAAACTTAACAAAAATTAAAAATAATTTTTTTTTCCAAAAAATATTTTTTCTCAATACAATGTCAAACAGAACTTGATTGTTCCTTTGTTATCCAGAAAGCCGCTATTTTGGGAACCCCTAAGGTTGTACCTGAGCCGGTTGGTTCCATTGTCTGTCCATCGCTGCATGATTCTCATTTTCGAATCCTGTCCAAAATCTGGCTAGCTTAGGCAGGTGATATTGGTGGATGGCTATGTTTATACGATTTGTTTGGTGTGTCTCTATTTCTAATGCAGGGTAGTTGTGGGTTATACCCACTGTCAAAGCGGAGCTGGGATGGGTCCTTGAAATGGTGCTTTGTTAGTGTTTGTCTTTCCTCTGGCAGTGTGGTCTCTCTTTGATAAGCTCTTCAAGTTAGTTTGGCTTCCTTTAGGTATTTATGGCTGTCCTTTCTAGAAGTTCGTAGCCTTTATGCTTCTCGCTGCCCTTCTTATAGGTTCACAGCTCATGCAAGGAACATCTGGTGGTTGGAAGCTGTTGGGGTTTTTTAATCCCTCTAGTTTCACTCTATTTCAGAGTGGTCGTTAGTTTTCAGGTTTAGTGGGTTTGTCCTCTCTTTCCTGTAGATTTTATGGATCTTTCCCACCATCTATCGACAGTTTTTGTTCCTTATACCTGCTGGGCGAAGTTAACTTTTTTTTTTTTTTTTTTACTGTCTTGCTTTGTTCTGTCATTGTCTTTATTGCATTTTGATAAATCTCAGCATTTCATTTTCTGGTTTTCTGGCCTGAGTTTCTCAATGTTGTTTGGATGAGCCCCCTTTTAACTGAACCAACTGTATTGGTATTACATTTGAAATTCTTTTTCATTGGAATTTGTTATCCTTCAAGTTTAGTGTAATTTTCAAACGTGACTTCGGAACTTTGGCATATTACTCTTTTTGGTCCTTTAACTGTGAGTGTTTCAAAATGTAATAACAAAATTCATAAATTTAGTGTAATTGTAAGATATTGGAAGATGCCAAAACAGTATTTACAAGTTGGGAAATGAATAAATTGAGAGTTATGAATGTGCAAGAATTATAATTTCAAATAAATTATAATTCATCCGTAATTAATGTAGTTTTTTAAAATCTTAAAAGATATGTATTTTAATTGATAAGATAAAATTATAGATGTTCTAAACTTTCAATAAAATTCAAGTTCTAATAGGAAAATATAATATTATAAATAATAAAAAAATTAAGATTATACATATTCTAATATTTTATTTGAAATTAGCTTATCGTAAAAGATAATATAATTAAAAAATATTACTTAATTATTTTATTTCAAATTTCAAAGTATAAAATAGATGGATGGAGGGTACATGTGTTCCTTGCTGGAATTGTTTTTGGATTGAACTATTTTGATAACTGATTTGTAAAATAATTGAACTATAAATGTTATCCTCTTACTCTTTGTTTTAATTCTGAGTATTTCTTTCAAAAAAATTCTGAGTATTTCTTTGGTTACTTTCATTTTTATACTTTCCCCTATATACAGTTGCATTTTGTTTTTTTGTTTTTTTTTTATTCCACCCATCGAAATATCGATTTCACCAATTAGGCATTCCAACATGTTCTTTTCTTTTTCTATAGAATTCTTAGTGATAGTCAAATAATCATCCAATACTATCATCATTCTTCCTTTTATCTGCCCAAGAAAATAGACTCAACCACCAGTTTCAGTTTATTTATTTATCTAATGCGGATATTTATCATTTGCATAACATACTTAAATACTTACAATCTTCTTCTTCTTTTTTTCTTCTTCTAATTGATCTTATCCAAACCAAACCCTATGATTTACTCAATCCCAACTCACCAATTAAGAAGCAACATACATAATAACACTTTTTTTTTTCTTTTTAACAAATAATAGAAAAAGATCAGGCTTTCATGGTACACAACACATACAGATAATATCAAATATCATTTGGTAACTCTCTAAACAATTCATTCCTTTCTTTCTCGAGATTTCTGATTAAATAAGAATAATTTTTACAGTCTCATTTAAGTAACTCATTTCTTTTTTTTTCTCGGTACTCCTAATTAAATTAAATAAAATTTTATCCTTATCTTATCTTCCAAACTGCAATCAATCTCTTTCACTAACTCAATGAACTAATGTATCCAATCTATTTGAAAGAAAAACCTTCTCACTTGATCATTGACCAATCAGATCTCTTCACGTTTCAATTTTATGACTTAAGCCGTCGGATCTCTCATTGATTTTATAGTTTGGCTAACCGCCAAATCAAGGAATTTGATATATTTTTATATAAAAAATTATTAATGTCCAATAAGAAAAATCATATATTTTCTTAATAAAACAAAAGAAAGTTCCAATTTTGTGTATTGCAAGGAATCCTTCCTTTCTTTCCTTGCATTGATGGTTGGAATCGGTGATATTCAACAGAATTTGTGTATTGCAAGGAATTCGAATCTGGAATTTGTTGACTTTGAAACTTCGGCGCCATGTGGGGGTCTCGTGAGGAGTTCGATTTGAGTTTTTTCTTCTTTCTTTTTTTCTCCCTTTTTCTTTCTGTCTTCTGATAGTGACATTTGTGAGCTGGGTTCTATGAGGGAATTCAATTTGTCTTCTGGGTTTTTGTTTACACACTATTCATTCATGGTGTCATTTGTTTTCCTTATATATTTTGGTAAATAATCCTCATGTAAGGTTCATGTTATATTCAGTTTGATACGATTAGTAACTGAGAAACGAAAATTCTTTGTTTTGATTTTTTTAAGAGAATTTTTTTCGCGGGTTCTTGAATTTAGAGAACATTGGTTTGGTGGGTTTTAAATTGGATAAGGGTTTATTCATTTCTGTTGCGAGATTTTTTTTTTAATTGGAAGTCATTCATTTGGGTAGTTATCGTTCTGTGTGTTACGTGAATATGTCTGGTGGTCAGCCAGTTGGAGGTGGATATATGACGCAGAGGCATAGCCAAGGCTATGCCTCTGGTGGTGATGATCTTGAGGATGGTGCTTGCTCAAGGCCACAGCCCTTCTCTCCGCCTAGCCCCCGAGTGCGGTCATGGCTTGAGATTGTGGAGAATTTGCTCTGGATTGCTTCCGCAATTTTCATAGTCTACTACGGTGATCGACACCACAATTTGATTTATCTATTGTGGCGTGACGAACGAATTAGAAGGTAAGTAGTTCATTATATTTTCGTTTGTTTAAGAGTTATATTTTGTGATGTTTAATGATATTTTGAGATTATGATTTGTCTGCTTTATATTTCAATGCTTGTGAAAATTTTAGTAGATTTGTCTAGTTTTGGTGATACAGTGATTATTAGAATCTTAGTTCTTGCTGTTTCTCTGTTGACATTGAAATCCTCTTGGCATTCTGATTTATTGTGTCATCTCGTTCAAGTTACAAGTGAAAATGTGAAGAATTGAAATATAATTTGAAATGGTAAGAAAAGACCTTTATATGTCTAGAACTTATCTCAGTGTTGTACCGTTAGAGACTCTGCTGTAGCTGATTTACTCACCAAATTTGGTGCCTTTTATATAGAAATTGCACGCAAGATTATACCTGTGTTAGGTGCATTTGTATGTATTAGGCTCAACTTATGCTTTAAGATTCAAGGCAGTACATGCATCAAAGCTGTCAATGTCTTTTTTTTTTCTAAGGGAATTTATGTGCTTGTGGAATGAATTTGTCAGGCTTGAGTACTTCAATTTTGAATCCTTTCTTCGCCATTTAGCTAAAGATTAAGAAAATAAAAAATGTGTTCATTTAAGGTTCTTAGGAATAATAAAATTGTGATAAATGGTACATACTAGCTTTATTTTGATATAATTGTATTCTTATATTGTGAAATATAACTTAGAAGAAGGTGAAGAAAGATAATTTCTCATCTTACTTAAAATACTATGGCATGCTTACTTGAATGATAAGAACCATATTTTTCAAGCTCCAACTAGTAAATTCATGAACCCGACAAGTTGCTAGTTTGGATTGATACATAGACCCATTTTGACGCATGAACGAGTTAAACCTATATGAACCTGCTGGTTAGCGAATAAACTTATCAACTAAGCCTTAGTTCATTGGGTTCAACCAGTTGGGTTGGACTCTCTTAAGTCATTTTGTTGTCCACGGGGTTCAAGCTTTTGAAACACTTTGTTTCTTTTTACCTAAGCCACATAAGCTTTTTAGTTTTTAGCAATTTACTTTTAGATATATTATATATGTGATGAACAAAACAAGAATTAACGTTTGCATCTCTATCGGAACTCACATTAATTTTATCTCTTATTAAGATAAAAATATTTGCTATCATTTTAGACTTTTATTTTTTTGTCTATTAATATAAAACATGAGAATTATAAAATTGATTTTGTCTTATTAAATAAAAGTTTACTTTGTCCTAACAATAGCATTAATAAATTGCCATCTTATGCTTAACAAATTTTAAAATACAAAATCATCATAAATAGATATCTAAAATTTGTTAATTTTGAAATTTTAGATTTTGTAATCCAAAAAAATTTTGCTATATGACAAATTTTTATAATCTATTACCATGATTTCTTCAAGTTTTCAATCGATATTAATTTGTTTTAACTTGTTAATTTTAATAAATTTTAGAATTGGTAGATGTGTCTGTGTCTGTGTCTGTGTTTGGGTGCCCACATGTATAGCTATTTTCGCTTGACCCCAACTAAATTTTAACCCCATGACCCTTTCCCATTCTGGTTCGAAGGCTGGGCCAGGTTTCAAAACCTTGAGCAGAAGAACAGGAAAAATTGTTTGCTATTGATGAGCTGTAAGTGTAAGTGAAGAATACCTTATGTTCACCCTTCTAAAGAAGCGTCTTGCTGGCTATGACAATGACTAAAGACAACAGAGAAAGACTCAAATTTCTTAAAAAATATGAAAAGAGAAGGATATATAGGATTTTAAATCACAGCAGCAATCATATATCTTTGAAACAATCAGTCATGTCTCACAGGCATTATGTGTTGCTTGTGACAGTTAAGGACTTGTCATTTAATGGTATTTTTTCATATCCTAATTGGAGTTGGCATTGTGATCTTGCTAAAATTGTGTTAAGAGTAAATTCTGGATACATGCAAATTGGGAACTATGAACTTAGTCAAACCAAGGCATCTTTTGGATTTCAATCAGGTTCAGTTTTCACCCTATTAGTGAGAGATTCCAAATTTATTATGTAACATAGGCTTTGCTAACTTTACATAGCCTATAATCTGTATGATATATGTTTAACTGGGCAAGTTGATGATACTGATTGTGAGAAAAACTTGTTAAAAATGTGCACAATGTACTGCAAATGAATTTGTTTTCAACTTTGAATATCGGTCTTTGTATATTTGTAATATCAGCATCTACAACTTCAATGTCTTAAAGTTTCTTTTTAAAAAAAACATCAAAGTCACATTTGACTTGTGCTTGTGCTTCCCAGTTATTGGAGCATAGTGGTTCTCACTGAAATGAAGTTCTTGTATCCATTTTATAACTTGAAATTTAGCATACACCTTCAGAGATCTAAATTGACTCAAACTAATAATATTATTGAGGATTAGTTCATTATGAAATGTGGTTATTTGTGATCAAGCAGATCTTTTTGTTGTGATTATAATATGTGGTTGCACGTGTGATGATTGACACGGTAGAAGATAGCATGCTGTATAGGAAAGCAAACATGATATTTAGGTTTTACTTGTGATGAGCGAACTATGTTGGATTCTTCTACTAAAAGTAATTAATGTTCTCCATTCTTCCAAAATATTGATGCAGATTGCCCCTATACCTCGGGATGATAGGTGTTGGAGTGAACATGGTCATATTCTTTTATACAAGTATGTTTACATGGAGTGTCAGGAGGTTTGATGAAAAATGGGAGCTATCAAGTATATCTGCTTTGCCATGGGTTACCTTATTGGGACTCGTCTCTTTTTGCTTGTAAGACTCATATTATTAATGTTTCGATTTCTTTATTCCTATTGCCAATATGTTTAGACAAATCCTCTTTCTGAACTTCTTTTTCCTATAGATTCGCTTTTGCCCTATGGCCAATATGGAGTTTCTTGACCCTTCCTCTTCTGGTATATGTATTTTCTTGACACTTTTGGTTTCTGTTACTTTGTGTCTGTAGAATACTTTACTGATGTGAAAAGTCTAACTTCTCTTCCACTGCTGCAGTTCACATTGTTTATGGCTTGCATCGTGAATTTCCCCATATAATGATTGTGACATTCAGGCAGCAAAACAATGATACATTCCGTATAGATTAAGAATTCCAATCAGTGGGCTACTGACTTAGACAAAAAATTTCTGACCCAAATATGATGCTGATGGCTTTGGCTATGGATTGAAGCTCTGGTTCTATCACGCAATACATCTCCTTCCTAGGTTTGCCATACTGGTGATAACAACAAAAAAGCTGATTGTCCTTTAATCATTCAGTTTCTGTACTTAATGAAATTCCTAACTTGATACACATCAACTTTCTGCCCTGTGATTTCCATGATTGTGGAGGAGAATTAAGAACAGGTGTGCACCAATCAAATGCTGGTGGGGCATCAATTGTCATGCAGAGACATTGAACCTTTTAGATAAAGTCTCAGTTATTGTGCCCAATTTTGTCATCCAGCATTATCCTGTCTAGGAATACACTTATCTACGGTTTAGGGGGAAGATGGTTTCATGTTATAGCAGCAAATTGAATGTTCATTCTTCCTTTTTAGCGTTTGGAATCATCTGCTGCCTCCAATTTCATTTTCCCTCAGTCCTGGAGTTGGAATTTGTAAACTATTCAGTGAATTCTCGTCCTCTTTTGATTTAACATTGTTATTTTGTGGTGATTGTATCTTGCTAATCTATTCATTAGATTGTAATGGCCCTTTGATACAAAGTGTGGTTTCCACGTGGGGCTCATACTTTCTATCGAAGGGCCGGCTGCATGTGAATTCCACTTTTGTTAACTTGTTCAGAAAACATTGAGAGAATGACGAAGGCAGGCATGTATTATTTTACCCTTTGGATGGGAGGTAGGGAAGGGTAATTAATGAAAGAGTAGATAAAGATAGGGATAGGAATAGGAATGGGAATGAAAGGGTAAGGAATGAAAAGGGTATATGATTATCCTTCCATCGTTTGGAAGAGGAATAAAAAGAGGAGTAATTAAAGGAACGGTAAGTATTCAAAAAGACAATTTTATAATCTTATAACTTCTCTCCCTATCCCTACAAGGGCAAAATCAGAAAATTATATATATTTTTTTAATTTCCATCTTCTCACAATTCTCTCTCTACACCTCGAATGGAGGTGTAGTAAAAATAAGCAAAAAAAAAAAAAAGGGAAGGGTAAGATTTACCTTTATCCTTCTTACCACTCTATTTTTTATTTGTTTCTCTTTTCAAGCATAAGTAGATGATACCCTTTTTTACCCTTCCTATCCCATCCAAATATACCTAAGCGATTAGTCTAGTATCAGTATTTTGTCTTGCTAATGACCTGTATATATAAAGTGTGTTTAGAATTGTTGTTAGGTATCCAAAAAGTATATTTAGAATTTTTTTGATTTAATTGACTGATTTTTTTAATTTTTTATAAACTATTTTTCTCAAATCTGTTTCTGTAAAAATCATCTATTTACCTGCTTCTCTCCAAAAGCAGTTTTCAAAATTTAAAAAATTTTAAAATAAAAAAAATTTCTCCAAAAACGTTTTTTCCAAACGCAATGTCAAACGGAGCTGTAGTGAGGCCACATATCACCATTGGGTGAGATAACAGCATTCGGGGAGGTTATTTGTGATTGGACACTATCAACTCCATTTTGGTGAATTGTCTTGTTATAACTTGTCTCATCAAAGGCAAAATGAACAAAACAAAACAGGCATAAAAGACACTGAAACCTAAACAAGTTTTACCGCTATTTAATATTTACGAGCATCAAGTCAATGAATTGGCTGGTAGGTTTTTGCTTTTCTTTTTCTTTTCTTTCCTTTTCCCTTTTTTTTTGGGGGGAGTGGGTTGGGTAGTACAGGAGTAGGTAAATCTTTGTAAGCAAGCTGTGGAAATATTCTTAACATGCAATTATGAACACCAAACATATGCAAATAAGAAAAAGTCCAAGCATGGACAAACAATTAGTTGTATTGTTTTTTTTTTTGGTTCATAACAGCTTTGAAAACATTTTCGGCTAGGTTAGAATTGGTTGAAAATGGTTTTGGTGACAACTTCGCAATTTTAATGGGATCAACCCACAATTGCCACAGCTTTAGACTCTCAATCTGCTGCACTACAAGGGAGAGGCTTTAGCCACTGAGCGCTTGAAAAACTATTTTAAAAATTGTGAAACAAAATATTTGACTATAATTGTATAATAAGCCCAAGTTTGTTAAATCATGAATCCTTATGCAGCTAACATTCTCTAGTCTTTTTGGCTGTCATTGTTAAAACGGAAGCATGGTTAACCATGGATTCCTATCCACTACTTTTATAATTTTTTTTCTAAGTGGAATAGCAAGAGTAGAGAAAGTTAATGTGAACCCCACAGCAGTAACTTTCTCAGTCCCCACAAAGACCTCAACCATGCCTTGTCTCCCAAGTAGAGAAAAACATCCTCTCACCACCTCCTCTCCGAAAAGGAAAAGTAAGCCTTACTAACTCTAAACTGTGTGCTTTCAATTATTCTTTCAAAGTTTGCATCACATTCTTGTACCACACACTGAATTTCTGATAAAAATTTACTGTTTAAGATAACCATTTGCCTATATCTTTGTGTATAAAGTATAATCTTTTTCAGCATCAAATGGAGCACTTAGACACTTAGTGATTATGACATTTTGGGATATCAAAAATTTTCAATCATCTTGGTGATCATCAACCTCTCATTTGTCTTGATAATTCCTAATGGGTTTATATTAGCTGTTTTTGTCTTTTTTTAATCTAATTTTTTTATTTTATATATGTAAGTTCAATTGGAGTAGACAAATTTAGGAATATTGATAAAACATCAGTCAACTCAATTACATCTCTTTCATGGGGTCTTATTTTTCTTTATCACATCTCATTTGGGGAAAAAAAGATAGAAAAAGGCTTGTGATTTTCCATCACTAATGATTTTTTTTTTATTTTTTTTGTATTGTGGGAATATTTTTGCTTCTTTTTTCCCCGCTGGAAATCACATGAGAGTTTTGAGGTCAAGTGTTTCAGGTAAACAACAATTAATACTTAAAGGAAATAATGTTACACTATTATGAATAACAACTCATTCAAAAGAAGATTAATTAATTAATTTGTTGCTGCTAAGTGATTTGTTTGTATCTTTTGCAGCTTATTGTGAAGAACAGTTGGAGTGTCTATTTAGATGATCTCATGTGAACTTGTCTGGTTGGACTTTTTATAAAATGCTAAGAAACAAATACAAAATAGAATTCAAATCAAAAAAGAAAAATGTAAAATGACATAATAGTCAAATGGTTAGGAAGGAAACCACAAATCTAAAAGAGGAAATTTCATTTGTCAAAGAATGAACATATTCCCAAGGAGTGAAATGGGATGGTAGATCTCGAATTTGAATAATGAGTATGAAACACATTTAAAATTTGAGAGAAAATATTTTATCCCTTAATGAGTTTTACCGACATAAACTCAAGTTAATCTGCAATCTCTTATAGGATACCAGATGATTAAGGAAGAAAAAAAAACATGTTCTAGAGGATATCATTCCTGTATGAATTGTTCACTATATGCCATATTGAAAAATAAATCTCACAATTTCAGATTTTCAAATTTTAATAGCTTTCAAATTTTAAAATAACTAAATATGAATAATTTGTTGATTTTTTCTTTTACTGGGTATGGCTCAAATTCTAGTGAAAAATCAATCTTGTTTCTTGTATCTTTTTGTCCATTCTTGGAAGTTTGAGACTCAGTTTCCTATATGTAAAGTTAAACTGATGGGTAAAGCCCTAATCATTCACTGCCCTCAACAACATTTTTGGCCAAACAGATGCTCCCTAAAGAAACGTACCTTGATGGAGAAGGTGATATGATTGAATGTAGTAGCTGTGGCCATTGTCATCTTCCTACTAATTTTGGAAGTTGGAACATCTAATGACACAAACTTTAGCATTGCTTTAAAAAAAATTCTGAGAGTTTTAAATTGCAAGCTAATAGGAAAAAGTTTTTACCGTTAAACTAAATCTTATCAATGCAGACAATCTAATTAATTTTCTTATATAGATAACCTTTTATACTCGACAAGATTTACTAATTTGCTCTCTTTATTTAAATGTTAAAAAAAATAAGCACATATATCTAATAATATCAAAAATCTAAATAACAGTGTTGATAAAATTTAACAATAGATAGAGAAAACAAACTGACAAATCATAACAATTACTAGGTGTAAATATGTATTATGCCAATAATGATGAATGTGAAACTTTGATTTGAGACAAAGTACCCACTTGGTAAGAAGTGTTTTATCACAAAACACCAGCAAGAAATGTGTAATCACAACTCAAAAAACGTAATTAGTAAAGGGTAACGTGATGGGAAAGAAACTATATGAAACTACTCTATTCTAAACTTTATACTACACTAATTGTTCCTGGCTTAGATGATTAATTTACAAAAATATTCTCATAATCACAGTCTTTTATTCTTCACAATTATTTTGCATGATTTGAAATTCAAATCACACGAGAATTTAACGATGAATAATTGAAAAATTAGAGCAACAAATTTTTTTTTTTTTTTTTAAAAAAAAGTTAGTGCATAGGCATAATGGGTGCGGTTAAATCATAAACCAATCACTCTTGAAGATGTAGAGCCCATGACCCATAGAGATCACCAGCTTAGAAATTGGTAGGACCCAATAATTTTCCAATGACCAAAATACCCTTGTTGATGGTAAAGTGTAAGATGAGATATGTGGGTCAAACCCAAAAATATAAGGTGTACCAAAATTTGTCATGTATAGCTGGTGTTGTCAGATTATTTTTTTTACTTTTCAAAAATTTTAATATTAATATGCAATAATTAAAAGATTTCATATTAATTTATAAAAAAAATGATAATTTTTTGTATCATTTATATTATTTACCCATAAATATGCTTAGAAAGTCTTTCCATAATTTTGATTGATTTTAGTGGTGTGACTAGAATGATGCCCGACCTTTGCTGTGGGTATAAGTTTTTCATTTTAATATTTAAAATTTGTGTTTAATTTAAAATTTTATAATATAATATCAAAATTATAATTTGTTAGCTAGCTAATGTGAAGATTGCCTTATAAAATCGAAATTAATAAATACCTAGTGTTTGTTTCTCATAGCTGGAAATAGAATTACAATTACAATTAGCATTATTCTCTTCCAATTCTCTTGACCCTCTTGATCAATATATTAAAAAAATTACTAGATTATAATTTGCTTATGAAATTTGCCATTCTTCTTCTTCATTTTAAAAAAGATGATAATCTTGAAGTTAAAATTTGATTAATCAACGCAGTGTTATATTTCATTAAAAAAAACTATATATTGTAGGAAGAACCATAAGAAATTAAAAAAAAAAGTAGTTGAATTTGAAATTAAACTAATAATTCCAAAGAAAATGGAAAATTTTAGTGTTATAAAAATAAATAATTTGAGGATTGAATAATTACAAATGGGAAATGATGGGGACAATAGAAAATTGCAATTAGTCCCATGACGTGTGAGAAATTGGGCCCAGAAAGAAAGACACTAAGAAAAAGGCATGGAGCATGTAAAATTAAAAACAAAAGTGTGTGTGGAATAACACTTACATAAAATCGGCGTCGTTTTGTTAAAAGAGCGTTTGTGGAAAAATACTGTCAAACAAACAGTGTAATGCCATAGATTTTAATGTATTTAAATGTAAATAGATATATGCACAGTGGGGTGCACGGTTTTTTTATATTTTTTTTGGGGATATTTGTTCATTATTTTAGGTCGATTACCAGCATTGGAATTCAATTTCAGTTTATGATGCAAAATTATTTTTATTTTTTTTCAATTATTCACCGCAAATTCACCGTTAACATGTAATATTACGCAATACCGAGACCGTGAGTTATATTAAATTGAAAAAAATACAAAATTTAGTATCTGCCAATAAAATTAATGTTTATAAAGGATAATTTAATGTATCATTTAAATAAAGTAATACGATATTACACATCAATATATTGATAATGAATTTTATAATAATTAAATGAAAGTACATAAAGTTAAATAGCGGATCTTAATGGGAATATGAAGGAGTTATAACTCTCTCAGAAATTTTAAAAAAAAAATCTTTTAGATAGATATGAATAATATAATATGTAGCCAAAAAAAAAATTATATCCTATATATAATGTGATTTTTCTAAATATTTTAGTTAAATTCAGTTATAAAACTAAGAATAAAAGTTTTTTTTAAATTAAAGTTTAGAAAGAGCAGCTTTAGCTATTTTTCTGTATTAATTTTCAAAGAAATCAATCACTTATTATATATATATATATATATATATATATATAGCTCAAAAGATTAGAAAAATATATAGAAACTAGAAAGTGTATTAGGTTAGAAAATTTAATAAATTATAATCAAAAATAAATTTTTAAAAAATTAATAATTTATTTTTTATCGTTTAATAAAAATATTATTTAAAATAATAATTAGAAAATATATAATTTAAATATACTGAGTATTGTACGGTTATAGTTTTTAATAACACGTATAAATTTTAAAATATTTATATAAAAATATTTAAAATATAAAAAAATAAAAAATTATATAATATATTATATTATAATATTTAAAATTAATACTACATATTATCTCAAATAATATAAGATACATTATTAATTTTTTAAAAAATTTATTTTTAAATTTGTTCAGATCATTAATTAATAAAAATTTGGGTACCCACTGATGTAATTAACCTCTTTTAACAATGGGTTATGAAAATAAATATTTAAAAAACGGAAATAGTCTTCGAGTTTGAGTTTTGACTGTTTCTCTTTCATGCCTAAAGTCTCAATGAAACCAAGAAACCATCTTTACACAAATCCAATTCCAATTGTAGTGATTCGTTCTTCATTTATCTCCAACAAAAGCAACGACCCAAGTTTCTTCATTCAATTATCTCTCGTTCTCTTCACCTGTGATAGTTTAGGTTTGCTCTTTTTTTTTTCTTTTTTTTTTTTTGTTCTCACCTCTCTTTCTCTCTTGGTGAAAGACACGCTCGTGCTTGGTAGGTTGTGCCGATGAGGGAAATGGGCCCTAAATTCCACTTGAAGATTTAATGTTTGAAAAGAAGGGTCTCCATCTCCTCCTCCTCCTGCAGTGGTTCCCCCTTTGCCCCCATATTCATGCTGTCTCGCATTTGGATCTTTTGGGTTCTTTTTATCACAAGATAAAATTTTGATTTCCTTTTCTTTTTCGTTCTATGGAGGTCATAAGTTTGTGATTCTATGAGCCTTTTCCATCCGGGTTATTGATTTTGGAGATGGGCTTCAATATTTATCTAATAATGGTGGTAGTTTTGTGGGATTTGCCTCTGCAGTATTGCTAATTATTCAGTTTTTGAGCTAGCTATTGGTTAGCTTGTTCTGTTTATGCACTTTGAATGTTGAATTTCGAAGCGTGAGAGATTATTTTCTGCTGAAATTCAATTGTTTAGAGGCATCTGTTAAAGGATTTATACATAAAGGTGAGCTCTGGATGTGGACCAGTGGAGATTATTGGGTTTATGCATTTGGGATTTGCTTGTTTCTAATGCGAGGGATAAAAATTATTTGAGTAACAGGTGGTTTGATTTTTGAAGGTGGGATTTTGATAAATCAGGTGTTGGCTAATCCTTGAAGTAGCAATTATGGATAGAGCTATTCAACCTCCTCTGGTAAATTGTTTGTCTACTCTTGGAATATTTTTCTGCTTCACTATTTGCCTAATGTATAGTGGTCTTTAGAAATTCAATGTTTGGGTTAATCGGGTATGTTCGCTTTTGTTCAATAATTTTGAAGTTGCTTTGGTCGAATAAAAGATTTTAAAGCCTTTCTCAAGATACCTATTGCAATTATTGAACTAAGTTAGCTGAACTGAATCAGCTGTATTTTCTCCAAAAATACCTAGCTGCTTCAATAATTAGTGAATTAAGCTGTTTGAGCCTTTAAATATTGAGTGGTTGGAAAATGTTCGCTTTTGTGAAGCAGTGATTTATTCTGCAAATTTTCTGTTATTCCCTTATAGTCCAAGGATCCGTGGCTGGATCTCACAGAAGATGTAATTGGCCTATAGATCATCCTCCTTATGCAAATTAATCTCTTTATCTCTTCAGGGGACTCTCACAAACCTTTCTAAATATAACTTAGAAATTGCATACCTAGTATAGTAGAAATGATTTAATGGTAGAGTAAAGTTTATTCAATTTTTAGTCATCATAACATTTTTCCTAAGTCATCAAAGCATATGAATCTACGTATACTTTCCCAATTTCTTGAATTGGTGGACAGTTGGCATGTTGAGATTAAGAAAATCAAATGACAAATCAAGGGAAGAAATCAAATTATATAATCAGTATCTAATCATTGTCATAGTTTTTTTTTTTTTTTGTTAGAAGGTCAACAATTAGTTATTTGTTCTGTTGGTTTTGTCTGCACTCTTGCTTGGATATGAGTTTATTGATGATATTGCCTGCTCTATGGTAGAATTCTTAATATTTTGCTAGCTGTAGCCTCAGTGGAAATGGCTTCTATGGATGTAAATGTGGGTCGGAATTGGATTCTTTTCACTTTTAACTTAATGCCTTAGGTGCTGGTTATGAAATATTGTGAAGCTGGAACGTATATGTTTTCATAATCATAAAAGGGAAAAGACGATATTTTTTTCTTGAAGGTCATTTATCCATTTTCCAGTGAAATAAATTGAGTATGGTGGAACATTTGCATGTGTAAATCACTCCTTTTTCTGATGAAGAAGCACTAGAATAATAGAACACATGATTGAAGAAGTTGGCAATAGTATTGCATATCCTTTTTGTTTTATTTACTCTTCAAACAACCAGATGGCGCATGTTAGTTGAAACTTCTCTTTTCTGTACTTTTTTTTCCCATTGCTGAGAATTCAAAATTAATTACTGCAGGATTTGTATAGTTATCCATATCTGATTCTGACATAAAATGCTGTGTAGGACATCTTCTGAAATGGTAGCCCAAGAAAAACATAAACTAACCATTCTTCACATATGTTTGCAGGTAGATACCACAGCTTGTTTATGTAGAGTAGATGCAGGCCTTAAAACAGTCGCCAATGCAAAGAAATATGTCCCTGGCTCTAAGCTCTGCCTTCAACCAGACATTAAACCATCCATTCACCCTACTAGGAGCAAGCCATCACGTGGTGACAGGAGTAGGAACCAATCTCCTCTGCTTCCAGGACTTCCTGATGATCTTGCTATTGCTTGCCTGATCCGAGTCCCACGAGTGGAGCACCGAAAGCTACGGCTAGTTTGCAAAAGATGGTATCGTCTTTTGGCTGGAAATTTCTTCTATTCACTCCGGAAAAGCATTGGCATTGCTGAGGAATGGATATATGTCATCAAGAGAGACCGAGATGGGAAAATCTCATGGCATGCATTTGACCCAATATACCAACTTTGGCAGCCCCTACCACCTGTTCCAAAGGAGTACTCTGAAGCCCTTGGTTTTGGTTGTGCTGTCCTGAGTGGTTGTCACCTCTACTTATTTGGTGGTAAAGACCCCATAAAAGGATCAATGAGAAGAGTCATTTTTTATAGTGCTAGGACCAACAAGTGGCATCGTGCCCCAGATATGCTTCGTCGACGCCATTTTTTTGGCTCTTGTGTCATAAACAACTGTTTGTATGTAGCCGGTGGAGAAAATGAGGGGGGCCACCGGTCTTTGAGATCAGCAGAAGTTTATGATCCTAACAAGAATAGATGGTCTTTCATTTCGGAGATGAGTACAGCAATGGTGCCCTTCATTGGGGTTGTGTACGAGGGCAGGTGGTTCCTTAAGGGACTTGGATCTCACAGGCAGGTTCTAAGTGAAGTTTATCAGCCAGAAACTGATAGCTGGTGCCCTGTTTATGATGGCATGGTTGCAGGGTGGAGGAACCCAAGTGCTTCCTTGAACGGGCACCTCTATGCTTTGGACTGTAAGGATGGCTGCAAACTTAGAGTCTATGATGATGCGACTGATTCTTGGAGTAAGCATGTTGACAGCAAGATGCATTTGGGGAATTCCTTGGCATTGGAGGCAGCTGCATTGGTTCCACTTAACGGGAAGCTCTGCATCATCAGGAACAATATGAGCATATCTTTGGTTGATGTCTCAAAATCTGAGGATCAAAGGGGCGCTACTGCTGAACATTTATGGGAAACCATATCAGGGAAAGGGCAATTCAAGACTTTGGTCACAAATCTCTTGTCAACCCTAGCAGGTAGAAACCGACTGAAAAGTCATATTGTTCACTGCCAGGTTCTTCAAGCATAAATAACACTTGCTTCGAAATCTGTGATGGCTTCACTGGCTTCCCTATCTGTTGATATGTCGGCTGTACAATTCGTGCTGATGAAAGTGGCGATCGTAAGTCTGTTTTGGTTGCTTTTGTTGAAGGATCCTAATACAAGAGAGGTGCTATATGGATGAGAACGTTTAATTTGGTATAATTTAGTGCCAGAAAATATATATATATATAATACATAGTAGATTACATGTTTAAAATCGAAGAGCAAATTATCCAACTGACTTGGTCTTTCATGTTAGAACATAGCTGTAATTCGGCGTGTATGAAACATAAGCAGGTCAGTTGGTTATTGATCTTTCTCTATACATGATTCAACTTGAATTTTTGTGATTTTCAATATTGAAGTGCTACTGCATGATGATTTTTTGCTCTTCTAAGGTTTGGAATGTAAAATATTTCAGGGAAAGCTGGCTAAAACCTTCTGGCGAGTTTACATTATTTAGTCCCTCGTCTTTTTCTTCTTTTTTTTTTTTTTAAATCCATAAGCTTTATATACCATCTAGAACCAACATCAAATGCTTATATCTCTTGAGCTTCAGTAAGTAGCAATCTTCTTTAGCTTTGAAATGCAATCGATTGACGTTTAGACTAAAAAACTATAAAGGCCAAATTCGAGGTGGATTTGCCAATATTAAGAGTTACTTTTTTCCCCTTGTTATTCTATTCCAGAGAATGTGAAAAATTAAATTCCAACTAACTCACCTCAATGAAAATTTATAAAAACAAAAATTTTAAAAATTAAAAAAGAATATTCTGGTGAGGATTCCAGTTGTCCACTTCATTCCAAGGCAACAAGAAACGGATTAAAAACCATCAAAGTATATTATTTTGAGTCATCTATATTAACACTAGCCAAAAAATGAAACGAATAGATAAGTCAACCAAGGAGACTTTCAGCCCAAAAAAATCGAGTCTTGCACCGTCGCTCGCACCAGTTTGTGATAAATGATGATGTCAGATAATCGCATAACAACATGCTTAATCCTAAATCTTCCTTACTTGCATATTTCAATAGCCGAATTACAATAACAATAATAATAATAATAATAATAATAATAATAATAATAATATTATTATTATTATTATTATTATTATTATTATTATTATTATTTTCCTAGTCCAGGTAATAATATATTATCTGCACTAGGCAAACAAAATAATTCAAATATTTTTATTCCAACTTTGTTTCATTACCCTGCATAGACCGAGGGAATCCACATTGGTCTGACTTAACTAGACAGGGAAACAAAGAATTCTTCCTTTTTCTATTCTTTTGGAAGTACGTATCAAATTTGCCAAACTCTAAGAATTACATGTGAACAAATATGCTGCTAACATCATATTATTGTGCATTGTTGTTTTCAATATTCTTTTAACTATATGACTACAAAAGAACCTTTTACAACAATATGTAAGTGGACTGGAAACATTCCCTACAAATCCCATGCAGCACATTAAGACTGCTAAGAAAGTGTGAATGTTACCAGAAATTATCCACTCCCACATCTCGAGAGGTAAGAACGTGCCAACGAGCAACACTTTTCCTTCTGCCTCTTGTACTCGTTGTATCGCAGGAAGAAATAGCCAAGATAATCAAAATCAATTGGAGACATCTTCGCCTATGAACGAAAAGAAATGAAAAATTGATCAATCGGCAGTAGGATGCGGCTTGGCACATAGAGGTGAAGCATGCAGTTACCTGGATTAATGCCCATAAGGCCCAAAACAAATGTGAAGCTAACATGAAAGTATTTGTCTCAATGTACAGAGCTTCAAGGTCCTCATCAGATACCTAGAGTTAAAAGACAATCCATTCTAGTTATTTACCACCAAACCACATAAATTACAAAAGCATGCAGGTTATACACCTATTACAGGACTGGGTTAATTAATCGAAGTTAACTTCCTGAACTAGGACACTGGGAAAGTCTAATTGAAGCCACAATGATAAACCAGCATACACCTGTAACGCATAAAAAAGGAAATTTTTTTCCTATACATAAATGAACTTTCTAGCAAAAATCATGAGAGAACCACGTTGAGTATCTTATGCTACCAGCAATGAACCTCAAATTCCAGAGACGTAAAACTAAACCTAGGTGTAATGCCAGTGTAGCATGATGTCAGGCAAATAATTTAACTTATGCCAAGTATCCCAAAATCGCAGCAAATAAGATTTCTATACCATTTCTCATCCCCATTTGTCTTCTTTTCAACTGTGCACCCAGAGACCAGTCTTCAAAATTAAAACTGCTTAAAGCCCATGTAAGATTTGTCTTTCAATGTTTGCTGGCTAATAATAGTCTTTTCTAAGTCAAATTTACAAGATGACTCATTTAGAAGTAGCATAAATTTGGTTTTTCTGGAATAATTCAAATAGTAAACTACCGTTTTTTTCAAACAGTAACCCCATTTAGAAATCCATAAAAATAACATCTTCAAGCCACAATTATACCTCATGTGGTTTGTCAGCCAGTAAATAATGCCTGAAGAAATGATATTGTTCATCCTTACTTGGGTATCTACATCAACATAACTTACAATCAACGAAATGAAGAAAATGGAAAAACAAATAGAAGAAAAAAGAAAAAGAATAAAGACATACAAGCTATAGTCACAATCATAGCCCGCATATTCATTGAAGTGATTTCCAATGTCAAAACCTCTGTAACTATATGATCCATATTCAAAATCAATGACGTAGAGTTTATCTGTATGTACATGAAATCAATGGTGAGGTCAATGACAGAAGATTATAGAAAACATAAACAATACGCAAACAATCAATTTTTGAGCAATATATTATTTTCCTCCAAGCATATTGGTACCATTTCAGGAACCACATCCCACAAGAATGTCATTCTCTTATGCACACCATTTTAAAGCAGCTTGAGTTGTACTGACCGAAGAGAGTCATAAGTGTGTTAAAAATATTTCATAACATAGCATGTGAGAGAGAAAATCAAAGTAACCTCTCAGATAGATCAAAAGAAATACTTAAATTCAAGTCTATCGCATGTCATCAATGACCTAAAAAGTCTAGCGAAAATTTAGTATGCATTATGACCCAGATTATCAGCAAAGATTAATATATAATGCAGATGACTCTGCATATTTATGATCTCATTACATTACATATCTTTCATATGTCACGTAATATTATTGGATATAGCTTATATGGATACAGCACACCAAAAATCCATTGGTCATGACCCTGCATCAATATGCTACAGCTCAAAAGATCCAGAAAGTATGATATCTACATCACTACATGTAAACGAGTACCAGATACACTATCATCAAATAAACCCCTAAATCTATAATAACTTAAAAACATCTACTTGGAGTTTACCAAATGCAAACATGCAAGACAGAAAAAGTTGAGGGAACAAGAACCAAGCAAATGTGCAAGAGACTCCAAGAAAATAAAATACTTAACAAAAGAAGAAATGAAGCTCTACATGAATGAGAAAGAAAAGGTGCGTGTTTAAATCAGGGACCACATACCTTCGTCTTCATTAAGCATCAGATTCCCAGAAAGCAAGTCATTGTGCACAAAAACCACAGGGGCGTTAAGACAGCTAGTCAGTTCCTGTGCAATCATCATTAAAGATACCACCATAAATAGGAAACAAGCATGCAAATTCAACAAATACTAAACCAAAAATCAGCAAGAAAAAAAGGTAATTGAATAAGAATTTCCAAGGTTAATAAAAATATCAGACCCTCCATCTAAAACAGATTTAATATATGAATGCCAAAATGCTAGTGCTTCCTTACAGAACTACTGATTAGACCCTAAGAAAAAAGATAAATGAAGGAACAATTAAGGCCTAGTGGTGTAAGTAAGTTCCACATTCCGAGTCTGGACAAATATCATGCCTTCTGCCTCACACATAACAGCATCTAACATTTTTTCAGGTTCAATCTACATAAAAAGAGATGTTACTAGAAACTTTGAGGTGAAGATTCTAATTTGGCAGAAAATGACAAATAATCTAATGTTGGCATAAGGAAGTTTATCAACTCAAAGTATTGTTAGATGTTCAGGTTCATCAAATCATAATCAAGTCTACAAATGGAAACTATCATGCAAAATGACATCAGCAGTTATCAAGTAAATCCGTTTTATAGTGCATACTTCAGCATTGTGTTTGGATTAAGTTAATTTTCAAGCAATATCAAGTTGATGAAGGAGCAAACTTTCTACTTTCTGTTAGTCATTAGTTTTATGTTCTCTTATTTAGTTTACTGAAGTATTTCTTTGAGGCTTATAAGTCATAAATATGTAACTAACATGTGACTTAGACAGATGATTAGTGTGGATTACTTAGGGTTTACTCGTAATCAGGGTTTGGGATTTATTATACACTGCAATCCTAGCATAATTTGTCTTTTAAGACCATTTTGTAAGAGCTATCTTATTTTTCTCATAAATAAAATTAACTTTAAATCCCAATTAATTCTTCAATTCTAGTGTCAATCTTGAAGTCCTTGGCCTAGATTTGCCGGAGGAAAAATTCATGTTAGAGCTATAAAACAATATAGTATTTCTTTAATGCTTATTCTTCTATTTCATGACTTTTAGCTGCTCCAACATTACATTTGTTTTAAGGTAAAATTGAATTTTTTTTAAGTAGTAATAGACTTGTAATTAACAAGCAACAATGAGTAGATCCACAGGATAACCTAAACTACAAGTAGTTTCATGTCCATTAGAGGAACAGAGGCCAGCTTCTCATCCTCAGACCCTCCTAGAAAAACCTAAAGGCACCAATTACAAGCAAGAAAATCTGTTAAAAAAGTGAAATTACCTTGATTTCGACAACTTCACTATAAACTTCCTTAAACGAAATTGTTTCATATTTTCTTTGTTTCTCAATATCATCAAATTGAAGAGCAGATGCTGCAATAGTCAATATGAGAAAAATTGGCATTATTAAAAGATATACTACAGTCAAACTGCTCACAGCTGGAAACAAGTCACCCAGAGTGATTCCGGATAATTTTAGCCAAATGCATATAGAACACCATATAAAGAAGGCACGTCAGAAAAACATACCGTTCTCGTAGAACTTGAAAATGTCGATCCATAACTGAGGTTCTGCAGATCCTGGGATTTCCACTTCATGGAATTTACGAAGTTGCTTGGCAATTTCAGCAGCCAGCTTTGGCTTTCTCATATCTACCATAAAGGAACAGCCAATGTAAGGGAGTTCAAACCATGTCCTAGAATAGGTTTCAAGTCACAAGAAGTTTCATAAACTGTCTGAATTCTACAATAAATAGTGCAAAAAGCAACATCTAGTGGAAACTACAGATGCTCTACACCTAGAATTTGAAGGTGAATACCACAACACAAGGTTCAGCTAAAGTACTTCACAAGCGAGCTCTACCAGGGAATTAAAATAACATACATTGCATAAGCAGAAGTCTAAGATGCCATTGAATTAATTCCAGTTTTGAAACAGGATTTTTAAAATCAAGGTGATTGGCCACTAGACCACATTTCTAAAAAGCATGACCAAAACATCATGTTTGCTTCTTTTTTTTTTTTTTGGGCATATGTTCAATAAAAGTAGCATTTATTTGAAACTTGATTTATGCAGTTGAGCAAGATCTTACTACTTTGACCTAGAAGTTGTAAATTATATACAAAATCCCTCCGCAGCATTTTCTAGAGTATAAAAGAATAATAAAAAATAGCTAGCTAAAAACTACTCAAAAAAATTTTAAAAAAATTATTCAAATCGTGTTTTTAGAAAATAATAACAATAATAAGAACATCAAATTACATTTGGAGTAATTGTATAATAGCATTTTTGTCAAATTAAAACAAAATTCTGAATTTGCGGCAGCTCACTATTGAGAGGATAAGAAGGAAAAAAGGACATGCAACTGCATTCCACAGAACTGCAATCACAAAAATGAGCTCAGCATGAAAACTAGATGAAGCAATTTTAAAATTTAGGTTGGTGGTGACTCAAAAGGTTCTAGATATCATGATGGCTAATATTCACTGAGAAATTTGTTAGTTTGGTTGAGGGCATCCTTGCTGCAAGGCTACAAATAATATGGCTTCGTATTTAAACCTTGAACTCCTAATTGCTTTAGCACATGACAAACTCACAAATTCTGATAAAGTTAAATGATCAACTGTAATGGTGGTTCATTCTCAAAAGATTACTTTTATTTACTGTACCATGTTATGCAACTCTCCTCCTGCTCACCTGCTGGGGTCAGTGTCCGTGCATTGATAAAAGATTGCACCATGCCATTTCCAAATACACCAAGCAGCTTGGCACCAAATCCTGCAGCTGAGAGATATTTGATAGCCTGAACAAAATATGTGGCAAGGCATAAAATGATAAAAGTATACTAATAAGTGGGAACGTGAATTAATAGTAGCTCTAATTGGAAGAATTTTAATTCAGGAAAGGAAGAAGCCATGAGAATTTTGAACTTAGCATCAATTTGAAGTTCCTCATGGCTACAAATTTTCTGCCTATTCTTTAATTAACGTAAGAATATAAATAGGTAATTTTTCTGTGTAAGAACATGATGTTAGCCGCAAAAACCTTTATTTGATCATTCCAAATTATTTGAAGGAGAACTAAGACCAGCTTAATGATTTCTTTAAGCAAGTGAATTTACATCATATTCTAGGAAAATTGAATGAACCTTCCACTAATAAATTAAACACCCTTTCCCATTAAATATTTGACTGGTCTTGCAGAGTTCTGCAAAGGAGGTTCCAACAGCAACAGTGTAGCAGATCCAGATAATAATAATCCTTTGCAAATTTTACTAATTTCCAACAATATCACAAATGCTTTTGCTCTTATTCAACTATATAGTAATTGGCATAGCAACAGAAGACGAATGCATCATTAGGAAATCACCTGCAACTCCCTCTCACGGTTAATAACATAATCCGTGTTAGGTCCGTATAGTCTGACAGTTACAGAAACCTCATTCTCATGGTCTTCCTTCACAGATACCTTGAGTACTGTAGGATCAAACAACAACGTAAATCAAAGAGACAACCGATGAGAAGGTAACATGATTTTCTAAAGTGATTTTCTCAAGCAAAACTTACCAAAACGGAGATAATCTACAAATAGATTAAGCTGAATCATTTCTTCAAACAAAAAGGCAAAAACTCACATAGATTTGTTATGCCACCGGAAACTGTCTCAACAGAAAAGCGAGAATCGTCGAAATTTGACCAGTTCTTGAACAGATCCTTGCATAACTCTCTGTTTAAACACAATTAAGCTGAGAATTATTCACAGAGAAGACAAAGAAGCACCGTATCTCCATAAGATAGCAAACCGCCGTCAGTTACCAAAACATAGGAATCTCGTGTTTCATTTTGCTTGCTTTCCCAAAGTATATTAAATACATTATATAAATTTGTCAATAACTGCCTGCATTTTCTCGTCAACCGAAAAAAAAAATTATACAAAATCTAACCTACGAACGAAAAGCTAAGCTAAATGATCAATTAATGAGCAGCGAACAAATCCAGTGCAAAAACATAGAAATGCGAAGCGAAGAAGAAGAACGAACATGACTCGAGGAGCCATCTGAGGTAGTGAAAGAGAGGTATCGACGGTAAATTGAGAAGATTGAATCTCTAAGTTGCAGTTACCATTAGCTTCCTCTGCAACCTCCATAGCGTTCCAGATCTTTTCGGCAGCAGCAGCAGCAGCTCCCATCTCTCCTCTCTTCTTTCAATTTATGTAAAAACGCGACTATTTTTTATATTTTGCGCGGATTTTCAGGATAACCGGGAAAGATACCTCATTTCCTGCTTTTTTATGAAGGATAAAGGGATATAGAATAATGAAAAAGTCATATTTTGACCTCGAAATTATCTTTTTTTTTTCCATGGGGTCCTTCAATTTGTGTTATTTCCTATGAAACACTTTATTTTTTATTTTAATAAAATTAAGTTATTAACTGCAAATAAACAGTTTGCTGATTTTGACATAAAAAAAAGTTTGTTAATTGTAAAAAAATTAAAATTATGAATAAAATAAAAGAAAATAGAGGGCTAAATAGTAATAAATTAGAATCGATGAACAAAATATCAAAATTAATGTAGAATATTGGAAATTGATGGGAGTTTTGCCTTTTTTTTTTAATTTTCTTTTGTCCCATTATAGATTCTATAGAATAGAGGGGAAAAAACGTTTCTTGCTCTTGAGATTCATCAGTATAAAGTCCCACGATTTTGATTTAGCAGAACATGTGGCGTGGAACCTCAGCTCCAAGAGTGAGACGCTGAAATTGGGGCCCAATCTCAATTCAAAAACGGAATATAGGCTTGGTGGGCACGTGTTCACAATCTAGAATTGACTAATAAAATGTCATTTTTTAGATTTTTGATAAAAAAAAAAAATTCTTTGAGTTGTATATTTTCAATATATGATTTGCATACGAATTTATGTTTTAGTGACGGATTTTCATTATTTGACGACAGAAATTTTTGTCGCAGAACACTAATTTACAAAAGAAATTTTTATCGCTAAATAGCTTTTCTATAGTGTATATTTGATTATGTTCTGCAAATTAATGGCAGATTTTCATCATTTAGCAACAAAAATATTTGTCGCTAAATGGCTTTTTTTTTCATTTTGATTGTATGCGTTAAATGAAAATGCAATTTTGTATATTTAAAACATAAAAATTTTAGTTCAATATATATTAGCTAAAATTATACAAAATTTAGAATATTTTAATGAAAAACCCAAATTTTTTTATTTATATTAGGAATGATAATGAAACAGATTTGAGGCGGAAATTCCATTAAGAATGACAATAAGATGGATTTGGGACAAAATTCTTCATCTCTGCCCCAAAAATTATACTGATCTCATAAAATTTTTAAATTTTTTCATTTTATTTAATATTAAAAATATTTTTTATTTTTTATTTGAATTAATTAGTTAATTATATAATTATTTAAATATAAAATTATTTCTTACTTTAAATGAGTATTATATTTAATTTTATTATTTTGAAAAAATATTAATTATATTAAAATATAAATAATTATTATATATATATATATATATAATATATTTGGGACAGGGATGTAAATACTATCCACGCCATAAAAAAATTTAGGATTAGACGAGATATGAAAATAGTGAAAAAATCTGCCCATTGGAGCTTTTTTCTCTTGATTAGCATAGTTTTTCTTCTGAGCCAGGATCCCTCTATTTCTTTCTGGAAACATTTCAGACTCAATTTTTGAAATTTTTTCCATTGGATCCAATTTTTGGATTAGCAATTTTTATGCTAATTCCGGACCTGGGGATGTTTAAGTCAACCAATCAACCCCTTTAATTCCGGCACAAGCGGCTCCGGGCACCCTAAGTGCCGAGGGTCGGAATAGAACATTACAAAAATAAATCTAATTGTCATCCCTAATTTCCATCGGTGAAGTTATAAGGCAAATGATTTAAGCTTTAATTCAATCTTTCATATATATTTTTTTGAGTAATACTGCTCCACCAACGTTCATGTGAAAACATGAATGTATTCTTGAATTCAACACTTCACATCATAATCATCGTATTGATATAATTATAATCATTATATTAATTTAATCAAATTAAAGCTTATTGTTAAAATATGTTTATTCAAGTAATACAAAACAATAAGCATATTCAAAAAAAATATATTAAAATGTTATATTTAAGTTCAAATGCCTACTAAGTCCCCCACCCCACTTTCCAAAAAAAAAAATAAAACATTTAGACATATATCATAGGGTGCCAATCACATGGAGCTAAATAAACTTTACCGCACATTTAATATGGAAATTTTTTCAATGATTATGGTTTTATTAGTAGACATCATAATATTTAGTGTTAAATAATATTAAATACTTATAATTTTAGTAAAACTAATTATGATTATTAAATTTTTTTATCTAACAATTAAAAATATAATAATCAATAGAACAATAATCATTACAACATCACCTATATATATATACACTTTACTCTTTTTCTTTTTTAGTTGGCGGATGAAATAATGCAATGCATATAATTACAATATAAAAAAAAAACTGATAGTTAAACTATGTCATGATTTTATTTGAAAAATGCTTTATTATCTCGAAAATTATATATTAGGAGTTCAAATATTTGCACAGGTTAATTTCATATTTCATATCACAACCTTCATCTTTTTTTTTACTTTTTCTTTTTGGCAGCCTTTTATCTTGAAAGTGTAAAAGTCATGATATCAACTAAAATTATTTAAAATTTATATAAATTATTATCACTTAAATATTATTCATTAGAAAAATTATATTTTATAAGAAAAAAACTACAAAATAATAATAGTAGTAATAATAGCATAGTAACAACGTGATTTGCATGATCATATATGCAGAAAAAAATAAAAAAATAAAATGCCACATATGCAACACAAAAACTATACAAAAATATTAGATATCCAATATACTTATTTAGAAAAGATTTTATGAACAAATTCATAAATTATACAAAATCATAATCCATTATGAATATAATAACAAGTTATATGACTTTTTGTAACACTCGATTTATTAGGGCCTATAAGATATGTTGAATTAAAGAAAAACAAGTATGTGATTAAGGGTTTTAATAAATGAAAGAATATTTAAAAAGAGATGATCATAGATCAGTAAGTTGGGATGTCACAAGATTCACGTCCGTATATCATAGCATGATGATTCATTCTCAAGAAAATCGAGTAATGACTGTGAATGCTGGTCAGACTAGTAGATGAGAAATACACATTTTTCTCTCTCTTCCATACCTTATCTTTACCATAACCTGCTCCCTACTCCCTATTAACCATCCTCACATGCCATAACCTCCTCCATCTTTTCTACCTTCTATTTTTCCATAATCATAAAGCTTTAAAGATCAAACCTTGGTAAAAGCCTGAAAATCAAGATGGAATAGGAGTGTTCTTGAGAGGTTGGGTTAAGTTTTGGTTCAAATGAGGTTTTGTGTCTGATTTTGGGCTTTGTTGTCTAAAAAGGGATGTTTTGCTTTATTAGGAGCTAGTAGCGTGCTAAAGAACACACTATAAGGGGGAAGACAAGCTTGAAGAAATTTAGAGGTTGTTAAGACTCCATTTTAGTTAAGGTATGTACATAATAACATTCAAAGTCTTTTTTACTGCATTTGTGTACTTGGTGTGCCTTAAATCCATTTTGAATGGTTGATGGTATGATTAATTGTATGATTTTAGGTTATTGGTGATATTATTACAATTTTAGGATATTAAATGCTATGATAGGATTTATGGTTGGTTTGAATGATACAGTTAATTGGTGTTCTAAAGAGATTTATACGAGTTAATGGCATAATAATTTGATGGAAATGTGTATTGGAATTTTGATGGGGGAATACATATGGTATGGTTATACTATGTTTTCGTGTGTGAATTTGCAAATTTTTCTATATATGGATTACTTATGTTGGTCAATGTGGATGATCTATTTTGGATAAGGGCTTAAAGCTCGTATGAGCTCCCTTGAAAATGAAAATGTATGCATACTACTTTTAACTTATATAGGTGACCTGAAGAGCTCAGGTAAGAGCCTTAGATTTTATTACTCGTATTTAGTTTAATCTAGTTAAGAATAAAACAAGCAAAATCTCTTTATGATATTAAGTATGGTGTACACTTGTATGTTTCTATAGATGATGACATTATATGTTATGATTGAGCATGTTGAATTTTGTATGATTACTCTAGGACGTGGCATCATAAACATAATGGATATTGTATGAGCAGATTCATGAGGTAAGACTATCATAAACATAACAGATATTGCATGAGCGGATTCATGTGGTAAGACTAATGTATATTCGTAAGTATTTCATGCATATTTTGATGTTTGCACATTTTGTATGTTGTTATATATCACTAAGCATTATATTGCTTAGTATGTTAGTGTTTTTCCATACGCAAGTTTGAAGTCTAAAAGTTGAAGCAACGGAGAAGAAAACCAAGTACAGATACACAAGACAAGTATTGTGGGGTTGGTGATATGTCATGATTCATTTTGGTTTTGGTTTTATCATGTGAATTGGGTTTAGTTACATTTATACATGTTTTTTACAAGACATGTAATTTTGTAACTATTTTTTTATAAATTTTAGGACTTGTGAAAACCCAAACATTGTTATTATTAATTATATGGTGAGTTAAAATTGTTTTATTTCTTCTGATATTTTAAATTTGTCATCATGACAATGATATATAAAAGTTTTAAATTGATTGTATTGTGCATTGTAATATTCTTTTATATAATTGGAAAATCCTGAGTATATAAAAGAGTGTTACATTCAGTGGTATCAAAGCTTAAGTTTATGCAATTCTGAACCTAGGTGGGTAAGAGTTGTATCACATATGCAGGTTTTGTTCTATAAAACTCTAATATGGGTTATTCTTTGTTGATGTATTGGTTTAAGGAAAAAAATTATAAAGATTGGACATCATGATGTGGCTTAAAGTAACAACCCTTATGAGATTGAAGCTTAGAATCAGTAGAGTCAAACTAGTATTCACATGACATATGTCACCCCTCCCTCATAGCAGCCTACGGTTGGGTTAGCAAGTCAGGCTCAAGATCCTTAATGTAGAATTCGACAACTCTTCTATAGGGGTTAGCACATTTTGTGCCCCAGCCACCACTACATCTGTTAAGGATTTAGATAGACAAGCTGAATAAGTACGAGATCACAAACTTTATAGGAAAAAAATATAATGATCCAGCCGTTGTAAAGTTCTAGTTGAAGAAGATCAAGAAGGTCTTTAAGGAGCTTGAGTGTACTGAAGAGCACAAAGTGAGGTATATTGTATCTCATCTACATGAATATGTATATGGATGGTAGAAGTCTGTTCTTTTAAAGCCTATGATTCAACAATCACCTACTTAGGACTTTGTTGTGGTGGAATTCAAAAAGAAATATATACCAAAAGTCTACATTGATGAAAATAAAATAAAATTTATGAACTTAAAATAGAGAAACATAACAGTCTCAAAATATAAGAGTGAGTTTACTAGAGTGAGCAGGTATACAACCAATATTATCAGTGATAGGGTGAATAAATGTCGTCGGTTTGAAGATAGTCTGAATAAAGATATTGGGTACTTAGTGATTTTTCATTAGCACGAGAATTTTTCAAAGCTAGTCTCTTCTACTATTAGTATGGAGAAAAGAAAAAAGATGAAGAGATAATATGAGTCATTTGGGAGAGATTTTTATAGGTCTTCAGTCAATGCTACATAGATCTCGAGCAAGAAAGCTCGCACTAATTTTGGGCTCTTCTAATTTAGATGATAGGGTCAGAGTTGAAGCCAGTCAGTATTTACCAAGCATGCACCATTCTCTAAGGTCATCTCCACTAATACCAGCAATTAGACCCATACCCAAAGAAAGGCAGCACCAGTGTATGCATTATATGGCAGGAGTCATAGAGGAAAGTGTTGAGGACCTTCAGGAGCTTACTTCAAGTGTGGGTTTTGGGATCATTTATAGAGAGATTGTCATTTATATACTATCGAGGCTCCCACACATACCTAGAGGTCAGTACCAAGGTAAAGCAAGGCTAGAGATAAGCCATAAGTGGTAGAAGTGGACTCAAGCGAGTCACTTCTGAGTCAGTAAATAAGTCAAGATATAGTAGAGCACCAACGATGGCCTATGCTATGAGGGTCAAGGAGGACCAGAGTGCCATAAATGTGTTTGACTTAGTTTTGATTTCTTTGATAGATATGGATTTCACACATTTACATATTTGTAACAATATAGTCAAACAATATAAGATGACAATAAAGAAACTAGATTATATGATAGAGGTTACAAATACTTTAAGGCATAATGCGGTAGTGAACCGGATGTACAAAAGTTGTCTCATAGTAATCCAAGGGAAACAATTTCCAACGGACTTGATTGAATTGCACTTTCCTGAGTATGATGTTATCCTAGGTATGGATTGACTCTCTTAGCATGGCACAGTGGTAAATTGTAGGTTAAAAATGGTTGAGCTAAAAACTTTAGAATGAAAGACAATGATTATTCAGGATGAGAGGTCCTCACAGTAGTCGAGAGTGATCTCTATGAGGTTGATTAATGGTTTTAATAAATGAAAGAGGATTTAAAAAAAGATGGTCATAAATATGCAAGTCGATATGTTACTTGATTCATATTTGTGAATAATTTATGACGACTGTAAATAAAATTATTTAAGTGTTCATGCCCATGAATGGTTTGTGATGGTTGTGAATATCGTGGTATGATGATTCATCCCGTAAAGATTGAGTCATAGTCATGAATACTGGTCAGACATGTAGATGAGAAATACATATTTTTCTCTATTTTTCATGTTTTATCTCTACCACAAAAAGATTAGATATCCAATATACTTATTTAGATAAGATTTTATGAACAAATTCATAAATTATACAAATCATAATCTCTTTTGTATATAATAACAAGTTATAGGAAAAACAAGTATGTGTTAAGGGTTTTAATAAATGAAAGAAGATTTTAAAAAAAGATGGACGTAGATGAGTAAGTTGGGATGTCACAAAATTCACGTCCATTATTATTTTGTCATAACCATGAATAACATGGTTTACGTATTCACGCCCATAAATGGTTTGTCATGGCTGTGAATATCGTGGTATAATGATTCACGCTAGTGAAAATCGAGTCACGAGAGTTAATGCTAGTCAAACAAATAAGTGAGAAAGACACATTTTTCTCTCTTTTTCATGCCTTATCTTTGCCATAACCTACTAACTATCCTCACATGCCACAATTTTTTCCTTCATCTTCTCCACCTTTTCTTCTTCCATAATCACAATGCTTCAAAGATCAAACGTTGGTAAAAGTTTGGAAATCAATAGGGAAGAAAAGTATTCTTAAGATGTTAGGTTGAGTTTTGGTTCAAAAGATGTTTTATATTCGATTTTGGTTTTGTTTTCTAATAGTGGACATTTTACTTTGTTATGAACTAGTAGAGAGATATAAAACACACTTCAAAAGGGAAGACAAGCTTAAAGAAGCTTAGAGTTTGTTAAGACTCCATTTTAATTAAGGTATGTACATAATAATATTGAAAGTCCTTTTTCATTGCATTTGTGTGCCTGGTGTGCTTTAAATATATTTTGAATGGTTGATGGTATGGTTAATTGTATGATTTTGGGTTGGTGATATTATTGTAATTTTTGGATATTAAATGTTATGATGGGATTTATGGTTGGTTTGAATGATAATGTAGTGAATTGGTGTTCTAAAGAGGTTAATATGAGCTAATAATATGATAATTTGATGGAAATATGTATTACAGTGTTGATATGGTGATTGACATCGGCCAATCTTAGAGAAATATATGTGGTATTGTTATACTTTGTTTTTGGTGTGTGAATCTGCAAAATTTTCTAGATTTATGGGTGTGAATCTATGGTTCACGGTTGTGAATCCCTTGTTGTCTTGTTTGTTGGAGAAACAGGTCATTTCATGAGCAGTTTTACCACTTTGTTCATAACCAGATTTATAGCCATGAATGTTAGGTCATGACCTTGAAACCTAAAGCTGAATGTGGCTTTTGGCCCAAAATTGTTCACGACAAGGTTACCACTTAGTTCAAGGGAAAACCACTCATAAAGAGTACCTTCATAATGATGAAAAGTAATTCACGTGTGTGAATTAGTTTAAAAAATGTTTATGTGATTTTAATGTGTACGAATCAAGTTTGACTCTATTGATAGTAAATTTACCTTTTTTTGTTATTATTAATTGTCACATCTGTCAATTTAGGCTACGGTCGATACAGGTGTTTCGCTACCGGAAGGGTCGGACAGACCGAAAGTCATGCGCGTGTGCGATCGAAATTGAGCCGATATGACCGAAGTCTAAATTGGGACCGAGAATAAATGAAAAATTTTAGTTTAAATACGTAACACTAAAATTATCAAGAAAATCGATGAAAATGACGTCTAACTGTAAAATACGCGATTTTTGCACTGTTAGCAAATCGTGAACGGAGTACACCGTGACATAAATAATATTAAAACGGACTCTCAAATACAATTTGGTGTCAAAACTCAAATGTTTAGGGCACCAAATTAAAAAGATAACATTTAACATACGGTTTCGTAAAAATACCCGAAAAAATGCGATTTTTGTTCTGGTACTCTAATTTTAAAATCGAACATACCGGAATATAGATAAAATTAATTCGTGCATAATGGTATATTTAATTGTTCAAAATTTATTTATTCTAGGCTTGGAATTAATGGATTTAACAATTGTGGGGAAAATGAATTAAAATAATAATAATAATAATAATAATAATAATAATAATAATAATAATAAAAGAGGAAGCAAATTTCGGCTAGGAAGTAAAGTGAAAGACAAATGAGAAGATTTGATGTGAAAACTCTCAATCAAGTCACTTTCATAAGTCATGTTAGCAAATTTAAAAATCTAACTAAAACCAATTGAATACTAACTAAAGAGTTATCTTAAGAGAAGTGGTCGGCCATAGCATTAGTTGGTACTCCTCCAATTTATTTCAAACCATTCTAGAGAGTTCCCAAATTTCCTTTCTTTTTCTCCCTCAAAACTGTGCCCTCATTTCCTCATCCATCTCTCTCTTTCCTTCTTCTTTCATCTTCTTTTATCTTCCATTTTTCCTCATCCAAAACCGAGCCATGTCTTTCCTTCTTTCTTCCATATTTTTTCAACAAGTTCTCAAAAATCTAAGCCTAGTTTAACCATAATATCATAGTATAAGAAGGATATCTTATGGGTGGTGCTAAATAAGTCTAACCGAAACAACAAGTGGAAGAAGATGAGACTTAAGGCTCGACCAAAGATAGCTTGGAATTTTGGAGGCCTTGCATGTTGGAGATCAAGGTAGCCAAGGGTTGAAGAAGGTTGTTTGTAGATGAAAATTTTATATTTTGATTGTATTTTGCTTCCTTGTACCTGAAAGCCTAAGCTATCTATTTATATTTTCCTTGTGTTCCTATGTAAGTTGATTTCTATTGTTGCCATCTTGGAGGTTTTATTTGAGTTAAATATGTTGGTGTGTATGGGTTGTTGAGGGTTTGGTTTGCTTTGGTTATTTTGGCCGAGAACCATAAAATAATGGTAAGATGATGTTTATATAAATCAAGATTAAGGAAATCATAAGTTGGCCGAAGAGAGTTATGGATATGAATTGGATTTGTGAAGATTTTAGTGTGGTTAGTCGAAAATGACAAGGATTGATTAATGCTAATGAAGTGATTAGTGTTAATTAAGTTAACAAATAAGTTGATTAAATTTCTAAATGACTTAATTAAAGTAAGTTTATGGGTGGTATGGCCGAAATAGTTAAAGTTTAGTTAACTAAATTCATTAAGTTAATAAACTAAATTTATTTGATTAATGTTAAATGGAAGTTAATTAAGTTAATGGAGTTTAAAGTTAAGTAAAATAATAATAATAATAATAAATAAATAAATAAAAATTGGACCAAGACTTAATAAATAAAATTTAGATAATATTATGAGTTAGTAATAAGAAAAAAATTAAATCAATTAGTGAATTAAGTGAAAAATATAAATAAAGCAAGGAAACAAAATAGTTGAGTTCATTATTGGGTTAAATGAAGATTTAAATAAATTAAAGTAATGAATAAATTAAATGTTAAATTAGTAACTTACCAGAGATATAAAAAAAGGTAAACCCGTAAATTTACGTGAGCGACATTGGGTTAAATTTAAGAAATTGATAGATTTTTATTATTAAAAAAAGTATTACACTTCTAAATATTTGACAGTAAATATAATTTTATTAGGCGCATCTTTGGCACAAGCGCTAGTATAGGACAAAGGAAAAAAGTCTGCAGACGCAACAAGACGATAAATTATGTTAATACAATTATTTATAATATTTAACTATTAATAAATGAATTTAATTTTTATGTGATATATGAAATGAAAATAAATGAGTTTGAAAATAGTTTTGTATAATATATATATATATATATATATATATATATATATATATATATATATATATATAAGTTTTAATTATTTATTTTATGAAAGTCAATATACTTTAGCCCACGTATTAGCCTAGACTTGGCTCAGGGATTTGTTAGCATGCCAGTATGGTAGGAACTCTATGGCCTGTGGTTATCTTGGTTATGAAAGGTATTGACTGATCTTGTGGTTATCTTGGATCAGCTGTGGGGTTATGATTTAGCTCTAGTCCTGTGGTTATCTTGGACCAAACATATATATATATATATATATATATATATATATATATATATATATATATATATATATATATATATTTATCCTGTGGTTATTTTGGATCGAGATTGATCTTGTGGTTATCTTAAATCAGCTGAGGGGTTATGATTTGATCCTGATCCTGTGAATTTCTTGGACCCTAACTTTTCCATCGATTGACGATACCTCTTATTTCCCTATGATTGAGTCGATGACGTCTTAATATATGAGCTTGATAAAAGTTTTATTTACCAAATGGATGTAGTGTTATGTTTTAATTATATGTTTATGATATGATACATGAATAAAATTATATTCCAAAAAATTTTATTGTTACATCCATTTATTAAAAATATTTATGTCAGTTCATTTATGTAAGCATAATTATTATTAAAGATATTGTTTTATGTAAAAAAAAAAAAGAATTTCAATGATTTTCAGTTTTATATATATAGTTCTTCTAAATGATTATTATTATATGTTATTGCATCACTGAGCTAAAACTCAGTGTGCGAGTTTATTTTTTCTCTTATGCAGATATCAAGACGAGAGTCAAGAGCAGCGAGTTATCTGATGACGCTGCCAGTCCAGTGAGTCCCACACATGGAACAGAGCAGTAGTGGCAGCCACCTAAATAGAGTTAGTTTCTTTTTGTAACCGATTATACATGCATATAAACAGTCTGTAAATATTTATGACTAATTGTGGTCATATGAATTATATGTATAAAAATAAATATGTAAATTAAAGTTTTCTCTATACATATATGAGATGTGAATATATTGTATTATACAGGGGATTGTGAGTAGAGATGAATATATAAATATATTCATATGTTCATTTATATAAACTGATATATTCATTTTTACAAGAATTTATGCTTATGTATATATGTATCATGGATGATACATATATTGAGTCATATGCACAGATGCACTCGAAAAAAAATTTTGTACGTGAATACATATATATGGATATATGCACATATTTAAATAGGTTTGTCTATACAGATAGTTGGTGATATCACCTTACTTGACTTTGACGTAGAAGGGTAAATGGATGTTACATTAACACACAATGAACATGAATATATATGGTATGACAATGGTTAATGGTCAACATAATTATGGTTGGATGATAAGTACGATGAAGTCCAATATTCTAACTAGAACTAGAGTTGTGATAAATGATATGTCATTAGAGGAATGTAAATTATCTATTTTGGACAATGGCTTAAAGCTCATGTGAGCTACCTTGAAATTGAAAATGTATGCATACTACTTTTTAACTCAGGCAGGTGACCTAAGGGCCTCGGGTGAGAGTTTTTGATTTTATTACTCATATTCAGTTTAGGCCAATTAAGAGTAAAACATGCAAAATCTCTTCATGATATTAAGTGTAGTGTACACTTGTATGTTTTTATGGATGATGACAGTATATGCTATGATTGAGCATGTTGAATCTTGCATAATTACTCTAGGGCATGACATCATAAACATAATTATGAGCAGATTCATAAGGTAAGACTAAATGATAAATTAGTAAGTATTTTATGTATATTTTGATATTTGCACATTTTGCATGTTGTTATGTACCACTAAGTATTATATCATTTAGCATATGAGTGTTTTCCTATATATATGTTTGAAGTCTAAATTGAAGCGGCAAAGAAGAAAGTACAAGTACAAAGTCACAGGACAAGCATTGCGGGGTTGGTGATACATCGTGATTCATTTTGTTTTTAGTTTTATTACGGGGATTGAATTTAGTTACATTTGTATGATTTTAAATGACAAGTAATTTTGTAATTATTTTTTTTGTAAACTTTAGGGCTAGTGAAAGGCTAAATATTATTGTTATTAATTAAACGACAATCTGAAATTGTTCTATTTCTTCTATTGTTTTAAATTAGTCATAATGATCAAGATGTATAAAAATTTTAAATTTACCGTATTTTTATATGTGGATCGTCATTTTCTTTTATATTATTGAGAAATTCTGATTATATAAGGGTGTTACACTTTTCATTATTTTTTTAACCTCATTAAACCGCCACATTTAGTTCTTGAAATATTATTTGTTGGATATTAAGCCTCCCAACTTCAATTGTATACCATATTATGCCCTTGGCATATTGTTTGAAATTAATTATCAGATTAGCATTTCTATACACTTCAACAACTTCACAAGCTGCGCCTTTTGCAATCTTATTAAAAATTCTAAACTTTTTGCACTCTAACTAAATGTTTGTATTTATAATTTGGCACTTTTTACACTAATTTGCACTTAAACTTATGTGTTTTGGCAATCTAATTAATTAAAGATTTGCTTATTATTATTATTATTATTATTATTATTATTATTATTATTATTATTATTATTATTATTATTATTATTATTATTATTATAACGGTTCTACATTTTCAGTGCATAAAAATATATTTTTTAATACATGATCCACTTTATATATTCAAATTATAATTAACATAACTAGTTTACTGCACTTCAGAATTAGCATAACTAGTTTCTTAAAAAAAATGTATAAAAATAATTATAAAAAAAAACAGCTTTAGGCTTATAATTTTTTAAAAAAAAAAAGGTCAAAAAAAGAATTAGTAGATATTGAAATAATTGTAACAAATGGTTAATGTTACGAAATAAAAGTAAAATAATTTAATCAAGAAAACTTGAAAAATTCAGGGGTCAAGATATTAATTTTGCCTTATTATTAGGATAAAGTTCATAAAGTACTATGTGATTTGGCACTTTGATACTTAATTTTTTTGTTATGGGAGTACTTTGTGCCTTTTTCTGTCTTTTGTGAACACCAATTATTTATAAGTTTCACAAATCAATAAAAAAATTTTAGAGACCCGAATTCATAAAATAAAAAGTTACCAAAATTTTAATGAGATGTAATTTTTTTTGACGTAGAAAAAACATGGTATTTATTCAATATAAAAAATTCATGTTTTTTTAAGTATCAAAACGGAAAATTACAAGGTAATTTTATAAATTTTTCCCTTATTATTATTATTGATGGAGCAACCATGATATTTAATTATTTATATTATTAGCTTGAAATATGTAAGTTATGAAGAAATAAATTTATATCTTTAGTATGTAGCTTTTTTTTTTTTTTACTGTCCATTAGGAAGAAAACATATAGTTTTTATAGCGTAAAATTTCTAAGTTAATTTTATATCGTGGATAAAATTATAATTTTAATTTAATGAAAGTGAAGAGAATTTATATGAGTGAATTAAATTGTAAATTTGCAATTGCTATAAAGTCTTATACATGATTGAATGTTAAAAAGAAATCTCTCATTAAAGCTGCTTGCTTTTTTATTTATTTATTTATCATTGACGATGAAGGCACAAGTGCATTTTACATTAAAGTTGGTATTTTATATATTTAATTCTTTACAATTTTGTATATGAATATGAAATTGAAGATTAAAAAATTTATATATCAATGTGTTGCATTGATGCTTACATAGAATCAATAAATTGACATGAATATAAAAATTTAATAATTTATTTAACTTATAATGCGAATTTGTTGAAATCCAAAATAAATTAGGAAAAAAAAAGTTGGTTTGAAATGACAAAATGCCAATTGGGTTGCCAAATTTATTTAAAAGACTTTTTTTTTTGGAAAAGATTTATTTAAAAGACTTTAGTAAAACATCAAAATTTTTAAAAATAAAATTTATTTTCTCTATCATCCAGCAAAAGCAATCGTATTGCTCATAAGAACAAATATCAGATTGCCAAGTAGAAAACTGGTCCCACGACATACAAAGATATTTTGCCACTGCTGTGACGCTGCACACCTGAATGGTTAACGTTGTAAAAAGCAAAACACAGAAGGACATTTTGGTCATAAGGAAAAATGAAGAAGCATTTATAGTAGTTTACACACGCAAAAACAGTAAACAAGCTTTCTTTCTCTGGCATTAATGAACGGAAATAGCTGCTCCCTCCTCTCATTCCCTTTCTTCTCCACCTAGAGAATGATATTGATTGATTGGTTATGGGGTATTGTTGCAACTTTTTTTTTTTTTTTTCATGAGGTAAGAGAGGGAGCTCATTTCCCTATATCTGTATAGCTGAGGCTTTGTTTGGTAATTTTATATCTTAAAGGAGAAAAAATAAAGAATTTATTTTTATTTTTTCTCTTTCATATTTAGCAATTTTTTCATGAGAAAAAAATATATAAAAAAATAAATTTTATTTTTTATTTTCATTTTTTATCATATTTTTTATTGAAATAATATAAATAAAATATTAAGAGAGAAAAAATAAAATTTATTTTTTTATTTGGATAATTTTATTATAAGAAGAAAAAAAAATTATATTATCACATATTTACTATTTTACACATCATTTTTATAAAATATTAAATACTTTATTATAATGATCAACGATATCTTTTTTTAAAATAAAGAGAAAATGATAAATAAAAAATAAATATTATTTTATCTTTTTTCTTTATTTTTTTATTTTTAAACAGAATAATATAAAAATATTTTTTTTATATCTTTGTTTTTTTTTTAAATGAAAATTATTTTATGTCTCCACATTACTTTACCTACTTTCAAAACACGACAAAATAAAAATATCTTATTATTTTATTTTACCTCTAAATAAACATAGTCTAAATGTACATATTTTCTTCTTCTCCGAATCTGTTCACCCATTTTTCAATTTATAAGTTGGATCCACTGATACTAACAACGAATTTTATGTACGCATATCATTGCTTAGCTTTACTAAAAACTACACATGATAAAACAATACTCAACAGTATAAAAATTTATAATAAAAGTTATTATAAATGAAAATATACCATTTAAAATCAATAAAATTCTAAAAAAAAAGTATTAAAACTGTTAATAAATTATTTATTTATACATAAAATATATAAATTATTAAATAAAATCTACCAAAATCAAAACTAATGGTATTAATACCACAAGTATATAATAAATGCAATAAAATTTTTAATCATTCATTAAAATAAAAATATTATTCAACTTATATATTGATAGACCATAGACCTACATTTAGAGAAATAAGGTATACAGTCAAATGACAGAAATTTCAAAATCTAAGAAAACATAAAAATATATGGAAATTTCAATGTCCAAAAAAGCATATAAAAATATACCGTCAACTCATATATTAATATTCTCATAAATGTTATATATAAATATATTTTAAAACATAAATAAATTATATGTCAGGAAGCATATAAAAATAAGTTTAAATTGTGATTGACTTATATTATAAATTACTATACAGACTTTTATGATAACTTATCAGATACTGTCGGCTCATTTTTTTCTAACTCTTAGCACCTTTCTTGATAGTGTACATAAATAACTATTAAATTTCTAATTGGTTATCAATCTAATACAAATTACTAAATTTAAATGAAAATTAAACTACTTATTTAATTTTTCCGGCTCTCACATTTATGGATATTTTTCAACCGATTTTATTTTACATTATATATTACTAATGCGAAATTTCCAAATTAATTAAAATTTTCTCTTATCTTCTTATTTTTTTTCTTCAATTTATTTAATTTTTTTTCATTTTTTTATTTTCCATTTTTTTCTCCAAAAATTTATTCCCAACTCAAAAATTTTTATTTATTCAATAAATGGTCTAAAAATTTTAACTAAATTTCTATAATTACCACGACCCATTATCTTTCATTTTTCATCACCAATTTCACTAAAATTACATTCAATAATTTTCAATAAAATTTTCAATAATTATGTCAAAAATCTAAAAATTCAGCAAAAATTCTAGTGAAAATTAATTTTTGGAATTGGAGCAATTTTTAAAAATTGCTCCAATTCCAAAAATTAATTTTCACTTTCAAACACTCTATAATACAAATCATTCAAAATAAAATTTCAAAAATTTGGTCATAATTATGAAAATTTTTCAATAATTCCATAAAAAATTTTAAAAATTATTCTCATTAATTTTTCATCATATCTATCATTCTACTCATTTTTCTATTTTTATTTAATTTTCTCCATCAAGCTCTAATTTTATGGTTCTTTCAAATTTCACAAATTTTTCTCAAATTCTAGCAAAATAATCTAAGAATCAAATGCAACAACATCATGTCATGAAGAAAAGAATAAGGAAATTGGAAAATTTCTCACTTTTAAATTTTCTTAGAAACTTTTGTAAAATTCCCTTTTTCTCCAAATAAATTTTATTTTCCCACAAATAAATTCTTCTCACCCTAAAAACTTGATTATAAAGATTTGCAAGAGAAAAATAGAAAAGAAAAAAAATTGGAAGAAAGTAGCTATGAGTGGATCGGTCAAGGAAGAACGAGTAGATAGAGATTTTTGTTTGATTTTTATATTATGAAAAATAAAAATAAATTAACCGAATTTGACTTTTATACCTCAATTAGTAACTAATTACTTCACATTAACCTTTAATTTCATACCCTATTAACTACTTAAAATATAATTAACTATTTAAGTTGACAAGTGACCCAATTACGTACTAATCTCATTTGACTTAAACCAATTTCCACCAATCACCAATTTTTCTCCTAAATAATTTATTATTTAATTTATTTCTCCAAAATCTGACCTCCAAAAAATTTAATCCTATTAAATTAAATATACAAAATATTATAAAATAATTTTTTATTCGAAATGATCTTTTAAATTCTACAAAATAATTTTCAGTGGAAAAATCGCATTTTTACTGTATAATGATTTTTCTTAATCAGATATGTAAAAATTTTTCTATCGTCCGATTTCTAATTTATCAGTTTTAAATACAATCACATCAACGTTATTGTAATCGTGAACTCATCTTTCTAACTTATAATTAGAAAAATCAGATTGTAAATTTGCACTAAAAACCATATTTCTACAATTCAGTTTTTTAACCTTAAAATCTTACCTTATAAATTTACTTATGATGTTAAAATAATATTTTCCACATTTTGATATACTTAAATCACATTTTCATTGCAAGGCAAAATCTCGTATTTCAAGTATGATATGTTACCTCGATTTACGTATCAAACACAAAATCGCAATAATTGATCAATTCAATTAAACATTCATATTAGACATTTTTATTATCATATGAAAATAATTTTTTTTATACTTATTTATTCGTATTTAGACTTTGATCGATACGTTTTTGTAGTAGAGTACAAATGATTGAAATACGCATTTATGATCATGGTATAGATTGCGGATGTGACAGATATACTTAATAAACTTATATAATTATATAATTTATAATTAATGTAGACACTAAAGTCATATACATAATTTAAATACCCACAAACTTTCATACTTATACTTCATAATTAAATCTTTTAATTCATAAACCTTCTATATAAAAAAAATATTGCATTATTTAATTTTAATTTAATGTTTTAAAGAAAATACTTTCATAAATTTTTCTTGCTTCTTAAAAATTGATCGTTTATGTTGCCCAGATATTGAACCAAGAAGGGGGTTGAATTGGATATTAAAAATTTAATTTTTAAGTGTGGAAAGAAAAGTTAAATTTAGCAGGGATAGAAAAATGAGATACAAGAATTTTTATAGAGATTTAGGTGTTAACAAACCCTACTCCTCTCTCCAATCTCAATTGAGAGTTTCACTAACACTCTAAGTGTTACAATGGAGTTTTACAAGTTCACTCCCAACTATGGTATTTCTAACAATGGATCACACCTAACTCAGAAATTCCTTGTATTTTGATGGCTCACACAATAACCAATTCCTTGTGTTTTAAAGGCTCACACAAATAACTTTTACCTTGTGTTTTAAAGTCTCACACAAATAACTTTTACCTTGTGTTTTAAAGGCTCACACAACTAACATTTACCTTGTGTTTTAAAAGCTCACATAACTAACCCTTACAAGTGTTATACTCTTAAATCCGAAATACTCAAAAGCTCACTTGAGTAGATGATTACAGAGAGAAACACTTACAAATCTATATTGCTCAATAAATGATGAGCAAAAAAATTTTCACAGAGAATAAATGTTTGTTTTGAAAGTATTAAATGCACAAATGACTTACAACAAGATTTTGATTCGAAGTATTAGCTATTCTCTTGTTCTGGATTCATAAATAACTTGCATTTGTACTTTCATGGAGAATTATAGCCGTTTGATTGCATTTAATGCGGAAATAGCCATTGCACCAACTCTTATTTTCGCGCCTGACATGTTTCTCTTTCCTCTTTCACGGTTGTGACTATGTGTCACAGTCGTGACTTTTCTTCCAAGCCGTGACTTAAGTGGTGACCTTGGTCGTGAAGCATTCTGGAAGGTTTTGAAGTGTTTGTTCACGGGAGTGACATTTTATCTTCACGGGTGTGACATACTTCCAAGCCGTGATCCAAGTGGTGACTCTTGTTGTGAAGCTCTCTGAAAGAATTTACCATGTCTTTTCACGGGCGTGACTTTATTTCACGGGCGTGACTGATATGATCATTCACGGTTGCTATCATTATTTATGGCCGTGAACTTTAAATGTTGGATTGTTGGCGCTAAGCTTCAACACGGGCGTGACACATAAGGTCACAGGCGTGAACATGCTATTTCTTCAATTTTATCTTTAAGATTAATCTTCCATTCTCCATTCTTGCTATCATATTTCATACCCTATTCAATAAACTTAGAAAACAAGTATGTTAAATGCATTATTGCTATTTTATTTGTTATCATAAAAATGACAGAAATACCCCTCAAGGTTCAACAATCTCCCCCTTTTTTATGGTGATAAATAATCTAGCAATATATGCCTTTGAGAAGTCTCCCCCTCAAAAGATGCTTAGGATAAAAAATACTGAAGTGCAAGAATTGTAAAGAATGATGAAGTGTAGCATCAAAATATGCTTCCTAGTTTCAAGTATATGAAAGTTATATGCAAAGTATATCCAATGTATACCAAAATTTTTCTTTGAAACAAGTTATAGTTATGCCAAATATATTTAAGGTATATGAAGAGTATATCAAGTGCATATGCATTCATGTAACCTGCATCAAAGTATACTTACGGTATATTTTAGGTATATGAAGCTCATTTGCATACTTGCATATTCATTTTGATTCAAAATTAAGTATTGCACTTAACTTTAAACAATATATTGCTAGGTTCTCCCTCTTTTGTCATCAACAAAAAGAATATCAAAAAGATAAAACGTAATAGAAAACAAAAGAAAATATATTAATTTAACAAAACCAAATACAAAAGTAATTAAAATTCTGAAAGGAAATTAGAATTTCCTACAACAAACAAGCTAGAAAATATAACATCTAACATAAAATCTAGCCAGACATCCTATCTCTAAGGCGAGCAACTTCCGCCTCGAGGCTCTCTATGCGAGACTCCATGAAATTTTTGAGATTCTCTAACCTCTCATCCATCGAAGCCTGCAATTGCTCAAACCGTGGTGCCAAGAGGTCAACCATTTGCTAAGCCCAGTTTGGTGTGGTGGCAGAGGATTGTCCCATTTCCTGCTCAACCTCTGGAGGCGACACCTCAACTTGAGCTCTCTTCCTTTGCTGGATTCCTTGGAGTGCATCTTTGAAGTCATCTGAGTCATTGTCCTCCCAAATGATTTCACAAGCAGTGTTGGTGAAGTGGTAGTAAATGTTGTTCTCAAACACTATACGAACAACCGTTCCCATTTTGATGAAGGACTTGACGTCTAGTCGATCTCGATGATGCCCTGGGATGAGGTTGAAGTTATGTTCATCCAGCTTCAAGTATCCGAGCTTTAAGGTGATGTGAGTAACGTACCCACGAATCAGAATGTCTCCGGAGGGCTTGGTGACAATTGACAAGAGATGGTTTGCAAACCATCGAGATAAAGCCACTGTGAGACCTCTTCGGGCCATCTCCAGGAGAAAGAGCTCTGACTTACTAATTGTGCCATTGCTGTCTCCTCTGGCAAAGATGCTATAGGTCAGAAATCTATGCAAATACTTGTGCATTGAGGATCGAAGGTGAGTGCTCTTCTTCTTTTTGACGTCCCAGCTGCAATCATGATCGAAGTGAGTCCATGCCCGAGTAGCATAGAACTCCACTTCACTGTCATTCAGGATGCTATCAGAGGAAAGGTTGAACAAGTCTCCAAACTCGATGGCAGAGAGGGTGTTCGGATGCTTGCAAATTTGGAACTTAACCGTGCCAGTAGGAGATACTTGCAAAGTGCTCAGAAACTCTATAGTTGGCTCTCTCAGAGTTGGTTGATGGATATCAACGAATTCCTTCAAATGACAGGTCTAAATTTGTTCTGTCATGCTTGTCTCTAGGCCGAGTGTACGAATGGTTTGCCACTCAAATAATCTAAAGGAAAGGAGTGGCCTTTTCTTGAGCACTGAGTATCTAGGATGACAATGCTCTAGAATGATATTTAGAAGGTAATCTGTGTACCTTCTTGGAGCATGAGACTTCTTCCTTGTACCCTTGGAGGAACCGGTTTCCATTCTGATTGAAAGAATAAACTCTAAAGAGTGAAAAATTTGATAAGAATTTTGGAGTAAAACCTTGGGTGATGTGATTTCTGATGATGGAAATGGTTTTTGAAGATATTTATAGATGGAATGAGTTGCTAGGGGGCCAGAATCTTCAAAATGGTATTCAATGGTGATAAATGAGAGAAGTTGAGAGAAGTTTGAGAGTTGGAATGGGAGAAATAATGGCAGAAATGTTATATAGTCGATATTTTCACGGGCGTGAAAAATTAAGTCACGGGCGTGAAGTGTCGTGTTCACGGTTTGCTGAAGAGACCCTCTACCCGTGAAAAGAGGCATGAAATTATTCACGATCGTGATACTTAAAGCTCACGGGCGTGAATGATGAACTATCACGGTGGTGACAAATGAGTCACGAGCGTGAAGTATTAAACTTCATTACTTTATGATCGTGAAACAGAGTGTGACACAAAGCGTGAATGCTTCTATAAGTTTTTGGTGGAAATGTTCACGGTTGTGAAAAATCGTCACGGGCATGAACAAAGGGTTTCATAGGGGTGAATGAAAAAAGTTGTAGTCGTGAAAAATAGTCTTCACTACTTTAAGCCATGAATCATGTCGTGAAGCAAGTCGTGAAAGCTACTGGATCTTTTGGTGATTTAGTTCACGGTCGTGAATTTATGTCACGGACGTGAATTGCCTAAAATTCTCATTAAATAAAATTAAGTTTAAAACAAGACTAAAGCATTTTTAAGAGCTTCTTTCCCCTATAACATATATTTCCATCAAATTTGCTACCTTACATCTAGTAAGATGAGATAAAAATACAAGATTATCAATCAAGGTTTGACAATTTTGGCAATCACAAAATTAATCCATCAATCATACTAAGCTCTCTTCTTATGAAATTAAATCTTTTCTCATTTAGAGACTTAGTGAAGATATCTGTCAATTGATTGTCTGTGCTTATAAATTCCAATACAACATCTCATTGAACATGATCTCTAATAAAATGGTGTCTAATATCAATATGCTTACTTCTAGAATGTTGAATGGGATTCTTAGATAGATTTATAGCACTCGTATTGTCATATCTAATAGGTATATGGTTCATGTTATGACCATAATCCTTAAGTTATTGTTTCATCCAAAGAATTTGTGTACAACAACATCCTGCTACTACATACTCCGCTTCAGTGGTAGAAAGAGTAACCGAAACTTGTTTTTTGCTAAACCAAGAAACTAATCACTCTTCAATAAAGTGACAAGTACCTAAAGTACTTTTTCTATCTAAAATACTACCAGCATAATCAGCATCTGAATATCCTACAATCTAAAAGGATAAATTTCTAGGATACCACAAACCTAGATGCAATGAGCCATGTAAATATTTTAGAATTCTTTTTACTACATTTAAATGAGACTCTTTTGGACATGATTGAAAGCGTGCACATAAGCATACACTATACATTATGTCGGGTCTAGAAGCAGTAAGATATAAAAGTAATCCGATCATACCTTTATAGAGCTTTTCATTAATGTTCTTACCCTTTTCATTAATGCTCTTACCCTTTTCATCATTGTCCAATTTTGTTGATGTGCTCATTGGAGTCTTGGCATTCTTTCATCATTCCATTCCAAATTTCTTAAACAAGTCTTTAGCATATTTGGATTGGTTGATGAATATGCCCTTATTGCCTTGTTTTATTTGTAGACCAAGGAAATATTTTAGCTCACCCATCATGCTCATTTCGAATTCCCTAGTCATACACTTGACAAATTTTTGAAAAAACAATTCATTAGTAGACCTAAATATGATATCATCAACATAAATTTGAACAATTAGAATATCATGCTTATGCTTTTTAATGAACAATATAGTGTCAACATTCCCCTTTGTAAAGTTGTCCTTTAAGAGAAATGAACTTAGTTTTTCATACCAAGCTCTTGGGGCTTTTTTTCAAACCATATAAAGCTTTTGAAAGTTTAAATGCATGATTAGGCAACTCATAGCTTTCAAAACCTGGTGGTTGTTCTACATAAACTTCTTCTTCTATAAAACCATTTAAAAAGTCACTTTTCACATCAATTTGAAAGAGTTTGAAATTCATATGGCATGCATATGCTAAAAGTATTGTTTTCTTTAAGCAAGAATTTAATTGAGGGTTTTGAAGAGTATTCATCTAATGACTTTTGAAGAGATTCATTAGATGATTTAAGCTTAAGGTTCTCCTTTTCTAACACATCCATTTTGATTTTCAAATTAGAAATGTTATTTTTATAAGTATTGAATTTACTCATACATTTTTCTAGTTCTAGATTCAATTCTTCTATTAGGCTTTGCACATCATCATCATCTTCACTATTACTATCATTATCATTACTATCATTATTGAAAGAGTATTAGTGAAGTGATCTTACCTTATCTGAGACGTGATCCTCTATAGTCATGAAGCATAGATTGACCTATTTGCTTTCATTGTCATCTTTTTCACTTGAAGAGCTTTCGTCATCCCATGTGGCTTTGTGGCCTTTCTCTCCATTGTCTCTTTGGTATTTGATCTTATGCTTCTTGAGTCTTGGACATTTCGGTTTAATATGCCATTTCTTTACTTCTTCTTTACTTCTTTGTGCATCATTATAAGTCTGTTTGAGGTTTCTTTGCCTGAATTTTCTAGAGTTGCTCATTATTTTCTCAATAATTCTTTTCAGCCTTCTTGAGAGCATAACAATGTCCTCATTTGCATCATCACTCATTTCTTCATCATCTTCAACTTCTTCTTGAGATTTTAATGTAGAGACTTTTAGTGCTAGAGACTTTCTTTTTTCTGGCTCTGCTTCAAGATCTCTATCTCTTTTCACTGCCATTTCATGAGTGAGAAGTTTGCCGATAAGCACATCAGTATTCATGGTGCTTATGTCTTCATTTGCCTCTTCTATACCGACAACTCTTGAACTGTAATCTTTGAGTGGAAGACTTCTCAGGATTTTGTTATTTATATCTTTCAAGCTCAAGTGTTTCCCAAGTTTTCTCATTCCATTTATGATGGCTAGAAGATGGTTGGTCATATCAGTAATTGACTCATTGGATTTCATCTTGAAGAGCTCATACTCTGAAGTAAGAAGTTGAATCTTCTTGGATTTAACTTGCTTAGTTCCTTCATGATAGTTTTCCAATGTTTTCCACATGCTATAAGCTGTTGGGCAGTGTTGTATTCTACCACATTCTTCAATGGATAATGAGCTTGAGAGAATTGTCATTGCCTTCTTGTTTTTGAAGTTTGCTCTTCTTTGAGGCTCTGTCCAATCATCTCTTGATAAGATTTCTTCTTCACCATCAACTCCTCTTCTAGTTGGCGGTGTCCATTCTTTTCGAACATTATCCCAAACTTCAATTCCTTCACTATCCATATATGTCTCCATCCGAAACTTCCAATAAGCATAAATTGCTTCATCAAAGTAAGGCTTGAGACTTTGAAATCCTTCATTGGTCATATCTTGATCTTTACTAGCACTGATTAGGCTTCGATGCTAGACTTAACTCTAATACCAATTGTTGCCCAGATATTGAACTAAGAAGGGGGTTGAATTGGATATTAAAAATTTAACTTTTAAGTGCGAAAAGAAAAGTTAAGTTTAGTAGGGATAGAAAAATGAGACACAAGAATTTTTATAGAGGTTCGGGTGTTAACAAACCCTACTCCTCTCCCCAATCTCAATTGGGAGTTTCACTAACACTCTAAGTGTTACAATGGAGTTTTACAAGCTCACTCCCAACTATGGTATTTCTAACAATGGATCACACCTAACCCAGAAATCCCTTGTGTTTTGATGGCTCACACAATAACCAATTCCTTGTGTTTTAAAGGCTCACACAAATAACCTTTACCTTGTGTTTTAAAGGCTCACATAACTAACCTTTACCTTGTGTTTTAAAGGCTCACACGACTAACCTTTACAAGTGTTCTACTTTTAAACCCGAAATACCCAAAAGCTCACTTGAGTAGATGATTACAGAGAGAAACACTTACAAATCTATATTGCTCAATAAATGATGAGCAAAAAGATTTTTACAGAGAATAGATGTTTGTTTTGAAAGTATTAAATGCACAAATGACTTACAACAAGATTTTGATTCGAAGTATTAGTTATTCTCTTGTTCTGGATTCATAAATGATTTGCATTTATACTTCCATGGAGAATTATAGCCGTTTGATTGCATTTAATGCGAAAATAGTCGTTGCACCAACTCTTATTTTCGCGCCTGACATGTTTCTCTTTCCTCTTTCACGGTCGTGACTATATGTGTCACGGTCGTGACTTTTCTTCCAAGTTGTGACTTGAGTGGTGACCTTGGTCGTGAAACATTCTGGAAGATTTTGAAGTGTTTGTTCATGGGAGTGACATTTTATCTTCACGGGCGTGACATACTTCCAGGTCGTGGTCCAAGTGGTGACTCTGGTCGTGAAGCTATCTGTAAGAATTTGTCATGTCTTTTCACGGGCGTGATTGATATAATCATTCACGGTTGCTATCATTATTCATGGCCGTGAACTTTAAATGTTAGTTTGTTGACGCTAAACTTCATCACGGGCGTGACACATAAGGTCACGGGCGTGAACATGCTATTTCTTCAATTTTATCTTTTTAAGATTAATCTTCAATTCTCCATTCTTGCTATCATATTCCATACCTTGTTCAATAAACTTAGAAAATAAGTATATTAAATACATTATTGCTATTTTATTTGTTATCATCAAAATGACGGAAATACCTCTCAAGATTCAACAGTTTATTAGAAACATTTTTATGTGATAATTGCAAATTTTTTATAATACTATTAAATATCAATTTTAGATTTTATGTACCTTTTATTTAGTTCAAAGTATCAGAGTACTGAATTATTTAGTATCGAAAGAACCGAAGAACCGTACTGAATTATTTCAAATTTTTAAAACAATACAATACATAAATTTTTTTTCAATACAATACAAAATTTAAATTTATAGATATATAAATTTTTAAAATAATACTGTAAATTTTTTTAATTTCTGAATTTGATAGGAATGTGTAAACTATACAAAAATGAATTTCCTCAAATAATGGGCCTTATCGAGCAAATCCTACTAGAGGAGGAGAAACATAAATAAAGAACTATATAAAAGAAAATATCAAAGACATCCATTCCTCAGGGCTCGTGTCTCTAGCTTCTGCCTCCCTTTCTTTTATCTGCTCACGCGATAAGCGGAAGCTGCAGGGTTAGGGTTTTCTAATTCTGTTTTAATTGTTTTCAACTTGTGTGCATCAATGGAAGAGATTACGGAGGGTGTTAATAACATCAACATAGCTGGAGATTTACATAAGAAGAATCGTATTCAAGTCTCTAACACCAAGAAGCCCTTATTCTTCTATGTCAATCTCGCCAAGGTAAATCGGGGTTTAGGATTTTAGAGTTTTCCTTTAATTGCTTATTAATTATCTAGTTCAATTGTTTTCTAGTTGAGTTAATTTTTGGGCAGTTCCTGTTTTATTTAACTTATATTTGTGTTCAATTTTGGGTTTGCAGAGATATATGCAGCAGCATAACGAGGTGGAGCTCTCTGCACTTGGAATGGGTATACGATTACTGGCCCAGATTCTTTAGTTTTTATATTTATTTTTTTATCTCTATATTCTTCCTGTTCTTGTCGTCAGTATTTCTCTGCTTTAGGTGCATCTGCTTCTAACGGGCATGCTTGAATTTGTGAGTTTATAGTGTTTAATCTGCTTTCCGCTGACCTATTTGATTGCTCGAGTAAGCTATGCAACAGCGTGTTAGTACAATAATTTACTTCCGTTGGCTGAATGTTCTCCAGCTATTTGAACACATCAGCAATTTGTGTGATAGCTTCTTTGGCTATCACATCTTTTTCTAAATTGATTTGTTTTAGATTCTATCTACTCTTCAACTGCATGCGGAACTTGGTTTTTTATTTGTAGATACCATGGTTTTAGCTCATAATTAATCTGCTTCTTTGGTTTTCTACTCATATGCCTAATGGAAACATCATTGAAATTCTTGGATTAGAGTCTTTGCTGTGCGCGCATATGGAACAATATTTTGTGGCATTTTCACCAGTTATTTTGGTTGTTCTGTCATGTTTGCAGCTATTGCTACTGTTGTAACTGTTGCAGAAATTCTTAAAAACAATGGATTGGCTATCGAAAAGAGTAAGATTGTTCATCTTAAGTTAAATATTCATATTTAATTCAATGATCGAGTATTGGTTCTCATATAGATTATTTGGCCTATAGAGATCATGACTTCGACAGTTGAAATGCGAGATGAATCAAGAGGGCGACCAGTCCAAAAGGCCAAGGTAGTGTGCTTCATTGTAATCCCTTTACCATAATATGGAAGCCAGAGGTTTATCTTACTGCTCATGGTCATCTCGAACATGCTTCTTATATTTTTGGTTGCGATTAGCGAATAGTAGAATGCTGTTATGACTTCCGTATTGATTCATCAGTCAATGGACTTGCATTTCTTCATTTTCTGTGGTGTTTTTTTGAACATGTGGAATTCTCCTAGTTGTCTCAGTTTAAAAATGATACTCTAGTGATTTTTCTTTTAATCATTTTTCAATTATCTCATTGTGGTTGATAAATTTCATCGTGGGATGTTTTTTGTCAGATTGAGATATTACTGGGGAAGACTGAAAACTTTGATGAATTAATGGCTGCTGCTGCTGAAGAGAGAGATGCTGTACATGGTGAAGAGGAGAATTGAGAAGGCACTGTATCTTAGCATTTGATTGGACTTGTTTTTCAGTTTTTGGTTTACTTATAGTCATGGACACGTTTTATTAGTCACTTCCATATATTTTAGGTGTCTAAGATGTGAGGTTGAATGGGTATCTTAGCTGTGAAATTTTTATTATGCTAGGAACTTAATAACGAAATTTGTTTGCTGTCCAGGATTCAATTTTGTAATCTGATTTTCTTTTTTGCTTCTAAGTTATTGTTTGCTGTCTAGGATTCAATTTTGTTATCTGTTATATTCGTTATTCATATAATGTTCTTTGAGTGATTAAAACACATCTTTGCTTTGGAAGGTTGCATGCCTGACATGGTAGTGATGAGCATTGATGGGCACTTTTTTTTTTTTTTTTTTAACTTAAATTGGCCATCTTGAGCTTCCCATATTTGTTCCTGGTGTTGAACGAACTTCTTTTCCGTGAAAGAAACAACTTGATGCCCATTGTGAATGTATTGATGAAATGCTGAACATCCTAATTCGGAATTCAAATTTTCTGACTTTGTTGGCAAAATGGATAACAGTTTATTATGTGCCTCACAAAGCATGTTATGCTCCACGCAAGTTTACAAGACGCTGCCAATGAAAACATACGAGGGTAGAGGAATAGGGGGATCGGGGCATAATTAGAACAAAGAACAAAACATCAGTACCCTTCATCCTTTCAGGTTTAGTATGCCTCTTTCTTCTTTCTTTTCCAATTCTTTTTTTATAGCTAGGCAAATTGACAAGGGTAGTAACTAGTATGCATCTTTGCCTATACACTGGAAAAACAAAATCATCAGGGAAAGTATGGCTATGATATGTGCATTTGAAATATTCTAGGCAATCCCTATACTATAACGTTTTATCAATTTCAGTTTCAATTTGTTTAAATTCTTAAAAATTTATTTTCATTATCTTCTAATTTAAATTTAACGGAATGGATAAAATATTATTATTTATCATTTAAAAAATAATTTTTAATTTACAAAAATTAATTTATGAAATTAACAAAAATAAAATGACAAAAACTCAAGATCAAGAACCAAAATTTCCCAAAATAAACTTTCCCAAGAAACAAACAGCAAAAGGAAAATTCAAACAACAGAAGAAAGCAAGCAGCAAAAACGACAAAAGCATGCAGGCAGCCATTTATCAGCATTTTCTCAAAAACTAAAATAAAATGTCTCAAGAAACAAACCCAAACTCATACTAATTTGCTGCCATCATTTTTGCTGAATAAGGAAAATTCAAATTAAAAGCAAGCAAACATTTCATGCTCCGCAACTTCAGTGCTTCACTATTAGCCTAGAAAAAAAAACATAAAACTCATCCTAATTTGCTGCCATCATTTTTGAACCAAAAACTTCAGAATTCCTCAGCAGCATCTCTATCGAAAAAGGGATAGACATTTTCTTTCAAAGACTAGCAACTGATGATGGAGGATTAGATGACGCTTTCTACAGGTGATCTAATTCGATCGATATCTCTTGAACCACCTTAAGAAGAGGGATCTTCATCTAAAGACGAACAACCTCAAGGAAAACCACAGAGAGGATCTTCTCCACAACAGCAACAAACCCAAACTGCAAAAGCTACTGCCAAGAAGTCCGATCTCGCCACCCAGCGATCTGAGTCCGAATTCGACTCTGATACAGAAACCAAAAATGGCGAACTGGGTCTGGAGAGAAAATGACGAAGTCAAGACTTGAGAAAATAACAAACTGGGTCGGGGAGAGAGAGAGAGAGAGAGAGACCGGAGATGTCGAAACCAGACAGGACGGCGAAGTCAGGCGGGGAGAGAGAACGGAGAAGTGGGGGCGGAGAGGAGAAAATTATTTGTTAATAATAAAAATTCTAAAATATTATTAGTCTATATAATTTTAAAATTATATTTTAAATATAAAAAAATTATATGATATATTATTCTATAATATTTAAAATTTATATAGTATTAAATAAATAAAAATTATATCATAAATTGTTAATTTTTAAAAAATTTATTTTTAACTATAATTTTTAAAAAAATTCTAAACAGATATTTTTATAATTTTTCTAAAAACGATTTTGATTTATTATTTTTTTTTTAAAATAATTCAGACATGTTTTTATTATTTTAAACTTTTTTTTTTCCAACTTAGCAATATAATATTTATTGCATTTTAAAAAATAAAAAATATATTATTTTAATTCCCTTGCTGGCTCCGGAACCTCTTGTACACCACCTTTACTTCAGTTAGATTTTGACTAAAATGAAATTAAATAAAAATAAAAATTAAAAGATCCAATTAATAAAATAAAAGATTAAAAATATAATCAGATATTTCGTAAAACCATACTGATAAGTTTTGACAATATTCTATGATAACATTTGCAGAATGTGAACATAATAATTCATGTCTAAGTTCAAAGCTAATAATACCGCATTTGCATGTAAGCGTCAGGGTTTTGTACGGCAGCATATTAGTGTCACCCAGTCAAGGAAGAACGATATAAAATACAGTTATAAGCTCTGAGATCTACTCTTACTGTCATCTGTTTCATGCTTGGTCAAATAATGGTTTGTGTTAATATAGTCTGCCTGAGGAAAATCATGCTGAGCAACTTATGCTCTACAAGGAAAAATGCCACGCCATTCAGATGCTTAAAAACCAACTAAATTATCTTCTAAAGAAACTAGAAAAAAATACTCAAATAAAATAAATAAATTCAATGGATGAGATATTCCTTAAGAGTTAGTGTCATCATGCCTTGGATTCACTCTTCCTTCCTAATGACAATTTAACCATAACCATTGTTTCTTCACCAAAATACTGTCTCCTTCACCCATCATTAAGCATTTTCCTCTTCCACAATCAATATCCTCTTGCATGCTTCGTAACACATGAAAGAAATGCCAGCTGCAGGGACTAATTTCATGCAGCTTGGGCCTAAACCTCTGTACAGACCTCCTAGCCCCTCCTTTTCAAGAATGCTTGCGAGAGCATGAAGCAGGTTTTGGTACTGTATCCCACTGACAGCCCCCGCCTGCATGTGCTTTCGAGCCACCTCAAGTGGGAAAGTTGCAGTGCTAGAGATAGCACCAGCAGCTGATCCAATTAGTAGAGTCATAACATTTCCAGTTTCTTCCTTCTTGAAAGCCTTTTTGTAAGCTTTCCTTAATGTATCATAAGCAAAGTAATTGGCGGCAGCATATGGTACTACTCCTATTAGACTTGGTGTAAGACCTCTATAAAGTTCACTTGCTCCTTCCTCCCGCACAATCTTTATGAACGCATCTACAAAATTCTTGTATACTCCTTTCTGCAATTAATTGGATTTGTTGGAAATATTGAGCATAATGGAAGAAAAAGAACAGTTTGAAATTCAGCAACACCTTCTGAGCTACGAGTTTACCTGCACAGTTAGTCGGGTTTTGATTAACTCAAGAGGATATGTGCATAATGTTGAGCTTACTCCAGCAATAGCACCAGCTATTGATGACGCAGGAATTGGGATTTTTGGCTGCTCCCCTTGTGTAGGCGTCAAGTGCTTCAGAACTGTATCATAAGCAAATAACTGTAGAAGGATTCAGTAAGCAGTGTAAATACATTCATCTCATATTTGATAAACAGACAGATTTAACAAAATAAGAAGCCTCAAGCCAATTTGATTAAAAGAACATTCCCGACAGTTTGCTGCATCAGTCAATTGTATCTTTAGATGCTTAATTACAAAACTTGAACATTTTGATGCAGTCAATTTTTTACACAAATATATGTTACGTGTGAGGCAATGTTCCATCAAGTAGGCATTAGTGCATTACAGATGCTACATGTAAATTTTGGTATGATATGTAATCAAGTATATTTGGACTCTCTCAACAGGACAGATAAGGATTGCTAGACTGCAAGATATAATCTATATGTGTTCAGAGCAAGACAGTCTCTCCAGATGAAGACACGACGCCACTAGAAAGAATTCAAATTGCAGTGCCTGACGTTTGCTTTCAACATTGAGAATAAAATAAAAAGACAACCAACGATGGGTGACACCTTCAGTTCATCAACTGCTATCACAGATGCTGGTATATGTGATCTATATTCTGAAATGATGTTTTATCACATAGAATGCATAAAGATTAAATGAAAATGAGAACAGATAGGCAAGGAGGAAAGAAGAATTCTCTTAATTAATGTGTCGAGGAACAAGTGAACAATCAAACATATCGGCCAGATGCCCATGAGGAAAATGGACAAGGAAAATAGTAATTCCACGAGAGGACAAATAAAATGACTACCACAACAAGCGTATGAGTCTAACTGATTTATATTGCATTAAGGATCCCATTTCAGGGTAAGAAATCCTTCTATAAACTGCTCGGAAAGGCAAGGGAATACACCAAATTACAATTTAATGAATCGGAAACGTTCCTGAGAAAAATAGAGAACCAAATATCATGATAGCCAACCAGGAAATACCACAAGTTTCTCAATCTATTAAGACACCATAAATATATTAGTAAAACAGAGGGTTCTCTCACTAATGGCGATGAAACTAAAAACTCTATCTGAAGAATCAATCAACAAGTCAACATACAGAACAAAGTTTGATCTTGATGGGCCACAAACCATAGGCCATATACAAGGCAAGAAAAACAGAAGGGAAAGTCAAACAAGGCGAGATTAGAAAACCAAAGTCCTCTGCTCAAAATTTTATTCAAAACAAGACAGAAAGAGACAAGTTACTGAAAAACTGGTCACTAGTCACAACATCCAACCTTAGTTGAACAGCATAAACAACTTGAACTTGGGAATTGAAACAATTAAATAAGCAACCAGCAAATGAAGAAAGATACATCAATAGATAATAAACTGTAAACAATGAACTAAAAATTCATGAATACAAACCTCAATTGCTTTGCTTGGTGCAACCCGGATTACATTGACAAAGTTGCCCCTAAACAAACCCAACCAGCCATCATTCTTCATAATGTTATCAAACACCTCAACTGATGAATGCCCACAACTTCCCACCATTAAATGAGTCCTTATAGTCTCCAAAGGAGCAACAGCAGTGCGCGAAACAGCGCCAGCAATTCCCCCACTGATCAACCTTTTCAATGCCTGATTTCCCACTTTAATTTTCCATTTAAAAGCACCTGCCTTCTTCTTTTTCTTTACCATTCCTTTCTCTGCTACTTCCAATATCTCACCTATAACCAACTCAGGAGTCCTCTCAACAGGTAAAGCCGGTTCAGGCATAGACACAAATTTCATCTGCATACTAGCAACCAATATTTTTGTGGCATCTTCTACTGAATTTGGAGAACTTGGAGAGATCCCAAATCCTTTTCCCACTTGGTTGACACTAGCAAATAAGCAACGGGCATGAAATACATCCCTCCTAACAGTAACCTCTTGAGGAAATAATTGAAGTTTAACACCAGAATTAGAGAATGTCACCCCCTCGTTTCTATGTCGAACAACTTGCAAACTATTTCTATCCATATCTATCGAAGCTTCAAACTTTGCTATCTCCTTCACTTCTGGCAAGCTTTTGATATACTCTCAAAACCAACTATAATTTGGATGAAAATAAATTAAAAAAATGACCAGAAAGCAAACGGGTGTTCTAAAAACTGCAATTTCTAGAGATGGGTATAGAGTAAGTTGGCTAAAAAACGAATCTTTAGAAGAATATGAGCAAATATACCTGAAACGCAACGATGAAGAATGGAGAATAACGTTAATAGCAAAATATTCTCTTTTGATAGACAAAAGATATTGATAGTTTTTAATGCTCTCTCTCTAGCTTGCCCTTCTCTCCTCTCTTCTATAGTGAAGCAGAGAAGAGAAGGAAAGTGCGGTGTGGATGCTGGCGTATAACTTCTATAGTTTGATATACGCCGGTCAGTCTCTCACAGGCCAAGCTGAGTCAAGTCTTAAACCCTAATAAACAATATGTTTCTCATATTTATATTTTATTTTATAATGCATAATTAATATTGAATAGTATAGAATAAAATTAATAAAAGAGGAGTAAATAAAATTAATCTGATCAGATCCGAAATTCAAGAGATTTATTTTATTCTTAATTTGACCTCACTTAAATGTCAAACTTCCATATACCAAACATCTGCTTTTAGGTCCATAATCAAATAAAGTTGCATCAAAATTTTCTAGGGGTATTTTCTCAGCCTATACCATACCATTGACTTGCAACATTTTCATTAGAGACTCAGAACTTCTTGATAATTGACAAAATTTACCATCTAACTTGCAAAATTACCTCTGACTTAGCATCATACAATAGATAAGATATTACCAAACCAAAAAAAAAAAGAACTTTTATTATTAAAATTTAAAATTTTTAAGCAAAATATTATCAGTACATTCGATTTCGATCTTCAAATGGCTAATGCACTGAATTCATTTGAATTTGCAAGCGGTGCTTCAGCTTATTTTACCCTATTCCTCTCCTTAAGATTCACACAAAAATCTTATAAGATTTTAAGCCACCGGATATTTAAACATGGAAAATGCAATACGAGCAAAAAGGTCTGATATCTTAAACTTATCTATACGTTGCCTTTCATGTCGAGGTTTGTTGACCCAATGTCTTCCCATTGCCACAAGATTCAAATAAAACTGGCCTGTTTTTTTCTGTTGACTGTTGGGATGGGTCCCCAATGTGCAATTTGTCCAACCAAATATCTCCAAAACCGATTGGATTTAGGAGCACATGAAACATTCGAAGAAGCTAGTCTTTTATTTTAATTTCTGCGTTGTTATCCCCTATTATTAATATCATAAGAATAGGAATTACAACGGGTATAGATTTCGCAAATACCCGCATTTATCCGAATTCGTTTAAATATTAAAGGATAATTCTATTAGAATTTTGGGATGAATTTAGGTAGCAATATTTAAAATCGTTACGGATTTGGATAGGATACAGGTAGAGGTCATCGAATACTTACTGTCTGATGAATTTGATTATATATATATATATATAATACAATTTATTCTATTTTAATTTATTGAATATAATGATATAATTAATTATTTTTTATATATTTTTATAGATTAATGAATTATAAATGTAATAAGAATTTGAAATTTAAAATATAATTTTTCTATCATAATAAGCAATATTTTATTTTATTATTTTAATATTATTTTTAAACAATTTGATGAAATATTTTAATTTAAATGTGTTGAATTATATTTTATGCTTTATTTTATTTGTTTTAGTAATGATTTATGATAAATGATTTATATATTTTTAAATATTTAAATATTTAATTAGTTTAAATTTTATTTTATTTTAAAATTTTTAATGATAAACAAGTAATTAAACAAATTTCGCATATTAATCGGATAATATTAATCGAATTTTAAACAAATATAAGTATTAATATTATAATTTTAAACGAGTTCGGATTCGGGTATAGTAATTTTTCAGGTACCTTACTCGCTACCATTTCTACATAAAACCTACTTGAAAAAAAAAAAAAGAGAATTATAAAGATAAAATAGAAATTAGCAATTAGTATTCCTCGTTCTCTTTCGTATCCGTTTCCCTTGTAGCAGTGTAACTAACTGTCAATTTACCTGCCAATGTCCAAACTAGATAGCCGTTTGATCCATAACAGCCAGCATACCAACCATTCACATTCACACTCCTACAAAGTACACTAAATGTTGACAAATGTTTCTCGGCTTGGTTCAATTTGGTACGATGCGTGTCAACCGGTGTGCAAACCCGCACTAGAGAGAGATAGAGACTCGTTGAATAGAGAATATCATAAACTCAGGCTGCAAAAAATAACAATCTTCTATAAGGAGATAGAGTTCCTCAATGAATAAACATTAACATATTGTACCTCGGCCAAAACTATATTACATCCAAGTGTTGATTGCTAACTAAGACTTTCATTTTCCCTTCCCCTTCTTTGAAGAGGCCTTTTTGGGAGACTTCTTGTTAGGTTTACTCTTTGCTTTCATAGGTTTGCTATTTGCCTTAAACTTGCTTGAGGTTGTAGAAGAATTTCCATGCTGATTCTTTTGACTCTTTTCTTTCTTGACGTTGTACTTTGAAACAGCCTATTTTCCAGAAAAGAAAGTTAAAATGAGTAGAATTCAGTTACACTCCAAAAATCTACAGCACGTATGGTAAAAGTCAACACTAATTGCCTTCATCATACCTTCTCAATGTTAAGTATCTCATGCGAATTCTGTGATATTATTTTGCTTAGAATTTTGTCAGTTTGCTCCTTCTCCTGCCTGCCCATCCCTGAACCTTCTGCAACTGGGACAAACTGGATGAAAACAATGACGTAAAAGTTGTTAGAAATTCACCCGGAGATTTAAGAGAAATAATTAAAAAAATTGTTCATATACAGGCAAGTTCGAACCTTGCGATGTTTTCCTTGCATCTTAGCAGGCTTTTCTCCTGCCAATTTCTTGTCAAACTTCCCAACACTAGCTGTTGAAGTTGCAGCCAGTCCAGCTACATTTCCTAATTCATCTTTGGTAACCTTCTTTGGAGCAGCCAGGGTTCCTGTTATGGGCAAAGCTGTGGCTGCTAGCTGAATGTGACTGCAGAGAAGTGTTTTATTTAGCAAATGGTATGGAATGAAATATTTAAAGATGTTGCCACTATATTGCATCTAAAGAATTGGTCTTTTTTTACTTTTGCTTGTGGAGAGTGAACAGTAATACAAAGCATATTAAGGTTCATCAGCAATAGGGAAAAATTCATAGAATACATAAAATTATGGAATGACAGAGATGACTAGAAAAATATATTGTAGGAAGGGGTCAACTAGCCCAGGTGCCTAAAACATAGTTACATGACTCAGGATGCTTGTATTTGAGACACCATCTTTAATGTTTTATGCTAACATAATAAGAAAAACACTCAAAGAAATAACCTACAATCATAAATAATTTTTTACACTTACTATTCACTGACATCTAAATTAAGAGTTGGAAAAAAAAGTGTGATCAAACATGCTCAGAGAATTCAAGTGATGTCAAATTTTTTTTCTCAGTATAGTTACTGATTAATTTTATCTGTTCTAAACAGTTACCAGAAAAACCTATAAGAAATTGATTGCCACGCATAAATTTGATGCTTTTGACATCATAAAGTTGGAAGCAATAGAAAAACATTTAAATGCCAAGTGTGAAGAAAAAAGTGATGCAAGGGAAAAACCATGGCAAAGCACTAGCTTTTGCAGCTTGTTTCAAGTTCTGCAATCTATTGTTCTCTTGCTTTTCAACTCTTTTCTTCTTCTCTGATTTTCTCTTCATAAATGGATCCTGTCCTGGCTCTGCCAAAAGCAACATGTGCAAGACATTTAATGGTGCACAAGATTAAAAAGCCTAATTTTTTTATTTTTTTATTATCTTTTATCAGTTCCAAAACATATTATTACTAATAAAGTTCTAATAATTACAAGAAATTGGCATTGAAAGCAATATTCACAGTTTGAGTATCTCTGATATGAAGTTTACTGTAGTATTACCGTCAGTCATCTTAGCTTCAATAATAGGAACGTCTTCATCATCATTAACACGGTCATATCCATAACGACGTTTCCAAGTGCCAGTTTGTTCATCCCACACCACCTTGTCTTTCTTGTGTTTCTTTATACCTGTGAGAAAATCAACCAAACATAACCAAGCACCTGAGTCTTGAACAATAGAACTTAAAATTCAGTCAAAACTTTAAGTTAACTACAATAATAACTATTATGTTGTTATCTAAAATCCCAGATCCCAATTAAATTTAATTGCAATTTGCAAATAAACTCTTCTAGAATCTACCTTTTTAACACATCTAGGAATTCATATAATAAATCAAATAAGCTACCTCTTGCTTTCGCAAACAATTCCCATTTCGTAGGAGGTTTGGGCTTTGGCAACTGAAAATATGCCATAATAAGACAATGAGCAATCATGATAAACACAAAATATAAAATTAAGCCAGCAATCTACATATCTAATTAAAGGAAAAGGCGAGGTAAATGAAACAAACAGAATGCGCATTATTTAGCAGAAGATTAAGCAGCAACATACCCTTGGAAAGCAGAGAAAAGGACAACAGAAAAAGAGGCATTCTGAATGGCATTAAATTTCTTCACTAATTCATTTCCTTTATCTTCGGATGAGACATGTTTTTAGTCATCAACTTCTCAGAATTTCGCAATGTAGTCCATGAACTTTTTAATTATAAAGATTAAGCACCCAAAGTCAAAAAAAGAGTGAAATAAAAGTCTGTCCATCAGCTCTCCTGTTAAATTTGTTTTTGAAGATAACTTGGTATGATTTGGTAGCCCTAGTACAAAAATTTGTCTCCATCTCCTATAACAACTTCAGCAGGCACATGTTTAGTAAAAAATTAACCAAGACAATCAATAACTGTTACTACAGGATCCCAAATTATAACTGCCCCAGCCACATTAACCAGTTTTATAGGAGCCAGAAAGTTATTAGTTTCATTTGATTGTTGAAATTGATCGTGTCCATGCCACTTTTTAAAAATTGTGGAATTTGGTGATTTTGACATGGTTATTCAAAATCAACCTTCATCATATATATTTGATTCCCTCAAGAGAATTATAAATGAATTACATAAGTATCAAATAATGGGAACCGCAATTTTTGAATAACAGTCAAACAAAACTAGTTTCTCAGAGGTGTAAATACTTGCTGAGTAAAAAATCTAATGAAAGATTAATATCTAAGAATGGACTTAAACTGAGATATATTATGGAGGACATGAAACAGAGACTTCTCCCCCGAGTAATTCTAATCTAGGAGAAGGCTGATCTAGTTGTAGTTTATTTCAGTTTCACATGGTATAAGATCAAAGTACAAATTCAGACAGAGGAAACTTGTATAAAAGAGAGATGAAGGAAATGCATCTAGGATCAAATACAGTTAAAAACACATGTTCATGCAAAAATAAAGAAAGAAAATTATTCCATTGCACACAGGTCTAGGAAACAATCAGTGTACATGCTGCTAAAGGGCATAAAAGCAATCAGGATTATATATTCAGAAAAATACCATTTTGAAGACGTACTACAGATCATTGCACTATTTTTTGCCAATTATATGAAGCTTTGCACTAGCAGGAAATTTCAAGCAATAAAGAAAATATTTAAAACCTGTATCCGAAATGAAAGTAAAAGCAAAGATTGGTATAAGATTTCATCTTCTCTCTCATGTTATCTTATCTCACTTCCCTACAACTTTTTCAATAACTTATAGCAGATAATGTAGTATACTAATGGTAAGGAAGAACATACATGCTTCTCTCTAGGCAATTTGAATGTTGGGCGAGGTAACTTCACAAAAGGACCATCTACATCTTCAGTTGAAGGCAAGTTGAAAGACTGGCTGCAACAACTTGAATCAGCTCAGTGCCCTTTCTAACACATTGTTCCACCAACTCCTCCCTATGAAATAAAAAGAAAGTCCAATGAAAAACAAATCACAACATGATCTCCTCAAACTGAACCTAACAACCTGTTATAATCACAGAAAAAACCAACAGTTCAATAACTTAGGTCAAACAAGCACGGTTCTAATGACTGATTTCTCGTCTGCCTAGTAGAGTTTTAATCAAAATCTTAATTACCAACCCAATGATATACCTTCTTATATATATGATTTTAAAGGAACAAATATATCTTAAAAGACTTTGAAATGCCTATATTCATCATTCAAAGAACAACATTTCAAACCCCCATTCAGCAGAATGAATTACAATTTCACAAGAGTAATTTTCTAGCACAAGATGATAAATGCTTACTTTCACCCAAACAGATAGATTTTCTTTTTCTTTTTTTTTTTTGGCTCAATACCAAAAAAAGCACTTTTGCCACTTAAATTTACGAACAAAAATATTTTTCCCGAGAAAATAATTCCATCTAATACTAATATCACGAAACACAAACAAAAATCAAAACCTCAAACACAAATAACTACTACTACAAGAATGAAACATGCAACTACCTGAACATTAAACACCAGAACAAAAATCAGTGAAACAGAGGTTTAGAAGACAAAACAACCGAGAAATACAAGCATAGTATTGCATAAAGGAAGAAGGTAAAAAGAAGAAGAATAAAACCTGGAAGAAGGAAGAGAAGGAAAATTGTGATGAGCATCAAAAGCCATTAGATGTCCAAGGTCGACCTGGTACTGATTTTCTGTCTCCATTAGAAACTACTGGTATTAGTATCTCTCTCAACCTCTGCATCCAAGTAAAGAAGAAGAACAACAACAAAAAGAGGACTTGGGGGTTTATTTCAGGGGTTTTACATCTTTTGTTCAGTGCCCCTGTTTTCCTCCGACATTCATGGGCCTTTAGGGTTTAGATGGTCCGATTCGATTTTACTCCAGAGAGGTTAAATGGGCTCGGGCATTCGGCCCATATACAGCCCGGTAAGTATAAGATAACAACTCCAATTTATTATTATTAATTTTTAGTGGCAGAAACATGTCAACTAAGCTCGCAGCCATAGAAAATATTAAAAATATCATAAAATAACGATGCTGAGAATGATAATAGCAACACCAAATTGCTTCTTAATTAACTTTTTTTATGATCTATCACTCAATTTAGTGGATAATTCATAATCAACTGATCATAATACTAGGTGATAATTAAAAGTATTTTTCTTAATACATAAAAACAATATAAAGCTATTTATCATTGAGGAATGCTAATGAGAATTCCATTTTCAATTCAATATTCATTTTCGGATTTTTTTTATCAACAGCCAATCAGGCGTTGAATTTTAAGCGGTTACTTTAAATCATGTACGAGTATTGCTCTTGTCCCATATAAGCACTTTTACAAAGCACTTGCTGGTGAATAGAGTAAGTGCATTAGTGGGCATCGACTAAAAGAAATAAGCGGTAGGATATGTGCACGCCGGCCGCATATATCCAATCGCAAAATCATCAAAGACTATAATATTAGAATGAACTTAGGACACATGGAGAAATTCTATATCATTAATCAAATCTTTTCTTATAGCTCTCCTTTTGTGTATACTATTTAATGTAAACTATTTAATATTATTCCATTGGTGGATTTATTATTCCTAATAGGGACGTTTGTCTTTATTGTGCAATCAAAATTTAAAATTAGTTATATATTATTATTATTATTATTATTATTATTTATGTTGAAATTTATCTTTGTCCCGTTAAAAATTGGCTTTTGAATTCACCCTTACATTAGATTGAAAATTAATTTAAATTTGTACTAAACTGATTCATTAAAAATATAAGTCGTTTCCCACGTGAATTATTCTTCTTTTCACTACGAAGGCCACATGACTAATCACACTCCCTTTTACTCTTTTATTTTATAACCAAGCAAGCTAGCACATGAACATGTCTGTGAAGATGCGGACTATCTACATCTGGACAGAAAGACCCTATAAAACTTCACTGTTCCCTGAAATTGGCTTTGGGTCTTTCCTGTGCAGCTTGAGTGGAAGGCGAAGAAGGCCTCCTTAATCGAGATCTGGTGATATAACGCAGGATCTTCCAAAAGTGGAATAAGTGTTAGAAATGAGTTCAATTGATTCAATATTGATAAACCTAGAAAAGAGAGTTGAGGGTTGGATCAAGTGTATAACAAGAATTCTTAGAATTTCTTGGGAATTTTTAATTGGTGCTGTGACCGTTATAGATGTACAGGGGCCAGTAATTTCTTGGTCCTCCGCTAGCACTTGTGGATTCAAAGGCACAAAAAGAGGAACACATTTTGCTGCTCAAACCGCAGCAGGAAATGCTATTCAGACAGTAGTGGATCAAGGCAGTGGCTGACGCAAGGAAGCCCTTTGTTTTTTGAATTGCCGTAAGCTTCCAAAACTCTTCTTCTTTTTAACTCTAACTATGAAATTAATGAGTTATATTGAGAAAAAAAAAATTCGAATTTGAAATCTTTATATTGAAGCATACGAGAAAATAAAAACACGAATTGAATTTGGTTCGGAAATACTAAGAGTAAATGTAATGGATATTCTAATACAGAAAATTGAATTTCAGTCCTTACATCATTACATGGTATTAAAAGAAAAAAAAAAGAATCATATTAGATATAATTGATTCTAAAATTCTTTTATATTTTTAAATACTTTAAAAAAATCAGGTTTAGTTAAATCAGCTCCAAACTCCTATTCTATGTATATCTATACCTAATTGAGTGAAAATAATAATAGATGAAGATTGACAACGAAGAAAGCAATAACATACACAAAATGAGCCCATAAATCTCACAATAAGATTCATCAATATCCTAAGTAAACCCACTAATTTTAGTATTAACTATTAAAAAGAGGGTACATTTTCCCATAGATGATTGGTTGATGGACTGAGTCACATCCTGAAACCAATGTTATGTCATGATTTAATTAATTGGAGGGAAATGAGTATAAATAGGAAGGGTGTGTAGGTTTATTGAGCATCAGCCACTTGATTAGAGTTGGGCAAAAATGAGGTTCAACTTGGTCTTCATCGTTGCAGTCTGCCTCAGCTTTGAATCCTTTCTTGGTGCTGCAGATATTGGAACTGCTACCTCTTATGATCCTCCATATCTTCGTATGCTCCTTTTTATTTATTTATTTATTTTTACTGAATGATATATAGAACCTGTTCATCAATTAATAACATATAATTAATTAATGTGAAAGCAGCAACAAGATGCCAAGGGTACAGCGAAGATCAATTCCCAGAAGGAGGGTATTTCGTAGCAGCCAGTGACGGCATATGGGACAATGGAGCTGCGTGCGGTCGTAAGTATAGGATGAGATGTATTAGTGGCCTTAAAAGACCTTGTAAAGATGAATCCATTGTTGTTCAGGTTGTTGATCTCTGTCGACAACTTCCCTGCCCTTCTACTCTCGTTCTTTCTAACAAAGCCTTCTCAGCCATTTCCAAGATTCCCTCTGCTAAGATCAATGTCGAATTTGCTCAGTACGTTGATTAATTTCTACCCTTTTTCTAATTAATCAAACTAATTAATGTCCATTTTTTTTAGTTTTTGTTTAACTTTTTGATTTTTGTCTTCTCCAGGATTTGATGATTCTAAATTTATAACAATTTTGTGACCCAAGACATCTCTCAACTTTGTCCGTTTCTTTGAATATCTGTTGTGTTTTTCATTTTGATTCCTGGTTTGGAATTTGGGTGTAATAAAAGATTTCTGTAATTATTAATTAGTTCAATAAATCGTATTTTGGAGAACTTTTCAAGTCTAAGCGGTTCAGTAGGCATGAAAATTGGTTTAGAGAGAAGGAAAAATAATACACTAAATGCAGAATGATTTATTTTTCTTCTCTAAACTTTATTTTAAATAAATTTATAAACTAATACACTATATATATGCAAAATAATTATTACTTGTAATTGAATTAATTCATAAAATTATTTATAAATTCAGTCTAAATAAATGTTTTCTGTTAATCAAATATGCAGTTTGAAAATGAATCCACTACTATTTTCAAAACCCAAATGGCCTGAATTTAGCAAGTATATATACAGCAATATGAACCCATAGGAAATGAAAGGAAAGACAAAGTATTGATTACCAATACCAGAATGAATAGCTGAGCTGTTATTAAAACACAGACATTATTATTTCGTTCAAAATCTTAAAAATTTAAACAAAAACATAAAAATGTTTAACTAATATAATTCCAATTTATAAATAATTCTAGTTAGTAGGAATTCTTAGACAATACTTATCTAAACCAAATTCATAAATAATTTTATGAATTAATCTAATTATAACATATCATTTTTACATGTATAACATATTATAATTGAATTAATTTATAAATTTATTTATAGATCAGATTCAGTTAAATTAGTCTTCCATCTTTTTTTTTTGTTTTTGCCTCCATCCCAACTTAACCCTCAATTTTCATTTTACCTCATGTTTATCATTTTTTTTTGGTACAAATAGTTCAATTGGAAATTCAAATTTGAGATCTTACAACCTCCAATCACCAAACCAGTATCATGACATCATTTATAAAATAAATTTATTACAAAAATAATAATTAAAAAAAACAGAACATCTCTTAAAAATTGACCCTAAAATTAGTTGCACTGCCAAATATTCTACGTTTTAGTCCTCACAACACTATAGTATATAAAAATACCACAGAATTTTGTATGCTTAATTGATTGTAGTAATAGAAACAAAATTTGCAAATGATTCAATTCTTCCATTGATACTAATAGCTGCAAATGATACAAGTCTTCCATTGATACTAATAGCGAGAATTGTAATTACCATAGAAAATGATAAAAATTCTCTCTGTATAGCGTAAGCGTATTATTACTAATGGTAATAATTCGTATTAATATCTTCATATATTCATAATACAATAAGAATAAATTTGAATACGACATAATAAATTAATTGTGTCTAAAATTTAAATATGAATACGGCCTACATAATAAACGAGTTAACGCGACACATTTAATATGATTAATCTAAAAACTGAATTGAATTTGTATAACACGATTTATTTAATGTGTATATAAATTATAAACGTGTCAGGTAAAATGTGTTAATCTTATACGACACATTTAACACAATTAATTTATAAATTAATTAAATTAGTATAATACGATATAGTTAATAGGTATATAAATTATAAACTTGTCATGTTAAACGTATTAACCTTATACGATACGAATTATTAATGAGTTAAATGTATTTTTTTATGTATTTATTGGATTGACACAATTATGATACAAATATTATAAACATCAACTCTAACCTGCAAATTTCGTGTCAGGTTGGTATTGTGTTATCATGTCGAATTAATATTGTATTATCGTATCGTATTCATTATTATCACCTCTAATTACCTATTTTTTATTTTCTAAAAAATTCTCCAAAATAAAATATGGCATTTTACATAATAGAAAAAGGAAAAATTAGTGAGAATTCAGGACTCAAAATAATCGAAGGCGAATTAGAGTTAAATATATTTTTTTGTGTTAACAGGTCAACCGCAAGATAACATGATAATTTTTGTGTCCCTATTGAATTAACAAAATTGTGATACAAACACTATAAATATCGACTCTAACTCGCAAATTTTGTGTTGGATTGGTATTGTGTTATCGTGTCAGGTTAGTATTGTGTTATTGTGTCTTATTCATTATTATCACCCCTAATTACTTATTTTTTTAAAAAAATCAAAAGCAAATATGTAGCATTTTACATAATAGAAAAAGGAAAAAATAATGGGAATTCAGGGCTCAGAATAATCGAAGGCAAATTAATTTTAGGAAAAAAATACCATATACCTTTTTTTTAAATTCAAGTAATACCATCATTTTTTTTAATTTTTAATATAAATATCTTTTTCATTTTTTTGTTTTCCACTTTTACTTTTTTTCTTTAATTATGTGAAGTGACGATAAATATGAAGAAAATAAAAAAGATTGTTGATTATGAAGATGATGTCAAAGAAGCATAAGACGATGTTAATTATGAAGACGATAAGGATGAAGAGAATGATATTAAAGAAATAGAAAAAGATGAATACGAAAGATTTTTTTTTTTTATGTCATACTCTTTTATTTTTACCACAAAGGTTGTTTTCACTAATTTCTTTAGTCATGATTTTATGTTTAGATACTTTAAAATTTTTAGGTTTTCACTTGTAATCTATCAATCTTTGCATCTCCTAAACAAAATTCAGACGTAAATGACGTCAAAAAATCAAAAAAAGATGAATATGAAGAAGATGATGTTAAATACACCTTACATATATCTCACAAAAAGAAAATAAGTACAAATAATACTTGGACTTTTTTGACTAGTTTCTTTAGTTATCATTTTATGTCTAAATACTTTTAAACTTTTTGGTTTTTCATTTCCTATCTAACAATTCCATCTCCCAAACAAAACTTAAAAGAAAATGATATAAAGAGCATAATAAGATTAATACAAAAAAAAATAATATTGATTATGAAGATGTTGAAGACAAAGATAATAAAGAGATAGCTAAATATATTATACATATATCTCACATGTATCGCAGATATATCTTATATATATTTTATATATATCATGCATGTACCTCATATGTAACATTATTTAGCTACACACATATAAACCCAAAGAAAAATACATAAAAGAGAGATATAGATAAAACTTTCTACATATCACTTTTGGTGCTTGGTGTGGCGTGGGCAAGCGATGTTGTTACTGGTGCTTAGCGTAACATGGAGTGTCTGGTGGCTGTGCAATCTTCGTTATTGGATGTCTGATAGCAAAATGTAAGAATTTTTTTTAATAAAAAGAGCAAACAAATCTAGAAATGGTGAAATGAGAGAAGAACATAAAATCAAAACATAGTGGAAAGAGAAAATGACAAAAAAAAAGAGAAAAAAATGACAAATCTAAGTAATTGCAAGAGGGATATGGAAATGACCATGATGTTTGTAAAATATAGAGCAAATCAACATTAATAAAAATGAGTTTGTAATGGGAAATAGTTATAATTGTTTGAAAATATTTTTTTCATCATTTGGAACAACATCAATGAAAGCAAATCAATGATAAAAAATTAATTTTTAATTATTTAAAGTGAAATGTTGCAATATTTAGGAGAAAAAACATTAGCAATTTTTGTTTTTTATTAGCCTCAGGCACATTAAGCAGCATAAATCACTAACAGTAATATTATTTTAGTGAACAATAGTAAAAGTCATTTTATTGGAAAATAGTAAAGTGTGGATCAATCAAACAAATGAAGTTATAAATATTTTTTTTTTGTTGGAAAAGAAAACAATATGTGATGCAATTTTGACTGTAATGAAATTAAATATAATTACTAGATAGACATAAAAGAGTTGTGTCTGTCTTATAAAAAAGAAAAAGAAAAAGAAATAAAAAATAAATAAATATTAGAAAAAAAAAGAAAGAAAAAGTATTAAGGATGAAGCAACGTTTTGGAAGTGATACATTTTCTTCAAAAATAATATATGTAAGAACTATTATAAAAAACGGTAAATTTGGAATTGAAAAACACAAAAAAGTTAATTATATAATATTTTCAATTAAGTTGGAAAAATTGAATGAGATTCACAATTAATGATATTTGTGTCCAAATTCCATAATTTTAATCATTTGATATTAATAATGCAAATTTGAATTAGGTCCACCACTTTCATTTGTTGAACTTTGAGGGGTATTTTCATCATTTTGATAATAAAAAAGAAAATAGTAATAATGTATTTAACAATATTTGTGTTACAGTGTTACACCCGTGACCAAACATTTCTAATTTTTTCAGAGAGCGTCACAACCAAAGTCACAACTTAGACCACGGTTTGGAAGAACATTCATATCCATAACACATATAATCACGCCCATGAACTAGAACAGAGAAACATGTCAGATGCGAATTAAGAGTTGGTTCAACGACTACTTTTGTATTAAATGCACCTAAATGACTATAATTTATAGAGTGACTATAAATATAAGTCATTTATAAATTCCAACAAGAAAAACAACAATTATTTTCATCTTTAATCTTGTTGTAGTCTTATACGTTAATTATTTTTTCAACAATCCTCAACTTTTTTTTGTGAAAACTTAATTGTTCATAACTTCTGAGCATTGTAGGTTGGTGAGTGTTTTTCATTGTAATCAATTACTGAAAAGTGAACTTGGGTATATTGGGTTAAGATTGAGACAATTTTAAGGGATTATTGTGTGAGCCAAAAAATACAATGAATTGGGTTTTGTGTAATCTATTGAAAAACACAAAAGAATTTCTAGGTTAGGTGTTAGTCATTGAGAAAAACACCATAGTTGGGAATAAGTTTGAAAAAACTCATTGTAATACTTAGTGTTTTAGTGAAATACTTAATTGAGATTGGGGAGAGTAGTATGATTTGTTAATATCCGAACCTCTATAAATCTTGTGTGTGATTTCAATTAAACAAATTTTTATTTGCTAATTAATTCAACCCCCTTCTTGGTTCATTATCTGGACAATAATTGGTATCAGAGTTTATCTAACAACAAAACCTAATAAGCGCTAGCAAAAATAAAAAAAAATGACCGATGAAAGATTTCAAAGTCTCAAATCTTAATTTGATAGAGTGAACTATGCTCATTAAAAATTCCGGATGGAGATATATCTCGATAGTAAATGAATTGAAGTTTGAGATAATGTTCAAAAAGAATCGACACCACCAACCAAGAAAGGAGTTGATGGTGAAAAAAAAATTATTTCAAAAGATGATTGAATGTAGCCTTAACAAAAAGCTAATTTCAAAAACAAAAAGACAATGTTAATCCTTACAAGCTCTTTATATATTGAAGAATGTGGTAGAATCCAACATTGTCCTACCACATATAGCATGTGGAAAATATTGAAGAATTATCATGAATGAACCAAGCAAGTAAAATCTAAGAAAATTCAACTCTTACCTCGAAATATGAACTCTTTAATATGAAATCCAATGAATCCATCACTAACATGATGAATCGTCTTCTAGTCATCATTAATGACATGAGAAAGCTTGGAAAACACTTAAGTTTGGAAGATGTGAACACCAAAATTCTAAGAAGTCTTTCTATCAAAAACTATGGTTCAAGAGTTGCGGGTATAGAAAATGACAATAAAAATATGAGTATCATGCCTATTGATGTGCTTATTGGCAAACTTCTAAATCACGAAATGACGGTAAAAAAAGATAGAGAACTTGAAACCGAACCAAAAAAGAGAAATCATCTAGCACTCAAAGCTTCTAATTCAAAATCTCAAGAAGTAATTGAAGATGATGAAGAAAAAAGTGATGATGAGAATGAGGACATTGTTATGCTCTCAAGAAGAATAAAAAGAATGATTGAAAAGATACTTGATCATTCTCGAAACTTCAAACAAACAACTTTCAAACATTTCTCAAATGACTCTCAAAGAAATAAAGATGAGGTAAAGTGTTATGAATGCGAGAAAAAAAACATCAAACCAGAATGTCCAAAACTCAAGAAACACAATAAAATATTTCAAAAAGATGATGGGGAGAAATGTTACAAAGCTACATGAGATGACGAAAGCTCTTCAAGCAAAAAAAATGATAATGAAGGTGAAGATGTTTTCAACCTATGTTTTATGGCTTTAGAGGATCACTTCACGGATGAGACAAATCCTTCTTATTCATACTTTTTTTAATGATAATAGTGGTAATAATAATAGCAATAGTGAAAATGATGATGATGCGCAAAGTTTAATAAAAGTGTTGAATCTAAAATTAGAAAAATATAGAAGAAGATTTAAAACTTATAAAAATAATATTTTATATTTGAAAAATAAAATGGAAGTTTTACAAAAAGAGAATTCTGATTTTAAGATTTCTAATGAAACTCTTTAAAAATCTTTAGATAAGTAATTTTTTAAACTCTCGACTAAATTTTTGCTTAAAAAAAATAATATTTTGAAAAATGAAGTTGAAGAACTTATAAACTCATAAAGGAAAAAAAAGTTTACATACTCTTATAGTCTTTCAAAGACAACTTTTAATAAGACATGATCTATGCTTTAATGAAACATTATTTTCATCTCATAATACTATATTTGTTAAGTTTAGTGCACCACAAACCTTAAGAATTGAAGTTATAGTCCCATGAGCTAAGAGCATAGTACATACAAAACTCTTTATTCAAAGGAATAATAGTCAAATGTCACTTGGCTTAAGATGGAAATCTCAAAAGACCAATTATATTTTTATGTATAAAAGATATATACCTAAAAAAATACATATTCATCATGCATGTGTATGTGTAAATGCTACTGTTTTAAATGTTGTAGATAAATTTGAGATACCAAAAAATGTGTCTATTGTTGAAGATTTGAGTGGATCTTCAATATGTATTCTATTTGGTCGACAAATAATTGAATTTGTCGGTTTACTTTCTAATAATTTAATTCATGGTTTGAAGGATAAATATACTATTTTACTATTGATTACTAAAAGTCATGGAATGGACGTGTACTTTAAGTTGTTATTAGCAATTATACTGAGGTAATAACTTAACTTTCAAGGCTATGCACATTTTAAGAATCAAATTACATCGACCTATAGATATAAGCCAACCGGAAAGATAATTTTTTTTGTTCTTGTGTTGCTCATAAATCATTTTCCAACAGAAACAAATAGTAATAAACATTTAAATTAATTGATAAATGAATCACCTACTAAAAGAACTTGTATCTGGTAAATAAATATGTATTATATTTAATGTTAAATATTATAAGTTATATATAATAACAAACAAATACATAATAAACTTTATGTACACTAATATTAGTTACTTACCTATAATAAATCGTGTAGAACTTTTTTATAATAATAGTTTGATCTTTATACTATGTGCTTATTCTAAATATTATTTATCATAAAACACTAATTATTTGAACTATTATTTTAATACTTTATTATTAGTTATTTTATTAACTTTGTAGAATCATTATTTGGATTAATACTTTAATAATGTATTAATAGATTCAATTATATATCCTATTTAAGATATACTATGACACAATTTGTTATTTCCGATCCAACGCGATTACTATATATTGGTATATTATAACAACGAGAAATTTAAATAATTAGAATAAATTATGGCTGAAAATAAAAAGCATCGAACAATGTTTGATTTGTTCATATTATTCTTATTTAATAAATTACAAATAAATTTCTTATTTTTTCAATAATATATATAAATTAATTCTGAGTTGTTTGATACGTCTCTCTGATTAATTAATTTGATTAGTATAAAAATAAGATTGGTAGTTTAATTCAGTATAAAACTATAATAAACAACCAAACGCTGACCTTTTACAGATAATCCAACATAAATAAGTGGACGGACGAAAATCCCACCGGTCTTTCCCCATCCAAAATCATGAAACCCTAAATTCATTAATTTACACTTCTCTATTCTTCGCCTTCCCCTCTGGATCCATCCGTAAGTTCAAATCGCTTCTCATTTTTGTTCCTTCCTGATTTAGCTCTATCTGGCGCAGACATTTAATCAATAATTGATTTTGCTGGCCAACTCCATTAATGAGAACTGCATACTGATCGATCTTTTTATTAAGGTTTCTTTTAATTTTTGTAGGTTTTGTTGATTACACGAACTGATGGATGGGAACAAAGACGACGCGTTGAAGTGCTTGAAAATCGGCAAGGATGCGCTTGAATCCGGCGATCGAACTCGTGCTTTAAAGTTCATCACGAAAGCTCGTCGCCTTGATCCCACTCTTTCCGTAGATGATCTCTTATCCGAGATTGAGAAGGATTTACCCTCTGATCAAACGGCTGCGTCTACTAATATTGGACCCACCAGCACCACTGAGAATGAATCTAAAGTTCGTCAGAGGGTTCGGTCTAATGGGCCGACTTCGTCCGCAGCAGCTTCATCGTTCTCCTCCACGTATACGGAGGAGCAAATCATGATCGTGAGGGCGATCAAGAAAAAGAAAGATTTTTATGATATTTTGGGATTAGAGAAAACTTGCTCTATTGAAGATGTTCGAAAAGCTTATCGGAAATTATCTCTCAAAGTTCATCCTGATAAGAACAAGGCTCCCGGAGCTGAAGAAGCGTTTAAAGCTGTCTCTAAGGCATTCCAGTGTCTTAGCAGTGAAGAGAACCGTAATAAGTATGATCTGACTGGGAGTGATGAGCCTGTTTTTGAGAGACGCGCTACAAGGCATCATGGAGGACAGGGAGGATACAATGGGTATTATGATGATTTTGATCCTGATGAGATTTTCAGGCAATTTTTTTATGGAGGAATGCCGCCTGCAACTACCCAGTTCAGGACTTTCAATTTTGGGGGACGGATGGGGCCTAGAACAGCTGATAATGCTACTGGGTTTAATATACGTGCATTGATTCAGTTGTTGCCTGTTTTACTCATCTTGCTTTTGAACTTCTTGCCGTCTTCAGAGCCTGTTTATTCCCTCTCCAGATCGTATCCATATGAGTACAGGTATACTACGCAGGAAGGAGTTAATTTTTATGTGAAGAGTACCAAGTTCGATCAGGATTATCCGCCGGGTAGCCAAGAAAGGGCAGCATTGGAATTAAAAGTGGAGAGAGATTATGTATCCGTTCTTGCCCAGAATTGTAGGATTGAGCTGCAGAGGCAGCAGTGGGGTTTTATTCGCGAGACGCCTCATTGCGAAATGTGGCAGCACTTTCAGTCTGGGGCCTCGGTGGCTTGATGAATACAGACTAAGGTTAAAGTTAATATTTGTTTTAGATGTTACAACAGGGTTGAGATTTATGAGTTTTATGATGTAAAATTGATGGATAAGGTCCAATAAGTAATTATTCTTAATTATCATTTTACTTATCATAATTATGCTAATTTGCACCATATTTGGTTTTCTCTATGTTTGCTATATATAAACTGCTATTATATATTTGTTGATCAATAGTACCTTGGTAGGAGTAATGGGTGTGCAGATATATATTATCATTTTTACTATAGCAACCTTAATGATTATGGAATGCCTTGTGCAACATCAAAGAAATGCACTCTGCATCCTTGACGTATGTTATTCCTCAGAAAATTTGCAATTTTTTCTTGATTTTCCTGGAGTGAAGTACAAAATTACAAATGCTGCCAGGTTTCTTGGCTGGTATTGCTGTTATAGTCCATTATCTTATAATTGCTGTACATTTTGCATGCCGAAACTGGTTGTGATATTTCATGACATTAAAGGTTATATTGTTTGATTTATGTATTGAGAGCAAGTGATCATACTGTCAGTTTTTTTATTATTATTTTATTTATGAGCTCAGTTTTTAGTTTTCTGGCAGCTTAATGTGAAAATGTGTGGAAATTTTGAGTCAGAATCTGTATTCTTGTTCTTCTGCAGATGCGCGTTTGGTACAACTTGGTCAATGTAATTTAGAGGACGACTTGGAGTGTATGGAATTTATATGGAGGAATGGATAATATTTGTGATTTATTTATAGCTTCAATTTATTATCAGATCTGGATCTTTTTGATACCTTTATTTCCCTTAGCACATATATTTGATGCTAATAAACCTCTGATGTTGTAACTCTAGTTATCTCAGGCAGGGCTCTGGTTTGCTACAATGTGCGTGCTCTAGATTAAGCAAACCATTAGGCTACATTTCTCCAATTTGGTCAGCGATACTATATGCACTTATTTATATGAATTTGTGATATTTTCAGTTTCGCTTGCCACTTGTTATTCTTAAGAAGTTGCTATTCATGAGGCTTTGCTGTGAAGTGGCTTTGAGCAGGACCTTCTTTTATGGGATGGGATTTGCACTATTTTATTGTGCTACCGTTTGCATTGTGTTTCATTGCTCAATGGAAATCACAAATCTTCATATGCATGAATGTATTTTTATTTGGCTTATTATATATCGGGGCATAAGAAAGATATTTTGTTAAAACTTGAGTTGTGAGGTTCAATTAATTACTTGTATACACGAATTTAGCTGGAGTTTTGTTGCTACATTTATGTCTATGATTAGGTATAGAGATGTTTTCATGAAGTAGGATAAATTTCTTAAAGAGGGAAATTATGTCTTAAACTATTAATTTTTGTTGACAAGGTATTGGAGTATGATCTGTGGGATAACACCCTTTTTGTTTGATTAAACAACAGAACTTTGAATGAAATGGCTGAAACATTTAGATCTATTATCCGGACTTTGAGAAAATGGTTACCAGGATCTTGTATTGCTACTGACTGCAGTGTCGTGGTTTGGTATTATTGATGGTATGCGGTTCAAGGCGTAGGCTTTATTTGGATGGCTAATCCGACTGGCAAAAGGGATTAGCAACTTGTTGCTATTGGGCAGCCTAACTGATTCAAAAAAACTATGTTTCTCATTAAATACTAGTTGATTTATTTTTTTTCTTTTCCTAATAACAAATACACACACGCACTATATATATATATATATATAGGACTGTTTTTTAGGGACTACCTGTGAAGTCGTAATTTCCAAGTTGGTGAGGCTCTGAATGATTTTGATTTTTTGAGGATCCCATTACGTTACATTGTCTATGTTGAGAGACCATATTGAACTCTGTTAATAGGTTTCAGTCTTTTGCTTTACTTATGCAAGTAGAATAGCCAACAGGGTGGCTGATAAACTAACCAATCTATGTAAATCAAATTTGTTTTCAAGGGATTGGTTAGTTAACCCACTCCCATTTTGTCTAACTAGCTTCCTAATAGTCTCTGTCCTGTTTGAATGAAGGTTTCAGTTCAAGTTGTAGGCTCTCATCTTTCTTTTTTTTTTTTTACTTTTTTGATTGTAAACTGGAAATTTCATTAAACATTAACGAGTGCAAGCTAGCAGGGATGGAGTTGCATTGGGGCATTGGGCCCCCTAAAATTTTTGAAATTTTTAGGAATAGTTTAATAAATTTGACATTCGTTAAAAAAAAAACCATAATATATCATTTTATTTTGAATAATATTGTACATTATTTTTATTTCACTGCTATACTTTCAATACTTTTGTACATCTATCTTTTTAATTGGACCCCTAAGTAAAATTTATGTTCTGCCACTATCTACACTGGTTAGTAACCCGAACCATAATATATAGCATATAATATAACGTTTCCTTAAATACGTAGTGAAGTAATTTCAAAATGTTTGCTTGTCTAGGTATTGCATAGCCTCCAAACTAGGCTTTTGTAAATTTCCCTATTTCCTTTAATCTTGAAGAGAGCTGTAGGAATTTGTTGAATATTATAAGAACCATGGAAGAGAATGATTTCTTACCCTCAAATTTTTGGGTCTGTTTGAGCTGCCTCTCTCTTCTCCATTTTAAGCTTAAAGTGGAGGTTTCTGTTTAAATACTAACTTCCACATAGGATTAGTATGTAAAAATCGCTTTCCTTCTCCATGGTTTTCGCCAACTAAAATTTTCCAGGGTTAAAGAGAACCAAAATTTACGAAATTCTTCATATCCACATTTGCGATAATATGCAGATTCTCATATCTAAGGGAATGCGCTTTGCAACTGTGGAATGACATTCATCAAACCAGTTACAGATATTGCAATCAGGGAATGATACAAGAGGATACAACCATGAAAAATAATATAACTTCTGAAGTCAAAAAAAAAAAATATTTAGCATTCATATAATATATTCTCTAAAAATAGATATGTCCCATCAACTCCGACTGTAGTCTATATCTAAATTCTTTCTCTCGTCTTGAAAAAGAGGACATGTTTGAGGCATGCAACTAGCTGCGAATGTTTTTTTTGCCTAATCTTTTGAAATGATGATCAGAAACCCCAGAACACTTATAAGCATGTACTGCAAGCGAAGGCAAAGCAAAATTAAATATCACGTCTTAGATTCAGCTTGAAAATCTTCTGCTTGCAAAACATGTTTTTCGTATTTCTTTTTCATTTTCTCAGGAAAATGTCATTAGTCAGTTCTCTGTCAGAAACTAGGAAAGTGTGTGTTTACTGCAATTAAGAGTGAAAAAGAAAATCTCATTTTCTTTAAAAAGCTCCAAAACTACCTTGAGAAGGGGCTTCTCAGTCATAATTATTGTCACCCAACCAACATAGGGTAAGAACCTGTGGAACAAGCAATCAAAAATCACATAAATCACTAGGAAGCATACTCCTGCCAGGTTGCCACAATTAATATTCTAATGAGCAAATTGACTGCAAGAAAGAATGGTAATAATCATAAAACCAAAACAAGTACAAAACAAAAACATTTATTTTGTTCAACATATTAACCACTCTAGATAATTTCACTATGCCTAGATGTTCAATTGATTGATCACATGATGGATTAAAAAAACAGTTCGAAGACAGTATACGCAGAAGCGTAGTCATATTCAACTTCATTATGGTAACTCTTGACAAACTGTCACAAAAATTCAGATTTTACATTTTTGAACACCAGATGTCAACCATTTTAGATGATGTTTTAGAATTGGTCTGCAACATGGCAATATTATTGGAGGTGTAATACCCAATAGCTCTCCCCATGATTTGTTGATGCTTCAACCAATGCTGACCGCTAGCATATAAAACCCTATCATCTACCTCATTGTTATCTCCTGATGAAAATGAAAAACGATCACAGAAGGAAGCATCAATATGCTGAGAGAGCAACGGAACTAAAATCATATATATATCAACAACAAATGTATTCGAGACTCGAGAGTATTTCCTCAATGTCCAATCTGGCTGAAGCAGTTGCTTCAAATTTATCTTTATTAAAAATAAATGTAGGACTTCAAACTAGCTCAGAAATAATATTGATCTGACAGTAGAAGAAATATCCCAATCAAAGATTTAGCAGCTTTATATGTGGTGGAATTTACCTATATTCAAATAACATGGTACCTTTTGTGAGGATATCAATGTCACTGGTATCTTGTCGCTCATGAACCTACCAAGAATAACAGGATAGAAACATATGCAAATTTTTTTGTTAATCTCAACTTTATAGCTAGGATCTAAGCTGGGAAAGCAGCGAGTATCACTACCAAAAAATTCCAGTTACAGCCTTTTTTTTAATATGCTGAAACAAGATTTCGCAACTCCGGAAGAGAAATTCAGAAAGCACAAATCTAGAAAAAACTTAAATCAGATAATATCTTAAATTTTCTATTCTATTTATTTGGTCCTAAATATAGTCCATGTTGCGTGATAACCAATTAAGAAATGATGGTTTGAAATTTTTGGAATGTCACACAATTCACAACTGTGGATGAATATCCATTTACAATCTGAATTTTATAGAGAAATGAAAGTGAGAGTCATGCTTCCTTGGGAAAAACATTAGCTGTGCTAAAATTGAACAGAAGAGACAGAATGCTGGACTCATATGTCATGAGTGTAGTTGTTTTCCTTCCTATATGCGTAAAAAAATCACAAATTTAATTTCTTTCATTTATTTGAAATGGATTGAATTGTCAGTAAGTGTTCCAATGTTTAAAGTTGTCAACCCTATTCATACTGATCAACATCAGTGGATAACAAACAAGCATAGATGAATACAATAAATGGAATATTGCACATATTTTACCTCAATTACTCGATGGACAATTGGAATATCACGCCCCTAAACAATATGCAGAAGATATGTTAGTACCTCTGAACCAGAAAGAGAAAATAAGTTAATTACTTCTCCTTAAAGAAATCAAATTATCAACTTTTGTAGTTGAAATATAAAGAAAATAAAAAAGGCAACAAATTGATCAGAGACAAAACTCGTGATGCTCATATGAACATATTAGGATCTCTAAAAATAAGAACCAACTGTGGATAGCAGAACAACGAACATGCATCTATGTTAAACACAACAATCTCTCCTGTCCGAACGGGATCCTTACTCATATGCAAGAACAAAATGTCACCCTGCAGCACCAAGAAGATTTGGATCAATGGATGGTAAAAAGTTAACAATAAAAGAATTACTATGAAGAAATGAGAAAGTTGAAAAAAAAAAAAAGAAAGAATTTCCTGGCTCTACCATACCAGTAACTTATCACCATGATTTGAAAAAGACTGAGTCCTTCCAGTGATCACTTAACTCACAAAAGTTGAATTTATTGGTTATAAATCAATCTAATGAATGCTTCAGATGATTCACAAAATTCAAAATTATTGACTGCTGCTCCATTCCCAATTTGATGTGAACAGCTGCCCCTAACTAGGTTCCTTCAAAGATAAGGCTTTTTTTGCAATATGCAACCAAAGCATCGAATTCATTTTCATAAAGAGTCCATACAATGCATATTTCTTTTAAATGAACTAAATAGTTCAACATTTAAATGCATATTTCTTTCATTTCAACTATTTAGTTTACATTTACCATCTGCACTAGAGATTATTTTTCTAAACAGGAAAAATCATATGAATTGACAAAAGTAGTCATATAATCAATTCTGCAAATTAAAAACTATGAAGTAAAATGGACTCACTCGTTGGAAAGCGGGTTCCATACTTTCTGTGAGCACAACTACAACAGGTGACTCACTGCCAGTTATTAACATCAACGCCTTCCATATTATTACAGCTGAAGCCACAATCACGCCTGTAACATTTTGCACCAATAAAGGAATGAAGAAACCAATTTTTTTTTTAAAAAAAAAGATGAAAAATAACTAAACTTAAAAAATGATTGGAGAGATTGAAGATTAGTTGACAGTAACAATCTGGAAAATGGCCTGAGAGAAAAAGACGAACCAAGATTAATAGCTTGAGAGAAAGCTTGTTTGATCTGAATAGATTTGATAGAGTCAAAGGTCTCCTCCATCCACCCCATTTTCGCACCTCTGCTATTCGCTTCTTGTACTTTTCAAATGTTTCAGCTAAGGTTGGAATTTTATTTATTTCTTGAGATTGATAGGGCAGAGGAGGAGGAGGGGAAAAAAAAAAGAAAAGGAAAATCTGAATGCTTAGGTAATTTTCTAATATAATCTTCATAGCAACTTTTAATTTAACTCCATTATTAGCTTTTATTTAATCTTTTGTAAAAAATTTGACATATATATTAATGGGATCCAAATTTGAGAGACTCCCACCCTATCTTTTTTATTTTTCCAATTTATTTTTTCTTCTTAACTACGATGTATATATAAATGTTTGAAATTATTATTGGTTGTAAAAGATATAGATATACTTTTTTATTTAATTAACTAATTTTTTAAAATTTTTTATAAATTATTTTATAAATATATTTAAAAAAATTATTTATCAGTTTTTTTTCTAAAATAATTTTAAAAAATTAAAAATAAATTATTTTTTTTGGAAAACTTTTTTTCAAAATGTAATTCCAAACAAAATCTATGTTTTTGCATATTAATGTCAAAATGTAAAAATATGAGCAAGGGAACTTTATATCAAATTTTCATTAAAATAATTAGGAAATTAATAGAAAGTTGAATTGAAATGGAGCATCTGAGTGATAAAAAAGTTTATAAAGCCTTCAACATGACTTGAATTCGGGTCTGGCTGTCCACATAATTAGAAGTTTAATTCTTCTCTCACATTTATATTGTAAAAAAAAAAAAGAAATTATAATAATCATGATTAAAATGATAAGAAAGATATAATTTTAAATTGTAAAAGTACCCAAATGTCGAGATTTTTTTCTGTAATTGCCCCAGACAAAAATGTTAATAGAGGTTTTTACCTTCCTCAACTTAGAGAGGGCAATTTAGCCTTTTTCCATATAGATTTAATGAAATATCCACAAAGTCAAATATTTGCGTGGGACCAAAAGGAGTGCGAGAAGACTGATATATCCTTTCATGCGGCTCTTATTTATTTGTAGCTTAAACCCAGGGTTTCGTGCTTCTCCTTATTTCTTGCAAAAACCCTAGCCTCCGTCGTCTTCTTCATTCGCGAAAATGGTTTGTTTTCTCTTTAATTAAACCAACGTACACATTCTTTTTTGGTGTTCTGCTTTTGGGTTTATATCTTGTGCTCTTGATTTTGCAGACTGGAGAAGCTGTCAACCCGAAAGCATACCCACTTGCGGATTCTCAGCTCACAATCACAATATTGGATCTTGTTCAACAAGCTGCTAACTACAAGCAGCTCAAAAAAGGAGCCAATGAAGGTTAGCCCTGCAAATTTCTACTGCTATTTTCTTCATTAATTGTTGTTTATATGAATGTTTATTTTCGTCTTTAACATCAATAATGTTGGATTTCAGCGACGAAGACCCTTAATAGGGGTATCTCTGAGTTCGTGGTCATGGCTGCTGACACTGAGCCCCTTGAGATTCTTCTCCATCTACCATTGCTAGCTGAAGATAAGGTCTGTATTATTTTTTTCCCCTTTTGGTTCGGTCTTGGTTAATTTTTGATTCTACCAGCATATTCTCAAATTCCAATCTTACCCTATGATGCTAGTTCTTATGAGTAAAAGAGAAACTATGTATGTAGTTTTAGACGGCTTTGTTAAGGTTTGAATTTGAGGACATTTTATGTTGGCTGTGGTATTTATTAGTTTTTGTTAATTAGAATTCCAATTAGTTTTGGGCATGAGACCGTGAGTGAAATAGGTTTCATTGTATGTATATGTCCTATTTCTTTTTTTTTTTCTTTTCAATGGATGAAAAACGACTTCTTGTCCATATATTCAAATTATGGGTATAATTGTGAGATTATGCCCTCATCTTTTGTGAATGTTTTCACTTGTCTAATGAAATATTGATGACTTTCATTTCATGAGTTGAATGTAGATAGTCATTCTTTTCAGCCAACTGCATGATTCTATGTTATTCTTTTGCTGACATCTCTGATTTGCTTATAAAAGTGCCATTGCATGTGAATCTGTATTTGTGATTGTATCCCTAAAATTATAATGGTCAGAAGGTGGATCTGTATAAGGTTAATTGGGTTCTAAACATTCCACATGCATCAAATGATTCCCAATATCATAAGATGTTATTAAATGGAGATAACTTCAAAAAAAATTATTTTTTATCTTCTGGTGAAAATCCTCTAGTGCACAGTTATTTTTCTTCTAAAAAATTGTATTGTAGTTAATGACAATAGCTTTATATTTTTTAATAACGCCAACAGTGATTTTGTTTTTGTTTATCCTGTGTAACAAATACTGATTCATTGAAGTTCAATTTTGGTAATTCTCTGACAATCTGTCAAAAATCTGAACTGCTTATTTGACATTATTGTTTAACTTTGGCAGAATGTGCCTTATGTATTTGTCCCATCAAAACAAGCACTTGGCCGAGCTTGTGGTGTCACAAGACCTGTTATTGCTTGTTCCGTGACATCAAATGAGGGAAGCCAATTGAAGACACAGATACAACAACTAAAGGTATTTTTCTCTTCCATATTACTGCAATTCGTGGTGTGTATTTTGATGAATTTTAGCTAGAAAACTGATTATTCATTTGTGAATGCAGGACGCCATTGAAAAGCTCTTAATATGAGATATTATGAATGAGTGTTCGGTGTGATGGGCCTCTTGGACTCCAATGGAGGCTTTGACTGATGAAGTTGTATCACTAGAAAACAAACCTCTTTTTAAGATTACTTTCATCTAGGTTCTTTGGTTTCAAATTTTCCATATGCATTGTGACAGAGAATGCTCATATGATAATTTTCTAGGGCTATGAGATAAGTCTGCTGTGAACTTATTATATGATTTGTTTAATGTGAGTTGTTTGCGAGCTTCTGTCTATAGATAATTTTGGAAGATTGTCGCAAAGGATTTGTTAAATGTGACATAATTAAGGGCCCGTCTGACATTGCGTTTTTCAAAATCAATTTTGGAGAAAAATTTTTTATTTTTAAATTTTTTGAATTTTGAAAACTGTTTTTGAAAAAAAGTAGGGAAATATATATATATATATATTTTTTAAAAACAGTTTTAAAAAAAATAATTTATAAAAAATTAAAAAAATCGGTCAATTAAATCAAAAAAATTTTAAAATTGCGTTTTATATATCTAACAGAAATTCCAAATATTTACTAAATTTATCTCCGAAACATGACTCCTCTATTGTGCATTAGGTCATTTGGCAGGATGAGAACTTGCTTGCATTTGAAATGAACCTTGTTTCCTTACATACAAGTTTTCACAAGTTTGCTCCGATTATTTGTTGTGCCAGCGAGGTGTTTCCATCCAACTGTTAATTTGTGCAGGCAGAATTTAGTTTAAATGTTTAAATTCATTGACCCATTAAAACCTCAAATTCGCATGAGTTGCAGTACTTAAAAAGTGGAAATTGGTTCAGTACAAGTCTATCTTATGGGTGTTTTTATGAGTAGCAATGAATTAAATAATAGCTTGTTGGTATACTATCGGTTTCGTAAAATTTTATGGAGTTAGTTTATTTGGAAACACTTGACAAGTTTGACATTAATAAAAATTTTCTATTTCATACTTGAGAATTTATGGAATTGGTTATATTTTAGTGATTTGAATACATAGTTCAATCCATGGTTATTAAACTGCAGGAGAGGGAAAGAATGCAACTATTTATCACTACACCAATTAATGATATTTGTTTTGGCTTTCACAAAATTTTATATATGAAGTTACAAATTACTAATTATAATTTTTTACATAAATTATTTTATTTCTATAAAAAATTATTCTAATTAAGAAATGAATTATATATATATATATATATATATAATTAAAATAATAAATAAAATATATACATTATTATATTTGAGAAGGTCTTTTGAACATGATTATTGTGCATGAAATTTATTTATTATAAGTATTTTTTACAATTTAATACATATATACATGTTTAAAACTATATTTTAATAAAATTTCACTTTTTTAATTTCAGTTTGACTTCAGTTGAAGTCTTTGACCCTGATTTTTTGTATTTTCTGATTCATTAAACGGATCGAATTTGAAAATATTGGTTCAATTTCTTGAATTCGATTGGATTATTATGTTGTCAATAATGATTTTAAATTTGGAAGGCAAGCGAGAACATGCTCGTTCTACAACTTTATTCTACTAGGATAGACAGTTACTGATTTCCTCATCTGAAAACCTGAAATTCTTCATTATCTCCGTCTCATTATAGAGACTAAAATATATTATCACAAAAGAATGTATCAAGTGGCCGTGCCGGAGTGGTTATCGGGCATGACTAGAAATCATGTGGGCTCTGCCCGCGCAGGTTCGAATCCTGCCGACCACGTTTATCAGTTTTCCTTTTTTTACATTTCCACATATAGAATTGTTTTTGTAAGTTATTCTTTCCAACCATTACAGGAACAATATTTTAATTTTTACCCCATCATTAGAGGGTCCAAATTCCTTCTCTATCTCTCATCTCTTCTTTTTTTTTTTTTTTTTTTTTTTTTCCCGAGCATATATTTTCAAGATAAATGAATATGTGATTCACTTTTCAAAAATTACAAATACAAAATTATCACTCCATCAAAGCATCAGGGTATTCATTTCTCTCTATGTCCCATTTTTTGGTACTAAATCATTAGAGCATTCTTTCTCCAAAATTTCATTTCTGATCCTAAGCATTTTGCCATTCTACATATCTCCTCAAATTGCGGGAGGAATTTGTCCTCCGAGGAAAATGCATGTGAAGCCAAGGATGCAGCAACATCACCAACATCCACCCAACTAAATCCTATTTCCTTTTTTAAGTCCCTTTTTTCTCATCCCTTTTCTTAGTTTTGCCATCTCTTCCCATTCTCCCCTCAGCATACAAGTTCATCAACACATATGAGCCTGAATCTGTGGGCTTAGCTCTGCGACACAGATAGCCCTGGGTGTCCTGGAATGCGACTTACTAGCTCTTCTGCCTCCTTCAGTCGCCCTGAGTGACCTAACATATCTACCATACAAGAACAATGCTTTTAGCTTCTTGAGACAATCCATTTTGTGCATAACCAGAAGTTAAAGCATTCCATATTATGATCTCTTTGTAGTTAAGCTCCTGAAAACCTTTACTGAGTCTTGTATGGATCCAAACTTAGTATATATGGTGATGTAATACAAACACTTGATTCTAATCAAAAATTATTCTTTATACAAAACCCATGAGTTGTCTTGCCTGATTCCCCCAAATCCTCAATTGTTATTGCATGGATTAAACTAACAAATGTAACTTCATTAGGATAAACACCTACTGATCTCATCTCATTAAAGAGGGGCACCGCATTTTCCTCATAAATAGATATCATCGAAGTCCATGAGATTACATTGCGCTCATCCATATTTTGAAACACCAATTTGACTTCTTCAGTGACCTCACACTTCCAGTACGTTGAAATAAGAAAGTTGCCAACCGAAGCATGTCTTCCATATCCTCTTTTTATACTCAAACCATGTACCCGTCTTCCAAGTTCTAAGTTTCTCTCATGACCACAAGCTGAAACTGCACTACTACTAAATGAGACGTGATCAAGTTTTATTCCTCTTCTAACCATTTCAATGAACATCCAAATCGCTTCTAACCCATTTATTCCTTCTTGGGTATACCCTGATATCATGGGATTCCATGAAACAATATCCCTTCCTGGCATTTCATCAAAAACTTTTCTAGCCTCCAATAAACGTTACCATTTTTATAAGTGCACTTTCCGACAAAAACTTCAATTTAATCCAACTTTCAATATACAAGAATGCAATTGTAATCCAAAGAGAAACTCTTCTTTCCTGGAACAAAACGCAAGTACAGTAAAAGTCACAGCATCAAAAACTATGCCACTTGAATTCATCTTGCGATCAAAATTTAAAGTATCGTCACTCCTTTGAAAACCGGAAAGCCCTGTATTCCAAAAAACAATATCAGGATCAATTAAATTATAAAAAATGCGTAAAGCTTCATTAAACTATCCAGATTTGCAGTACATATTCATTAGTGCACTAGGGACCGTACCATGCGAACTAAATCCAGAAGTAACAGCAAACCCATGGATTTGAGACCCACTTAATGGGTCTCCGAAGCATGCTTTGAGAGCCAGGGCGATAATAACTTCGTCAATGCCACTGATAAAACTCAACTGAATCTGCTTCTTAAAGATTTCTAGAGCTCGAAACGGGAGATTTTTTTTGTATAGTATCGACCATGGCCCTGCGGATATAGGCAGCATTTGGTTAAGGACATTTGTCGAGCAATTGGTACGTATTGCTATTCGTTTGGAAATTTTTGAAAGCAGTACACCGTTGATTGGTGATTCTACGCAGAATACTGCAATATCGTTGGCGGGAGATCATTCCAAGAGCAAAATCAAGAAAGAGAATCCACTAGCCTCCGTAGGCATTCCTTCGTCCTCCACCATCGGCTGCTCCACTCTCGATTAACGACTCTTCTATATAATAATAGTCCACGGCCAATTCACCATCACTGATGGGCCTGGAATTATGGATGATGGGCTTTCTTTAGCCCAATCTCTATCTCTTTTTATTCATCCTCCTTTTGCTGTTAACTATTCTAACAAAAGAGTTTTTTTTTTGAGAATAAATGTTCTTTTTAAAATTAAAAATAAAGATTTTACTTATGAAAGTAATCTAAATAGAATTGTTACTTCTTGGAGTGTTTGATAACATAGTTGAACAGTTTTTGTCTATATTTGATACAAATAAATTTCACATTAATTATCTGAATTTATTCACAAATTTCTTTTAAAATTTACCATTTTAATATATTTATCATTTTTTTTGCATCTTACATTTATAGAAAAAAAAGGAGCTAAAAGTGTGGGCGTAAAAAAAAAACATGTTAAATTTTAAATGATAAAAGAATTTAATTATATTTATTTTTGAATTTACCTAAGTTTTATGTGCAATTATTATTGGATTAATAAATTTACTCATTAAGCAAACAAATATTTTATGATATAAGAAGGTAATACAAAATTTTACGATTTTGATAAATTCAGTGGCCAATTGGTTAAGCTTTGTATCCGCTTAGGCCTTTAGCCTACGTAAGGCATCAAATTGGCAACAACTTGAAACTGCTACAATTATTTAAATTAAAACTTTTAGACAAATTGAATGTAAAAAATAAATTTTAGAAAATTATTTGCCTTATTGCACTCATTTTTTATTTTTATTTTTCAGAATTATTGGTTCGCTTAAAAATAAGGTAGCATTTCTAAAGTATTGCATTTAAGAATTTAATTTTTGGATTTTGACAGTACTTTTAACATTTTAGTTTTAAGTTGAAATTTATTTTGTATTTTCCGATTTTGATTGTCAATAAAAATATGCTTAGTTTGGTTTGAAAATCAAACCATTTTCACTTCTCATTATTTCATAGGTATTGAGATTTTATAAATTTTTCACTGTAGATTTGTTCCAATTTCATGAAGTTAAGTCTATATATATTTCTTTTTATGGGCTTTTAATGATTGTTGTTTGGTTTATGAGAAATTTAAAAGGAATATTTTGAAAAAAAAAATTGTTTTATAATTAAAAATTTATTAGAATTTTTATGGATTTATTTTTAATTATACATTAAAAATATTTTGTTTGGGTGAACAATTTTCATGTATGAAATAGGTGTTTCCATTTTGTTTATATTTAATTTTTATGAAATCGTTATCATTGTATTTGTATATATAAAATACGTAGTGTTGTTAATTAGTTTATATAAAAGTATAAAACCATTACTATATATTATACATGACAAATGTTGCCATTAGTTTGGGCAATATGATCATTTCGTGGTTATTATTATTATTATTATTATTAGGTATTCTAACAAAATTTGAATTTGAGATCTCGCCATAGATCAATAACATTAATAATACTGAAATAAAACTCATTGATGAATAACTATATTTGTTTTGTTATTGTTATGTCCTATGACCCAATCATTTAGGTTATTAACACTTAATTTATGCAATAAAATAATGACATTCTTTATGCATAAATTTTTATCGTTTACGTTGATAAAACCCATAAAATAATAAAAAGTGTAGAGAGAATCATAATGGTGAGATCTTTATTACACATATGATATTATTCTTAAATTCATAATTATAATATTAATAAAATTGGACATTCTTGATTCAAATAGAATAGCACATATTATATCGTTTTTTTACAAAGTTGTTCTCATAAACTATGGTGTAGAAATTAACATCTAAGCTAATATGTGGATACTTCTTAATAAGAATAAGCACATTAGATTGACATACAAAAAATTAAGAATCCATATAAAAATTTATTTTAGTGTTAATTAATGTTACACTCTCTTTACAATAGTTGTGTAAGTGATCCTTAGAACTCGTTTGGTTTAACTGTTGAATGTAACTAGTGATTAATAATTAATTGCTAGTAGCGATTTAATACTTGTTATTTAATAAAAATAATTGAGTTATTATTGTTATGACATAAAATTGCTAATAGAGATATCATTTATTTAATTTAATATATACATTATTTTATAATATATAAAATAAATAAATATATATATATAATATATTACTTATTTGATATAATTATTTATTTTAACAAATTAAAAATCATTGTAGTAGTAGTAGTAGTAATAATAATAATAATAAGAGTAACTAAATAAAAAATGAATTCAAATTTTGTTTAATTTTTTTTATATATAAGGATAATTTAGTGTAAGCATAATTTGATATTTGTATTTAAAAAAGTTTTCAGGTGATCGAAAAAGGCTCCTAAATAAAGATTTTCAATCGGTAGCTATTTGAAATTTCAAACAGTTATTGGTTGTTGTTCAAAAAAATTTACTAAATGCATATGTATTAGCTGTTGAGAAAGAAAAATCTATCAGTTACACTGAACAACTGAACCAAACACCTTCTTAGACTTGAAATGTATCTTGAGCATGTAGTATAATACTTTGACTCTACAGGATGTTATCCATAATGGGGTCACATACTTTTAAAGATTGGTATGAAATGAAACTCGTGAAAGATAGATGAGTGGTCAATAATTCATCATCCTTAATAGCAAGAAAGTCTATTTCATGACCTCCTGAAGGAAATATTGATTCAAGAAAACTTTGTGCAAGGTGGGAAAGAAATTTGAAAGGATGTTTCAAATTTCTATTTCATTGGAATCGTATATTTTGGAATCAATAATCAAACATATAATTGACCTCATGAAGTTGACACAAATTTCATACTTCTTGACTAATTAGGTTATAGAATGATGGAATGATTGAATATAATTACGTGGAAACTGTACATAGCAGGATTTAAATCAAACCACTTTCACTATTCTCATCACTTGGATGGTCATAATTCATTGCTAGATGTCAATTTTACTATATAAATATGAATATTTAGAAGAATTAATGACAATTTAAAAAGTTCAATTTGTCAAATCCTAATTAATTATGATTACAAGTCATAGCTAATGTATATGAAAATTTAATGAGTTAAAAAATAATTGAAGAAAGACTAAAAATAGATATAATTAAGTAGGAACTTAATTACATATAGTATGAGATGCTTATGGTATTAACATGTAATTAATTTTTTTTAAATAAACTTAGTCTATTATACTAATCCAATCATATAATAATATGTATGCAGATTCATTAATTATTGTATTCACATCAATAATATAAACAAAACAATTAAATATCTTGAATTAATTTATAGATGATATAGTGAGCATGATTAAAGATACTGATTTATAATTAGTCATAATCCCAATGAGATCAAGGTTTTAACTTGTTACTCTCGTAAATAGACATCATATCTTATTAGCAGTCTCCTCCGATAATTTTTTATTAATATAAATTAAAAAATAGGAGGAGATTATTCGCGATGTTAGCAAATGCTTCATCTTTTTGCCCTCGCCTTCAATGATCTCTTTGTTCATTGTTGATGTGGATTACAAGCTGGACAATTGTACAGCTGGTAGTTTGCTACAACCTAACTTGAAGGAATCAAAAGAGTATCTACGAGTATCTAATTTAATAGCTAAAAGGCAAGCAACCAAAGCATCTAGATTTATACAAATTGAATAAAATAATTCAAAGTTTATCTAGATTTATAATAATTTTTATTATATTTCAAATTGTTAGTTAAAAAAAAAAAAAAGAAGCCTATTATCAGTACTATGCTATAACAACATATAGTTACCCAATATAATTGCTTGTAAAATTTCATAAAGGTTCAAAGATTTAAATTAAAATATCCTAAATCCTTATAATAATAGTTTGGATGATCTTTGTTTTTGAATCAGTTTTTTTAAATTCGATTTTTATGATGAGGTTAAAAGTTTTTATGGATATTCTATTTTGTTCCTCCCCATATGCATTCATAAAAGATTTCTTGATGAACTTTAAGAAACAAATAGAACAGAATTAGTTGCAATAATATAATATGATATAAGAACAAGAGTTACGCGAATTAATTAACAACTCTATCTTACTAATTCTACATACTATAAATAATGCTTTATTATCTCCAATAAATTAATATTCTATAATGGAAATTCTTACATTAATTGGCATTATAACCCATAATTTGTCAGTGTATAAAATTTCTTAATTATGAAATGTACAAAACGTACACTTTATTATTATTATTATTATTAGTTCAGAAAATGAACATGAAATTAAATCACCAAGGAGCTCCCCACCCTTATATCTAATACATCTAAATATGAATGAACACATTTGCGAATTTTAAAGCATAAACATATATAGTAAAAATTAATTAGACATTTATTAATATAAATGAATATAGTTGCAAATGTCTCTAATACTATATTGAAAATAAAATTTGGATCTAATTTAGTACTCTTAAAAATTAGTTCAGAAGAGGAGAATTTCTCAAATTATTATGAATAGTAATATGCACCATATATAACCGATCTATATAGGATATACATTTTACCACACTCTCTCTTCACATAGCACCAATTTTTTTCAAAAAAAAAAAAAAGAAATACAGAGCATAAAAATAATAAAATTGAAAATCCACTGACGTAAAACGAATATAAACAACAACACAAAACTCCATTTTCAATCATTTTTATCTTAACAGTTAATTAACAAAAATTAAGCACCAAAAAATGGCAAACATATCTGGTCACAATCTTCGAATAGGACAGACAGAGCACATGTATGAGGCTACCTTGGGTGGGAAATTGACCCCCCGTCGAGCCACTCTCAAAAACTACGTCTTCTTTACTTGCATATTAATTAATTACAAATCAATTATTGATCACTGTCCCAGCTTAACAAGTTGGTGGGAATTTGTAAGAAGCGAATCGCATTAATTAATTAAACAAAAGCAATATGATCCACATTTTTTAAAATTTTTATTTGGCAACATCTATATATTCCACTATTGAAACTACTAATTATATGATATAATTAATCATCATTATTTGAAAGAACCAATTAAGATAATTATACTAGAAGATATGCATTGCTATCATGTCATGAAATCTATGCACTTATACTAGAAGATAATACATGATGATTTGTATATGATGCAGAATTTAAATTACTATAATTAAATAAATTAACATATCGCTGTGAATTTAAGTGGGATTTGGCATAGGTTTTTATAAAATTAATTATCAGTTTACGCATGTAGATTTAAGAGGAAACGTGTGGCTTTGGCCTAGCCAGACCAAGCATATTCCTTGTTTCAGCATAGTTGATTCATGCATGGATTCATGCTTTAATAGCATTAAAGGCTTTTACAATAAAATAATGCAAGTGAAAATTGAATAAATAGAGCACTACCATTAATTTAATATGACAAATTGAGAAATTTAATGGATTGATTACTCTAGAAACATCATTTATAAATGATAAGTGTATATCTCAACAACAATTATAGTCTGTTGGCGGCATGTGCATATTTTAATTTGAGTTAGGTTTCAAATTTGAATCTCTCCTTCTCCAGTTATAACTAAATAAAACTATTACAGTGTTGTATAACAAGATGATAATGTTATATATAGATAAAATATCTGACTGCTTTACATAATAAATGATTTAATATGGAAATGATAATGTTAATTATATATATATAGATGCTTTACATAACAAATGATTTAATATCAAAATAGAATAAAAGGTTTACGAAAATCAGTTCATTTTAAAGTCAATTTAATTAACATATAATGTTAATGCGCAATCAAATTATCTTATTTTATGGCGAGGGAAGTTGGTTTAGACTTTGGAACAGAGGTCCGCATCAAGGTTATGTAATTAGTGCCTCTACCACCAAGGTGCACGTACGGCTAATTAGCGACATAATATATGAATTTATAAATGAAATAACAACCAATTCGGTTCTATCGACTGGACGAGAATCACTGATTCGATCTCCGGTCTGGTTCTAAATACTTACAGGTAGCTGCAGTGTGGGAAATATATTGGCATATGATGTTTTATAATTATTATTTTTAATAAAGATAACTATATTTACATAATCTTACCCAATAAGAATTTTAGATTGTTGGATGGAATTTTTTTTGTGCGCATTTCACCTGATGATAATATATGAGAAGAGAATGTATCGATAAAACATTTATAAACTAATTAAACTTTGCATTCTAAACTCATATACTTTGATTAAAATGCGTGACCAAATTACTTTAATCTATACAAAGCAATAATTTCAGTTCATCGGATACTCAACTTGATTAAATGAAATGCTCTGGTCCTTTTTTGACTCTTTCTTCCATTCGAGTATTGGCTGAACTTGGGTATACGTGGAGAATTAAGAGGGGAACACGTGTCAAATAGCTGATGAAAAAACAAACATTATGAATAAATTAATTCATACTCTGGAGTGGCAACAATTTTCCATGTCGCATGTTGCATGTTGCCAAATTGCTGGTCGGTTCAATTGGTTTCACTGCTTGTCTGTTGATACGTGTGCATGTGCATTCCCTCTAACTGATTTGGCACGTGTAAAGAAGTCCGACCGCAATTGCACATCTCTACGGCACTGTTAGTTGGTTTAGCAATCATAATTAGGTATTAGTAGTAGTTTGCTTAACGGTGATATTTATTAATACAGTCAACAAATCAATCAACAATTATTTGCAATCTCCAATACAAACTATATATGATTAAATTAATTAATTAATTAGGAATAAATAGGAAAATATATGTATTTTACCCAACAAAAAAATTATAAGAACATATGCAGTTATATATATATATATATATATATATATATATATATATATATAATTTTCAAATTGTCCATGTATATTTTAATTTATATTAACATTGATTTTAGTATATAAATATGAATTATATTTTGAATTACTATATATGAATAAAATAATAATGATTAATTGAATTATTATATGATAATTAAAAGTTAATTTTTATTATGAAAATATTAAGAATTTCAAATTATAAAAAAATCGTTTTTTAGTATAAAATTTAAAATTTAATCATAATTTTAACAGTTGATTTTGATTTAGTTCTACAAAAGTGTTTTTTTTTTCTTTTTTTGAAACATGTATAAATTTGTCATTATTAACTATGAATTACTTAATCGCTCACAACTGAATTTCAAAAGCTAAATCTATCATTTATGGAAAAAAAAAAAATGAAACATCGATGAAGCGCATTCCATGAGAAATGGATGAGTATTGAAAGAAGTGTCAAATGTCAACCATCGTGACCCTACTTCTCCGCAAGATTATCTTCAATTCACACAATTAATCATAGCTCATCCCTCTAGTCAACTCCTTCTATCCCTTTCCATTTCCAGGAGGTATCCCGATACATTGGATATGGGTTATTTTTCTTTAAATTAATTTTTTCCACACGCATATATATATATATTTCTTAGAGTCTCATTACAAATTGCAATTACATAACAATATATTTCTTACTGCTTTTTCTTTAACTATCTAATAAATTATATTATTGGTTGTATACTAATTTAAATTTAGTATCAATTAAAAAAGTAAAATACTGCTTCTTCAAAAATACTTTATCTGATTAAGCGAAAAAAATTATAATTATTTTATTTCACTCTTTAAAAGATGAAATATATTATCGACCTCTCGATAATTTACCATTAAATTAAAAACTTATTGACATATTATACTTACGTTTTTTATGGGATTAACATTTCTTATTTCCCCAAACTATTATCACTAATTTAGGTCGAATAATTTATACGGTATGCAATAAAATATGTTCTTCATTTTAAGGCATATGTCCCAATAGCAAAGGAGCTTATAATTTGTTTGACATTGCATTTGAAAAAAATATTTTTAGATAAAAAATTTTATTTTTAATTTTTTTAAATTTTAAAAATTATTTTTAGAAAAAAATATATAAATAGATATTTTTTCAAAAACAAATTTAAAAAAATTAATTTATAAAAAAATAAAAAATTGACTAATTAAATAAAAAAATTCTAACAATTCTAAACACTCCATTATCTTATAAATTTTGATTTTGAGACTCCCTAAAAGAAAATATCAGCTCTTCACTTCGCTTTTTTACCAACTTTGAAAATTCATAGGCTAGTTTCCTTGTATTATATCATTACCTTCCAAAATTGAATTAAAACCTGTCATTCCAATGCCCTGTTACTTCCACTTTTTAACAGATTTGCATTACCCCAGCAAGTATTTCATTTCAGTTTTTCCCTACGTTGAAAGGCGCTCCCAACAATGTCGGCTATTGCCCTTTTTCCTTTTTTTTCCATATGAAAACTGACAGTTCAAAAGCATGAAAATGAAGAACATCCACTTCGCTGTGAAAAATCCAACCTTTCTTTTCCTTTTCGTAAAACAATTTATAACAATTATATTTTTTTGCATTGAAATTTTATTTAATAAATTATTATTGACTACATGTTTTGTGTTTTATGAAAAAAAAAAAGAAATCTATTCCCTTAATTTATTCACCTATCGTTGATTACATATAAATGTTTCATAAATAAAAATAAAAATAATTTATAATTTATAATTGAAAGAATTATTAAATAAAACTAATAATTTATATCAATTCCAAGATATGAGAATGGGAACTTCATGGGTTCTACCATTATGTGGTGTCACCGTCAACATGAAATTTTATGAGATGTGTATAAAAATGGATCTTCATGACTTCTGCAATATTTTTTTAGACTTAATATATGGTAGCCTCTTATATTTTTCAATAGTCATTTTTTTAATATTTTATTTTATTTATTACAAATCACCCATTATTCTTAGTTTTAAAATGTATCCAGCCTGATCATAGGTAGCAGGAAAATTGAACTTTATAAATAAAAAAAAATGCTTGAAGAGCTTATTTGCAAAATTAAAAATTTGTTTAATTTTATATAGGATCCGTTTGGTGTTTGGAGTTGAGTTTAGGAAAAATATTTTTGAAAAAAAAATTTATTTTTAATTTTTTTAAGTTTTGAAAACTATTTTTGGATAGAAATAAATTAAGTGACCGTTTGACAAAAATATTTTTAGAGAAATTTTTTTATTTTTATTATTTTTAAAAACAGTTTTTAGAAAAAAAATAAGTAAATATATATTTTTTTCAAAAAAATATTTGAAAAAATCAGTTTATAAAAAATTAAAAAAATTCAAAATCTACTTTTTGAATATTCAACAGTAATTTCTAACACTCTCTAAATCGATATTTTTTTAAAAAATAAATTTGATAAAAATAATTTATAAAAACTTAAAAAATAATCAATTAAATCAAAAAAATTATAATCATCCATAAATCCCAAAAATCCCTATAATATATTTACTCCACAGTCGTGGCACTCGACGGGGACCGTTCACTATCCCGTCCCAATCAGCTGGCAGCTAGATCTACCATCATCCACCCGCAGTCCATTACTCAGTTGATTCTTCAATATTTTTTAGGTATAATTTTAAAAAATATATATTTAATATTTCACTGTCTTTTCAAGTGCACACCTATCATTTTTTATTAATTGAATATCTAATAATTGAAAATTTTCCTATTTTACATCACTTTTCATTTTTTCCATCCAAAATTTAATGCTCCACAATTTAAAACTAAACTAAAATCCAACATAAAAATATTTATAAAAAAAAACAAAAAAATAATACACTAATCATATTTTTTCTTTTCTAATAAAATGGTTCCAAATCTTTTCAATTAAGTCAACTTATAGTTATCAATTCATTGCTCTATCATAAATTTATACATGATTTTGAACATATTCCTCATAGATAGGAGAAGATTTTGAGAAATTTGAGCCATAGATTAATTGAAACTTACTTTATTATCTATAGAATCAAAATTACAAGTATATGAATCTCGTTTATCCTCTATAATTATATTGCATGATTACATATACTTTCATAATTTCTCCAATTGTCCCCTTACCCCACATCCATAGTTTATCTTTATAGTTTGTTTATATGGAGTGTATTATTATGTAGTGTATTGTTTATATAATATTATTATTGTCATTATTATTAATATTGTTATTGTTGCAAATGGACTAAGAATGAGATTGCATTGGTAGCAAATTAAACTTTTAATTTTGAACTACAATAACACAAAATATTAAAATTGCTGTTATAATTTTCCTATACAAATAAAATGTGGCTTCTTTTGATTGGTTATCTGCATGTCACAATTGCGAATGCTATCTGCATATCGTAGTTGTGATTACTATATATCTATCATGGTCGTGGTTCATTACTCAGAGGCAAAATCATCATCGCAATAAAGGTTGCAAACTTTTCTATCCAAATAAGAGTTTTATCTTGGTTGCAATCACAATCACTATGCTTTATGAGCACAAATAGGAGTGGCAACGGGTATGGATTTAGCGGGTACCCACGTCAATCCGAACTCGTTTAAACCATAATGGATAATCCTATTAGGGTTTTGGAACGGATTTGGATAACAATATTTAAATCCGTCACGGGTTTGTGTATGGTACGGGTAGATGCTTTCGGGTACCCGCTACCTAATAAATCCGATTATATAAATATATATTATGCAATTTATTCTATTTTAATTTATTGAATATAATGATATAATTATTTTTTCATATATTTTTATAGATTGATGAATTACAAATGTAATGAAAGTTTAAAATGTGAAATATAATTTTTCTGTCATAATGAACAATATTTAATTTTATTGTTATTTTTGAATAATTTGATAAATTATTTTAATTTGAATGTGTTGAATTAAATTTTATGTTTTATTTGATTTTATAGTGATTTATGGTAGATTATTTTTATATTTATATATTTTTAATTATTTAATTAGTTTGAATTTTATTTTATTTTATTTTAATTTTTTTTAATGATAAACTGGTAATTATTCGGATTTGGGTATTAATCGGATAATGTTGATCGGATTTTGGACGGGTACATGTATTAATATTATAATTTTAAACGGTTTTAGAACTGATTTGAGTATGTATATAAATAATCGGGTTCGGATTCGGATAGGATAATTTTTGCGGATACCCTACCCGTTGCCACTCCCTAAGCACAAACGCCATATATGAGCGTAGTCCCTATAGATAAAAAATCAATTGCAAAATTCATTTTGAATTTTTTGGACATGTGACTCGCTCAAATTTGTGTTCTTTAAACATTATTCAGTTTCCAAATATCATGATCGCTAACTCCTTGTCGCGGTCACAAAATAATAAGTGCAATCTATTTCTCAGTCATACTTAGGGTTGCAAATTGTTCTGTTTATGATAAATAATTATTGAATTCATGTAAGATCGAAAAATATATATTAATTATAATTAATTTAATTAAAATATATAATTATAATTTAAAATATTTTCATATTAATTATATTAATAATTATAATAATATTTTTATTTTTATTAATTTTATTAATTATACATTAATTAATATTAGGTATATTAATTAATAAAATATATACATTATTTATTTATTTTATTCAAATTTAGTATAAAATAATAAAAATAGTATGGATTAAAATTTTTTATCGCAAACTTACAATATATCCATACAATTCTAAGTGACATATTGGCACTTGCAATTAGTATTGCAATGAGATAAAAGATTCTCTAACCATGATATCATAAGCTTCTGTCATACTTTATGTTGACTTCATATAATATCATGTAGAAGAAAACTCTGTTCAGTTGGAGGGATAGTATTTCAATATTATTGAATTGAAACTGATGGGTGTTGGATTGCGGCAAATTTTCGTTTTAATCCAAAACGCAAGGACAAAAGGTGCGGAGGCTAGGCATAGCTGTTGCATCTTGTGGGGTAGCGAAAGCACTAGCTAGAGTAATGTGGCTCACAACATTTAATTAAACAGCCAAGGCCCCAACACAATCTAATCTACCACAAGAGAGATAAGTGATAACGAAATTAATGGTGTTGGTTAAATCAAAAGAAAAAAGAAGAAATTAATGGTGTTGGTGGTGGTGTTTCGTGTTAAAGGTTCATTTTTTTCAAAAAAAAATAAAAAATAAAAATTTCTCTCCTCCAATTTTTGCCTTCCTCGATCAACATCACCTTTTTTAATTTTCCAGCAAAAAAATATCTTTACATACTTAACTACAAACATTATTTTTCAGTCCCAGAAGCTTCCAGTTTTCAAATATGCGATCAAACTAATCCCTACCATTATCAAGAAACACAACCGAGCAGTAGTGATCAGTCTCAATGGCTTAGTGGAGGGTCACTTTTAACTTTTAAGTTAGAACATTTTCCATCATTCTTGGCCTATAAAAGGAGAAGCTCTCATACATTTCTGTCATGAGTTGAAGAATAAGCATTGATTTTTATTCTTAATTAGTAGAATTCTAGCTTTCTTTTGCCTGTTCAAATATTAAAGTTAATAGAATGATGGTTAGTATACTGCTTATAGTTCTGTTGTTAATTTTATTTCTTCAACAATTTGTCCTCTGAGACTTGTTTCAATTGATCTTTATATCTATTGTGTATATATCTATCTATCAGGAGGGGAAGATGAGTTGGATTGTTGCTGATGCTGTAGATTACAAAGGTTTCCCTGCTGACAGATCTAAAACTGGTGGTTGGGTTCCTGCTGCTCTTATTCTAGGTTTGTTTTCTTGATTTTCTGTATCTGATTCACATCACTTGATCCTGATATATACCCAGCATCTTCAATCTAGAAATATTAACTTTCAATGTTAATTTGATTTGGGATAACCAAAAAAATGCCTTGATAAAAAAAAGTTACATAACATAATTTCATGCAAAAGTTCAAAAGAGGAAGATGCTGCTGATGGGTCTTTAAATTTTTTTTTTTTTTGGAAGTTAATTGATTATCTTAATTATCGTTATTTAAGTACTACCACATGTTGTCAACTCTAGTCCAAAGTTTTTGGCATTTATCACACCCAAGTTGATAATTGTTACAAGCTTAGTTTGATTGTTTCCTCTTTGAACTGTTTTGGGTTGGAAAGGAGAGGAGGAGGAGAAAGGCCAAAAAGCAAACAAATTTAAGTGGAACCCGCAAAAAAAATAAATTCCCATTTCACTTTTCTCGTGATGGTAAATGTGTCACTATCTGGATCAGATATTCATGAGACTATGGAATTTAATAAACTTTCTTAATTATTCTTTTTAACATTCCTATGTTTGTCGTTATACCGACTCCACCTTATTAAATAATTAAGCAGAACATTCTGTCTTTTTAACTTTCTGCCATAATTATTCTCCTGCACATGCAGGAACTTTTTTTTAAATATCCGAATTAATCCTTCTGTAATTAATGATTTGTAAAGAGTGAAAAATGGTGAATTTATTAAAATATTGTTACAGGGATCGAAATATGCGAGAGACTATCAACAATGGGAATAGCAGTAAACCTGGTTACATATCTGATTGGAACAATGCATCAACCAAGTGCAACTTCAGCTAATATAGTGACAGATTTTATGGGCACAAGTTTTATGCTGTGTTTGCTTGGAGGATTTCTTGCTGATTCTTTCCTGGGCAGATACAAGACAATTGCAATATTTGCTCTCATACAAACACTAGTATGTACTTGCACAATATTTTTCTTGAAAACTATGTTAATTTTAAGTGTCCAAATATTGAAAAAGCTATTTTATAATTGATATTACTGTGGTCATTAATTTAGGGGACCGGAATGCTAGCTACGGTAACTAAGCTACCACAGCTACGGCCACCTCCTTGTCACACTGCAAATTCATGCCAACAAGCAAATGGATTCCAAATGGGAATTTTATATGTGGCCTTATATATAATTGCACTAGGGACTGGAGGCCTGAAATCGAGTGTTTCAGGATTTGGAACTGATCAATTCGATGAGAAAGACGAAAAGGAGAAAACCCAGATGGCCTATTTTTTCCACAGATTCTTTTTCTTCATTAGCATTGGAACTTTCCTGGCAGTTACTGTGCTTGTTTACATACAGGATGAAATCGGTCGCAGTTGGGCGTATGGGATTTGCTCTGTCTCAATGTTTATAGCCATTTTGGTGTTCTTTTCTGGGACTAAAAGATATAGGTACAAGAAAAGCGTAGGCAGCCCTATTGTTCAAATTTTCCAGGTAATTGTAGCTGCTATCAGGAAGAGGAAAATGGATCTGCCTCAAAATGTTACCTTATTGTATGAGAACAATCCGGAGGCTTTGCGCATACAGCATACCGATAAATTTCAGTAAGTTCAAACAACTTTCTTTCTTATTTTTACATGTATTTTTACTCGTGTTCTCACAGTCCTAGAGACAATCCCTGTATCACTAAACTTAAGACTCACTGATTTCTTACTGGTTCTCAATCATATGTAGTTTCCTGGATAAGGCGGCCATAGTTGCTGAGGGAGATTTTGATAATGGGAGTTCTGCTCCAAATCCATGGAAGCTATGCACGGTGACAAAGGTAGAGGAAACGAAAATGATGGCAAGCATATTACCAATTTGGGCAACAACCATCATCTTTTGGACCACATATGCACAAATGATTACATTCTCAGTTGAGCAAGCATCTACCATGGAAAGATCAATTGGAAGCTTCCAGATTCCGGCTGGCTCCCTGACTGTCTTTTTTGTGGCTGCAATTTTAATTACACTGGCTGTCTATGATCGTTTGATCATGCCCATTTGGAAGAAATGGAAAGGAAAACCAGGTACTAATTGACCATAATCTTTCTTCAGATACTGCAGGATTTGAAAAACTACCAACTGGGGGGTTTGACCTCGAGACCTTATATTCTAGTCATTCGACCTTATATTTTGCCAACAAATTTAATATAGCCTATTAATCCATCCAACCGCAGGTTTCACCAACCTACAAAGAATAAGTATTGGCCTGGTTCTATCAACTATGGGAATGGCAGCAGCAGCACTAGTCGAAAGAAAACGTTTATCGGTGGCAAAAGCTGTGGGAGAGAACACTTTAACTCTGCCCTTAACAGTGTTCTTATTGATCCCACAATTCTTCTTGGTGGGTTCAGGTGAAGCCTTCATATACACAGGCCAACTTGATTTCTTCATAACTGAATCACCTAAAGGAATGAAAACTATGAGCACTGGCCTTTTCCTCACAACTCTATCGCTGGGCTTCTTTGTGAGTAGCTTCTTGGTCATGGTTGTGAAGAAGGTAACCGGAAGCAATGGTGGGCAGGGATGGTTGGCTGATAAAATAAACCATGGAAGGCTTGATCTTTTCTATGGACTTCTTGCCATACTTGGTGTTATAAATTTTGTAGTGTATCTTTTTTGTGCTTGGTGGTACAAGCCCAGAGACAATAAATCTGTTGCTTTGCAGATGGAGAATATTGGTAATGGGTCCTTGGCTGAGGAGAAATGCTAGCTAGAGAGACTAGAATTAATTAATCAAAATTAGGGTATGATTATATTGTGTTCATTATAAATAATTCTGGTTTGGATGTTTCTTTCTTGTATATCTTAGGTTTATGATAAATCGAGTGGTTTGAGGTTTTAATATTTAGTTTGTTGAATATAAAATTGCTTTTACATTCATGTAAAAAGATCTTTTTAAACTTTTTGCATTGATGTGAGTGCCATTAAGAAATCCATTCTATATACACATCAATCCAATCATATCATCCATTGGATTGATATAAATTGAGAGAAAACATTTCCTAAAGTAAATAACTAGTTCAAACAAAATAATTATTCCAAATCCACTTCTCTATCCAAATTTGATTTCCCAAATGATATGTATCCGAATTTTTTATTATTCTCTTTTTTTTTTACATAAATGATACATGTCCTTCATTATTTTATGAGTTCTATCACATTATATAAAAAAGTGTCATTTACAGAATGAAATTGATAAAAGAGATGGTAATATGGAGAATACGACTAGCATTTCTCAATGATATAAAGATGGAGATTCAAACATGATATTGTTGTTTTAAAGGCCTAACAACCCAATAAGCTAGAGAAACTGGCTATAACACTCAAGAAATTACATAAAAATGGGAGATATAATATAAACTACATTCTATTATTATTCAATATATCCATCACACAATGTATGTTTTTTTACAATTATTGGACTCTTAATTAGTCATTATCCATTATACAATGAATATATGATAGTCTGGCGATGAATAATAATTAGATCATATCTTTAAAAACAAAATCACAAGCTGCAAAAATCATTATTCTTTTAATTTAAATTAGCATTGCTTCTTCATAATAACTGAACTCTTAAAATTCTCTTTCTTCTACTTTTTATACTTCATTGAGTTAATCAAATTTTTTTTTTTAAATTCTCGTAAGCATCATTAATTTATTTCTTCCCAATCATTATTCTTAGCTTCATACAACTCTTGCTTTCATTCACATATTTAATTATCACAATTAACATCTTAAATAACATGCAAAACTATACTTTAATTTTAACATCTTGCTATTTATATATCCATATATTGTGTATGTCTTTTAAATTTTTCTTCAAATTAATTTTTATCAATTTGGTAGATTGGTTGGTATATACCAAATTTTTTCACATAATTAAATTGATGTAACTTTTCGAGTAATATTAATCATTGATTTTTAAAAAAAGAGTCACATTAATTACTACTTTCCCTGAATACGATGAAACTGAAAAACTAATTCATTGATTACACAAGAGAAATAAGAAATTAGTGATACGTACATAGACACGTGTAACAAACTAAATAAATTAGCCAACTAATCTTCCACGTTAGTAGAGAAGAAAGAGCAACCAAGCTCAGAAACGTCCGAATGGACATTATGGAAGAAACCCAAAGAATTTCATTCTCTGTTACACATTAAATGAAATCACTTTATTCTCCATTTTGTTTTTCAAAATTTAAATATTCGATATCTGGGAACATTTTTTTTTTCACAATTTCATTTATATAATTCAGAGGATTTTTTTTTCTCTTGAATCAATTATCATTTTGCTGAAAAATATTTGGGGCATATATATTATATGCTCTTCTTTTCCTAATATGTTAATTATCAATCAAAAAGAGAATGTCAAAGTAATAATAATGGAAACCAAAAAGAGATGATATCTTTTTCATCCAATAAAGAATGATATCAAATACTGAATTGACACACGATAAACAGTAGGCCTTATGTTGAATATGGATCCCTCGTTTCCAATCTAATAGGATTGGTAGAAATCCCTCTTTGTTACTTTAGCATAATATATCCACTATTTACTAAAAATGAATATTTTCCCAATAATTTATGAACTCTTTAGAAGGATATGAACTATGAACTATGAAGAGAAAGGCAACAGTATTTTAGCTTTTCGAATAAACCTAAAGTTGCATTGTCTATCTGTCTTCTCTATTCATTTGGGACTTCTTCTTTTGGATCAAGATTGAATTAAATTATAAAGTTAACTAAAAGTTACAAAAGGAATATATGCTTTATTGATGATGATAGCGTACGTGATGGGGTCACATACTTTCTTACCAATCAAAGATGGCGGTCCTTGACAAATTTCATGCATATTGTTGTTGACATTCATTCATACTATATAGTGCATAGAGTTCTCAACTATAAACAAGAAAATGTGCTGAGCCATTCTTGTCCATCAGAAGTTTTCTTTCTCAAGTTGAAGTTTATATAATGGCTAAATTAATTGGATTTGACATTAATTGATTTGAACCTTAACTATGTATCCACAATGTGCATATTGGATGCATATTCAATGCATAATTTGATGAGTTCATTTGTATAATAAATAATTATTTTTGTCATCTTGAATCCCTAAACCATGGTTTTTGCTCTATTGCATTCTAAACAATTATTTATGTACACAAAAAGGTGAAGTTGGAGTTAATTTTGTTAGTGGTCTGAATTTATATGCAAACTATAACTCAATGAAAAAAGAATTTTTTATAACAAAAAAATAGCTGAAACATTTTGAATTTAACACAAAAATTTATGTCTAACCATTTAATTAGAGGAGGATTATTATATGATATATACATGCATGGTTTACTTATCATAATTGTTCTAACTCTATAATTGTATTTTTACGTCTATTAGGATTATGATTTCTAATACCTTGAATATATACCTGCTATTAAAATTTAATTTTTTTTAATTTCCTGAAATTCATAAATCAGCATATAATCCCTAGATTTTGCTTTTCATGTCTTAGCTATGTGATTGCCAATTTTGGTACCTAGTTGATGAGGGGATTCTGCTCTTGTGCATTTTGTGCGGCATGCTACCAGCAACAGATCAGAAATGACACCTAAACACAAACTGGACCTCTTAATTTCCATACAGAAATAGGTGCTCAATTCTTTTCTTTGTGCAGATGAATGGCCAAAACACTTTGAAATCTAAGCGGGTTTGGCAGTCTAGGATTGCTCTTAATGTCTATGACAATCAAATTTGAATTGCATGTCTTCAAATTGAAAACGCATAAACTTGATTGATTTCAATTGATGGGCATGGTTAATTAAATTTAACCATGATTTGTCAATTAAGTTTTAGAAAAGACATTATTTGTCTAATTTAAATTTTTTATCTGAAAATATCGTATTGTTTTTGAAAATTTTGAAAAATATATCTTTTTTTTTTCTTTTTATAAAGAGATAGGATTGAAAATTCATTTTCAATTACTTATTACTTATTTAAGTATCAAAGCGGTTATATCAGAAACAGAACAACGGAGCTGTTACCCTTTCTGTTTTGCAGGAAACTGTAAAATCTTTAAAGGTTTGACGCCGTCTCGATTAAAACACAGATATTTTAAGATTCAGATTGAGTTAAATAACATGAAATAAAATTCCCCCTCAATAAGTATTGTGAGGAAATGAAGTTGGACTACGTTTACAGTAAAGGTTTGGGCTTGAAGGACTAAATGGTGGGTTGATTATTCAATGACAGTGGAGCAAGAGGGCTTTTCACGAAAGAAAAATCCGCATTAATCATAGTTTGAGGTCCAATTTGTACATTAATCCATACTTCAAGGATTTATTTCCAGTTTTGACCTTCTTTTTTCTTTTTTTTTTTTTTAAATTTTTTTACTACATGCATTATTTATAGAATTTGATAATTCCATGTCTGTTAGTAATATGAATTACACCAAATAAATAATAAGTAAAACTCAGTATCAAAATTACTATTTATAATTACAAAATATCTAAATTATTATTTTGTAATAATAAAATATTTCTGTTATTTTCTGTTAATATTTTCTAACAGCACATTCAATAATATTTTTATAATTATATGGCATTTTAATTAATAATGTGGTACTTTAATTAATAATAATTTAATAATACAGTATTTTAATTAACAATAATATATGATGATAATATGATAAATATGTTTTATTATTATAAAATAATAATTGTGATATTTTATAATTATAAATAATAATTTAAATATTAAATTGTTAGACAACATATATTTAAAACTCATTCCTTACACTGTACAAAAGAACCCTCAACAAAACAACGGTCCTTTTCGAGTAACAAACAAGCAACAAAAGCCTTTTAAGTAGAAGCCTATCATATTTTTCTTTGATCTGCCCTCTCCGCCGCCTTCCTATCCCGCTACTCTCAAGGTTGACGAAGGAAGCTAAAGAAAAATCCGCATTGACCTATTTGACTGATTCATCGACCGACACTCACTCTGCAAATTCAGGTCTCACAGGCGATGGAATCTTTGATTGTATCACCACTTTTACAGATAGTCTTTGATAAGCTGGCTTCTCCGATCCTTGAAGACCTAAAGACTCACCGAGGATTCAAGAAGGAGGTCGGCAAACTGCAGAAAACACTACCTATAATTCAAGCTGTGATTGAAGATGCAGAGGAGCGACAGAGTAAAGACAATCAGATCAAGATTTGGCTGGCAAAACTCAAAGATGTTGTATATGACGCTGAGGACTTCTTGGATGTGATTTGACCTCAAATAATGCCAAAACGTGACGAGTTTGAGGATGAGTTGAGGCTTTCTTCGATGCGAAGTCAAAGGCCATCCTATTTTAGGTGTGCGCAGCAAACGAGATACGAGGTACCCGATTTTAGGCGTTTTATGCTGCAAATAGTAAACAAGGTGCGGAAAACTTCTCTGGCTCTAGCATCATATAGAAACTACTACAAAATGCCTTATAAACTTAAAGAGATTAGGGAGAGATTGGATGAGATAGTGGGGGAGATGAATAGCTTCCAACTAAAACAAGCTGCGGTCTACAAAAGGACTGATACCAAAGAGAGGAGAGAAACTGGACCTTACATAAATGAATCGGATGTTTTGGGTAGAAGAGAGGACGAGAAAAATTTAGTTGACATGCTATTAAAATCCGATGCTAACAACTGCGTTATTACCATTGTTGGAATGGGAGGGATAGGAAAGACCACGCTTGCTCAATTAGCCTACCGAAATGAGGGAGTGACCAGCCATTTTGACTTGAAGATGTGGATCTGCGTGTATTAATTTAACCCAAGGAAGATAATGGCTGAAATGTTGGAATATGTAAACAAGGGGAGCAATGGTTCAATATCCCAAATGGGTTTGTTGCAGACTCAGTTGATGGAAGCATTATGCGGAAAGAGATTCCTACTTGTGTTGGATGACATGTGGAGTGATGATCGTGATGAATGGGAAAAAGTAAGGAATTTGTTAGGAGCCGGTGCAAATGGAAGCAAAGTTATCATCACCACTCGGAGCCAGAAAGTAGCATCAATAACCAGCACTAGTGCTCCCTACCACTTGAATGCCCTAAGTGAGGATGATTGTTGGACTTTGTTGAAGAAGCAAGTTTTTGCAGATGGAGAAGAAGATGCTTTTCCTCACCTATTGCCTATTGGTAAGGAGATAGCAGCCAAGTGCAAGGGATTTCCCTTAGCAGCCAAAGTTCTTGGCTGCTTATTGCATTTTGAAAGAGAGGAAAGTAAATGGTTACGTCTGCAAAGGAGTGATCTATGGAATCTTGATGGAGGGGAGAATAAGATATTGTCTGTTCAGAAGTTGAGCTTCAATCATTTGCCACCACATCTAAAACGATGCTTCACATACTGTGCGGTGTTTCCTAAAAATTATGGGATAAACAAGGAAAAATTGATCCATCAATGGATTGCAGCAGGCTTAATCCAATCTGCTACTGATGTACCTTCTTGTTCTCAACAGCCTACTTTGGAAGACATTGGCAATAACTATTTCAATGATTTGCTGGGGATGTCTTTCTTGGAAGTGCGCAGATGTGATGTAACCGGCACAACAGAGTTTAAAATGCATGATCTTATACATAGCCTTGCCAAGTCTGTTGCTGGAAATGAATTCTTGTATTTGGAGGGCACCAACCGGCTAACTGGTCCATCACAACAAACTCCTATGGAAGTGGCTTATGACGCTTTAGTAAAAATTCGGCATGCTCTGGTTGAACGCAATTTCAGCTCCGATGTAGTTCGTAAAGTCTTGCGTGTTGCAAAGAAATTGCGTTCCCTCAATATTTTGTCTTTAGCAGATGTATCTGAGAATGCCATCACAAGTTCAATTTCTAGCTTCAAGCACCTCAGAATTCTAAATCTGAGTGGATTTGGGATTAAAAAGCTTCACAAATCCATTGGTGAGTTGATATGTTTGAGGTATCTTGATCTCTCCAACACTCCAATTGAGGAATTGCCAGCAACCATCTGTAATCTCTGGAAATTACAGTCGCTTGATCTATCAGGTTGTAATAATCTTCTGCAGTTACCGGAAAGAATGCAGACGATGAGTGACTTGAAACATCTGAAGATAAAAGACTGTGCAATGCTCAGGCAGTTACCGCCCTATATTGGAAGGCTGAGGAATCTTCAAACCTTGCCACTATTCATAGTTGGCAACGCTCGGACACAGTCTCTTAATCAACTGGCGTCTCTATGTAATCTCCAGGGTGAACTGAAAATTAAACATATAGAGAATGAAACTCGGGAATATACTGAAGTATTGAAGAATAAACAGCTTCACTCATTGGGACTCACATGGGGGGATGTTGACGAAGGTAAGCAGAATCATCAAACAGGAGGACAAAGAAGGGAAGCCCACTATCTCACTCGTAACCCTGAGATAGTTATTGAAATGTTACGGCCAAATTGCTTTCTACGTAAGTTGTTCATAAATGGATATAATGGAACTCTGTTTCCAAGATGGATAAGTGAAGATACACTCAGAAATTTGACGCAACTTGAGATAATCAACTGCCCAAGATGTGAAACTTTCCCCATTCTCGGTGAATTACCAGCTCTTGAGGTTATCCGCATCCAAGGAATGGAATTGGTGTCGAGCATTCGCACAAGGTCATTTCCGTCGCTCAAGGAGTTATACCTCCGAGACTTTCCTAATTTAAGAGAATGGGAGAGCATGGATCGGGTGGAAGCACTCTCTTTCCTCAATAGACTAACCCTCATCAACTGCCCACATTTGATTAGCATGCCATGGATTCCTTCTCTTCGACATTTAGAGATGAGGAACTGCAATGCATTGATGCTGAGATCAGCTGCAGAGCTAAAGTCACTCTTCACTCTTGTTATCGACAATTTCCCCGAGTTAGAATTCATACCAAAAGTGCTATCACGGAACAAACGGCTGCTCATGTATTTGTCAGTATGCTCTTGTCCCATACTTGGCTCAATGCCTGATTTTGGAGAACTCAGAGCTCTGAAGACATTGAGGATTGGTTGGTGTGAGGGGCTAAGGAGTTTTCCACAAGGATTGAGCAATCTGACCTCTCTGGAAACCATTGAGATTATAGAGTGTCCTAAATTAATTTCTTTATCAGGGGAAAGCATAGAAGGTCTGATCTCACTTCGCTCTCTTTCCATTGAGAATTGTGATGGATTTTCTTGTTTGCCAATATCTATGCAGCAAAGCACAGCTCTGGAGCGCCTAACTATCATGTATTGTTCAAATCTGGTTTCTCTACCGGATGACATGCAACATCTCTCTGTCCTTAAAAGTTTGACTATTTTAAGCTGTGGAGAATTGGCATCTCTGCCTGAGGGACTGCAATTTGTTACCACATTGCAAAACCTGGAAATTCGTAGCTGCCCAAAACTCCTGGAATTGCCAGACTGGGTGGGGAATCTCATTTCGCTTCGATCATTGACAATTTCAGACTGCCATAACATCAAGACTTTGCCCCAAGGTATCCAACGTCTCACTTCAATCCAACATCTGACAATTAGAGATTGTCCTGATCTGGAAGAACGGTGCAAGAGGGGAATGGGAGAAGATTGGGAGAAGATATCTCACATACCATACTTCTACCTTGGATCATCGTAGCAGCTCTTCACTTTCATACCTAAATTACTTCTATCTCTGTATTTTCTTGATCCCTGATGGTTGTTCGCTCGTTTTATTTTAGAAATTAAAAATCTTGTGGGGAAGTGAGTATTGGCAAATAACTTTGCATAATAGAAGTTCCACAATGAAGATTAATGCTTGTGCCCATTGAGCATATTAGCTTTCTATTCATGTGTGAGTGTCCACATGCATTAATGTGTTTTGAAATGATCCCCAGAGCTCGATATTATTTGTGCATAATAATATTGGATATTGATCTTAAATGCATCTTTGGGGTCATGTATAGATTGGAATGCACATATCAGCAGTTGTAGATTTATGCAGAGGCATATAAACTACTCAACTTTCAAGATTTTTTTTTTCATAAATATTTATTAAAAGGAAATCAAAAAATCTAGTTGAACTAACCCATAATCATCGATACAATTCGATATCTGGTCCAATTTTAATAACATCGATTGGATTATCTTTAATTAGATTTTAAAGTCAGTGTTTTGCACTCTGCTTTTGCTGCACTTAGAAGACTATGATGCTTAATTATGTTTTATGTGTTCGAACTCAAGTTAAAGTATTTTTCTGGTTGAATATGTGATAATCTTGTAAATATTAAAATCTCCTTGCATCGGTGGCTTTCTTAATCTTACCTAACTATCATGTTGAACACTTCCGCTATTAGAAGCCTAGCTTGATACTGCACATACATTTTGAGATGCCCAGTTTAATTTTTAATATGTTGTTTTCCTCTATGGTCTGTAGGAGTTCCTGATAAGCTCTTAACACCAGCAAAACGCTGGTCAAAATTTGCTGAGGTTCTTGAGAAGATGGGAGCTAAACTTAATCTGGACAAATGAAGGAGGTACAGTGCAGGGAAGGTGTTTGACAAATTGATTACCATTGCCTAAAATCTTGAGCAGCTCATGGCTAACTTCCAATTTGTAATCACCAAATGAATTGTTGTGCTTCATTTCTTGGGCCAGGGCTAGGATTAGTGCTTGAATTTGTGGTTAACTGCACTTTTATGATCTGTAAAAAAAAAAATTCAAGAAGACTCATGGCCCTCTTTTGGATCTACTCAAGCCCAGACCCTCAAAAAAGCAATAAATAAATAAATTCCATATAGATTTTTTTTCCCATTTTAATTATTTGAACATTTCATGCATATTTGTTAAATCATTTTCATGGTCCAAGAGATTGAATGTTGGTTCAAGTGTGAAACCAAAGAACCCCTAAACGAGAAAAATAAGAAAGACATATGTGGATGCACTAGCAAATGTCTTTGTCAAGGTGCAATGCCATTGTTGTTCAATTCATCACTGATGGACCTCATCCTGAACTACATTTTCCTTATCATAATTATTGAATTTGAGTAAAAGCACTTCCTTTATTCACTCACAAATTAGTGGCCCTTACTAAATATAATACCCAAAAAATTAAGAATTAGAATAAGAAGAGGAAGAGGTTTAATGAATAAAGAAATGGTTTTATGATTTAATTATTTTTTTTCCTTATCTGGCCAGTTATAAATCAGTTTATAAATTGTAAAAGATTCACAGCAAAAGTGTATATGAAAAAGAATTTTAATTAACCAATAAAGTTGCTAATAAACTTAGTTGAGGACTATACTAATTGTTTCTAAAATCTTGTCATTCATAGATTATTCAATATGATGATGATATGCTATAATTTTTTTTTTTTTGTGCTTTCAATTTCTTTGTCAAGGAAATTATTTGTAATTATTTTCATCATGATAAAAGAGTAAATACGTAATAAACTATATAATAATCATGTTGTCTCTCATTTTCAAGCAAAATGAATCCATTAATTAAAATAATTAATGTCCCCAGCAATTTAACATCTAATTAATTGGAAAAAATAAAGTAGTGGAGTTGTTTAAAAATATGATTACTGCGCATGATTTCTCTTTCCCTTTATTTATTCAATTGAATGCTTTCAAATTCAATGTGATTAATTAATTTGGGGGCATAATTTACCAGTGAAATGAGTATATCATCAAAATAAACTTCTCATCTAACTAGAACTGAGTTAAAAATCAAAAGCATCGCATATGACAGGTTTTTCATCAATGAAATTTGAATATGAGACCTATTAAAAGAAATCTTTTAAATGTTAATTTATCATTTATGAAAGTATAATACCAATCATTTTTTACATTTATTAACCAGAAAAATGAATAAACCATAAATCCTTAATTCATAAGCTCTCCATCTTTAAAAAAAAATTCACTTTTATTTTTACACAAATTAAAAAAAAAACCCTAATATAATTAGAATTATATATTTTGGTTATATATATATATATATATGGAACATATAACAGAGGATAGTCATCTTCATTGCAGTTAGCATAAAAAATTAAATTCCTACTAATATTAGTGGACGGTGGTAAAAAAATTTGAAACCTCATTTAATTTTTATAATTAATGATAATATCAATTAAATCGTTTCTTAATTGACATTTAATTTATATTTATTAATAACAAGACATATTGAATTATAGAAAGAGGCATAAGATATAATATACAATATCATTGAGGCAGATTTAGAGAGGCAGCAGACAATTGGTGACACATTGCAGTTTTTGCTGTCAAGCATAAGCATTATATTAGCAAGGGCATCAAAAAGTGCGGCTTACCTAACTATGAGTTCAAATGCAAAAGCATTATTGATATTATTGCTGGCTTTCATCATACATTCATACTTTGTTGATTATCACTCCATAAAGTTTATTTCAAAAAGATTAGAATTAATTTAAGATTTCTTTCAAAAGTAACAAAGGTCAAGAAACAGGATATCACTTTTATTATTATTATTATTATTATTATTATTATTATTATTATTATTATTATATTGTTTCTACGTTTAAAATTTTAAAATAATTAATAATAATAAAAAAATACTTTTCCCCCTTTAATGTTCGTACAATTTAATAAAAATTATAATTCAAGTATTTGTTGGTTATATTGCTTTACTATTAATCTCTTAAAAATATGCATGGTATCCGCTGGATATATTATTATTTTAATTAAAGATTCTTTAATAATTAATAATTTTCTAAAAAAATTATATTAAATTAGGAATGGATGAAAAAAAAATCATATCACATTATAGCTTATTTATAAATTTTTGAAAAAAAAATTTATTGTGTGTATATATATATATATATATATAGCGGTCAGTGCATGTTCATAAAAACACAACCTCACTGTGTTTTGCACTAAACAATGTTCATCCTTTTATATTTAATTATCAGTTTACCTTCTTATATATTTTAATTTTTTTATACAAATAAATATTTGTACTTTTCATTCTTTATCATTTCAATACTTTTGTCATTTGTTTTGCAAATATTATATAAATATTAGTGTGCTTTTTTTAATAGGTAAAAAGAAAAAAGAAAATTGATGAATAGTAATTATTTTCTTATTAATATTTGCCATTTTGTCGGTAAAATCCCAAGACTTACTATAACTTCAAATGTTGTCCTACAAACTATGTAATATATTTATGTATAAATTAATAAATCTTCAACTATGCATTAATTATATGAAACGCAGTGGCTCAAAATTTTTACTAAACTACATTTTGAATAAATGAATTGCAAATACTAAACTCATTTATAAATTAATTAATTTATAATAAAATTTGTACTTAAAATGTTATAACTTAAATACGAATAATGTATGTTTAAAAAAATAATTTATCTTAATTTATTTTTTTAATACATCTTGTAGCTCATGATTTTCTGTTTTTGTCGTAACTATTTTATAGTAGAGGTATCAATTAAGTTAACTCAAATTGGTAGCTAAATTTATTTTTTAAAAATTAATAACTTAAATTATTTTGTTATATGTAGTTTAAAAAAAGAAAATATAGAAATGGAAAAAAAAAATTAGAGGGAGCGGACAAGAGATGGGGAGGTAGAGAGAGAGAGAGAGTTGAAAGTAGTAATTTCTTAAAAAAGTTCATTAATTAGGTTGATTAAATTTATTTGGAAAATTCTTTTTTGTTTTAGAATTCATTTTTAGATATGATTAACACTAATTTCTTGAAATGGAAATGTTAATAGCAAATGAAGGCAATATATCTTATGTAACTCTTTTATTTCAAATGGAGTATAAATATTAGATGTCTAAATATATAGTTCGAGGGTATTTTGGGAATATCTTAATCATTCGCTTTTCTCTCTAGTATTTATTTATTTTAACTCCTTTCTATTATTATTTTAATTAATTTTTTAGTCAATAATATCTTATATGTTATTATTTCTTATGAATAAATGATAAATTAGGTTTTATTATTATTATTATTTTTATTTCTCAAGTGAGTTTTTAGATGTATATTTTTTAAATCTGAACCTTTTCTTTTTTTCATTTTGTTAAAATAAAATTGGATGAAAGCTAATTAAGTATTTTTTTTTATGAAGGATTGTCCTTTACGAGAGATTTTTGTCTCCTTTTCATAAGAAAAATTATTCGATATTTTATTACAATAAGTGTCCTGATGGTGGTATATTACTATTACACATAATTTTTATTGAAAAACAATTACATTTTAATATTTTATATATTTTTAAAATATAAAATTTTATTTATATTAATTTTAAAGAGAAAAATATTTATGAAAATATAAGAAGACGGTATTATTACATTTGTGAGGTAGGATTTGGCAGCTGTAATAGTGTAACAGATTTCATTCTCTCTCATCAAATATCAATATCATGTATACTGATATCCAAGTTAATAAATTTATAAGTAATAAATTAATAAGGGCTTTAATGGAAAGAAGTGAGAATAAGGATCAAATTCATATGAATATGGCTAAACTCGACTATGTTATTTAGTCGACTATGTATAGGGGTTGAGTTTTTTCCTTTTTTTTCCTTTTTGTATAATATATGCGTGTCAAATCCACTTTTAGATTTTTAAATTAACAAATTTTTTTCATCCATTTTCATAAAATCATTTAACACATTTATAAATAAGTTAATATTTCAATATTTATAATACATCAATAATTTGATATAGTATAATATATAGATACATATATATGTATTTATGACAAAATTAAATTTAAATATCTAATTATCTATATAATTATTGTTAATACAAATTATATCACTAATTTACTATTTTTTAATTGCAATAAATTTTTATATACATATAAAAATATTAATGTATAATTAATATTTTAATTATTAAATATTTTTTATATTTTTAATCATATTTAATTATATTTATATTTAAATTTGTGTCCAAAATTCATCGCTCTAATCTCAAAATCTTTCTCTTTTTTTTTTCAAATTTAATATCATGCCAATTCTATTTATATAAAAAAAATTTACATAAATTATTGGTCCCAATTGAAAGGATCACAAATTCTTGAAAAATACACAAATTCAGATTCCAGTTTAACCACTCCTATGGAGGCGCGCGTGAAACAAACAAGACCGATAAAACGACATCCTTTAAGAAAGAAAAGTGGAGAAAAAGTATTATATAGTTGGACTACTAGTAAGCCAAAGTCCATTTTCACTCTCTGTCTTCTCTCTTTCTTCATGACCCACTAACCATTAAACAATTGCTCACCCTCAGTACTGCTATTCTAATGCTATTTCTACCTCTCCACCATCCATAAAGACACTGATTTTCTTGAATCTTGATTGGATTCCGTGACCTCCGGTGCCGCTGAACACCGATCCACACCTCTTATATATATTTATTAATATTGTTGGTTTCCCCATGGAAACCAACTCCACCACCGCCAATAAGCTGCAGAAAAAGCAAAAATGGTTCCTTTTGTTAATATCCTCACTCTTATTCTCTACCCTTTTGGTTTTTATCAGCATAACATCCTCTTCTACTTCTGCCCTCTACCTATATCGCCGTCAACAGAGTAATAAGAATCGTTTCCAAATTGAAGTTCCGCATTTTGTGGAATCTAAGTTGCCTAAGCCTGTGGTTTCAGCTCGATCAATACCTCGTCTTGCTTATTTGATATCTGGGTCTGTTGGGGATGGAGCGAGAGCGAGGAGAACATTGAAAGCATTGTACCATCCGAGGAATCAGTATGTGGTGCATTTGGACTTGGAGGCGTCGGTAGAGGAGAGGATGGAGTTGATTAGGTGGGTAAGAGGGGAGAAGGTTTTCAATGAGGTGGGTAATGTGAGGGTAATTGTTAAGTCTAATTTGGTGACTTATAGAGGTCCTACTATGGTTAGTAATACCCTTCATGCTGCTGCTATTTTGTTGAGAGATGGTGGCGATTGGGATTGGTTCATCAATCTGAGTGTTTCTGATTATCCATTGGTGACTCAAGATGGTAAGATTTGTTTGTGCTCTTTTAGCAGTTTGTTTTTCATGTTCCCCGATTTTGAAATTGATGGTTTGATTTCTAATCAAGGGAAGCTGGAAAGGATTGCCTTTCTCCTTTTTGTTTATCTGAAATTTGGTATATTATTAGGCCCTGTATGCCATCCCGTTTGGGAAAGGCGCCCTTCGAAAAAAAAATTGCTTTTACATTTTTTCAGTTTTGAATTTTTATTTCTCAGAAATAGGTTAGAAATTTTTTAAAAAAATTACTACTCTTTTAATTTAAAAAAAATCAGTTATCTCAAACACCCCTTATTTGGGTATTAGTGCAATTTTTAATAGAGAAAGGATGGAATTGACACATAATTAAAATTTATTCATTTAGTTTTTTGAAGGAAAAAACAAAATGGTTTGGTGTATTCAGTTCTGTTAGGTATTTATGCATTTATTGCTGCTGATTACTTTCAGAATTAATGCATTCTATTTTATGTGCCTTCTTAGATTGACCCTTGCTTGTCACTTATCCGTTACCCCTTTTTTTAAGGCAATATATCAAATTTGTAATTCTTATCTGCAGTTGACTAAGCTTTCTCGACTTTTTTTTTTCTAATTACTAATTGCATCTATGATGTCTGATTATGTTCGGTTTTACGGGCATTAGTGACCCAAATCCTAATTAACTATAATTAACAAAGAAAAAAAAAAGAGGCACATCAACTTACCAATTACAAGCTGTGATTTCATCAAATTATACTAATTGTGATTTGCAGGGCTTAATTTGGTACGAAGTGCCTTTAATTAGTGGTTTTCCTTTTATTTGTCACAGATCTGCTACATACTTTGTCTTCCATCCCGAGAGACCTTAATTTTATTGAGCACACCAGTCATCTATCTTGGAAGAAGTAATTCCTCCACTCTCAACTCTTCTTCTCATTGTTATTATCATTTTGGGTTTTGCCACACAATGAGTCAAAGGTAGTTGAGAACTTGCCTGCAATTTAAATATACAAGTGTCCTAAGACGTGTTTTTGTTGTGCCCCACAGGCAACATAGAGCCCAGCCTGTCATAATTGATCCAGGGTTCTATACCCTACAAAAGTCAGATGTTTTTTGGGTATCAGGGAAAAGGAGTGTGCCTACAGCATACAAGTTGTTTACAGGTAAGAGAAAAGGACTAACACAGTGACTTTGAACTTGGAGTATTTCATGTGCAGAAAACCAAACTATATTTTTATATGTTGATAACATTATTTCCAAACAAATATCATTGGCTTGCAATCAGTTTGGCATATTAGAAAAATGGGGTTTTCTTGTTGAAGAGTTGTTGTTGAGTTGAATTAGGGACTCTCATGTGTGCCATTGTATTCTTACTTCCCATTTTCTTGGTGTCATATATGATGACTCTTGAAAGCTCTAAATCCATGTATAATTATGAGTATTAATTCTATTACCCCTTTTCTGATATAGAATTTGTAGTTCAAGAAGGATTTTTTTTTTTTGCATCCTTCTGTGAAGCGTTTCATTTAAGTTAGGGGGTGTTTGGTTCATGAAAAAATAGGATGGGAATGGAAATGGAAATAATGATTCTCATTGTTAATGTTTGGTTAGCAAAAAAATAAAATGCAATGGAAATGAGATTTCTCCGTTAATAGGAATCACTCATTTACCTTTCCCCCTAGAGAATGAATATTCTCATGGGAATCAACTCAAATTAGCTAAAAAATGGTAAAAATTTCTATTTTTTTTATAAATCATGAGTTATATGCACAAGCACACATATTTTTGAACATATTTGAAATTCAACTTTTATTTATAAACAAATTACCTTATTTTATCTTTATAAATACTTTTTTTGCATTTATTTTTGTTTTTGTTTTAAATGAGAACCAAATGTATAATTTACTATTAAATTGCAATAAAAATTTAGATTAGACAAGGATTTCCAGAAAAAAGATAAAAAACAATTTACTTTTTTTAATTATTATTTAAATTGTAGTTTTTAATTTTTAAACATGTAAAATTGATGAACAATGGTATTTTCATATTTGTAATTATTTTTTATAAATTATAATTTTTTGGAATTATTATAATTTTTAAAAGTATATATATTAAAAATAAATATGAAATTTATTCTCATTCTCATTCTAATGTTTAACCAAATATATGCAAGTGAAATTTCATTCTCATTCCATAATAAATAAAAATGAACTTAACAATATGCTAAAATCAATCATGCCCATTCTCATTTCCATTCCTATTCCCACTTTTGAACCAAACGGGTCCTTAGAAGTTTCAACTGCATAAAGTTTTTATTTCTGCTTTAAAGATCTAGTTGGATAGGAAATCATGTTGTTGATTTTTTTGAATTTGTCTCCCATAAACCAAATCTGTTTTTTTTACAATGAATCAAACCAAACATTACAGAATTTTTTTTTTAATTTCTACTTTATTCTAGTCCAAGTCATAAGATGAAATTTAAAAATACTGTTTTTTCACTAATCCAGTTCATATGACTGGATTTAAGTAAGAATTTTCCAAGTTTTTTATATTTTTAAGTCAATAGATATATTAGAAGGGAAATTATTGTGCAAGCCCAGTGCATATGCAGGCCCTCTCACAAACAATAGGACCTACATTTTTGGCTTGTGAGGAGGCATGTGTCAACCCTATGGAGTAATTTTTCATACGGAACAACTTCCATCTTTAAATTGCCTTCACTGGTAAAATTTCTCTAGCTGCGGAAGTATTGGAAAATAATTGGAGAAAGAACACAAAAATCCAAACTTTTCGAGTTGTTGATTCTTGAGATTCAGAGAATCATGTTGAAATCTCAGCCTCAGTTGATTGGAAGAACATGAATGGAGTCTCCACTGTATAAGGTTTGGATGTAGTATAGAGGGGATTTTACAAGAAGACCTAGTCGCTGAAAGGAACACCTTAATTCATTTTCCTTGAAGTCAAGTGAAGGCTACAAGCGCATGGCGCATCTCAGATATTAAAATTCTGTTTCTACAGGCCTCTGCTACAAATTGTTTCGTACCATAATATGGAATAAGTGCTATGTTTGAACTATACACTGGACATGCTTTATAAGGCACCTCAGCTTTGTTGCTGTGTGCCTCCTCAAATTATTTGCTTGTGAAGTACAAGGACTCTTGCATATCAAGCAACTATTAGTAACCAGAGTAGAAATATCATAATTATTTAGCTGCTGATTCATTCTCAGGACCCAATCATCATGTTGCAGTATAAATATTAAGCCTACAGTAATAACAAATTTTATAGTGGGAATTGAGATCAGATATCTCATAGGGTATTTATGATATTAAATTTCATTCTTTTCCATTCTTTTCCATTGTGCTGGAAAATTTTCTAGTCTAACCATGTATTGTGATGATCAATTTCCTCAGGTTCTGCTTGGATGATGCTGTCTCGTCCTTTTGTAGAATACTGCATATGGGGTTGGGACAACCTTCCTAGGATAGTCCTCATGTATTACGCGAACTTTCTCTCTTCACCTGAGGGATATTTCCACACAGTAATCTGCAACGCTGAGGAGTTCAAGAACACCACAGTTAACCATGACCTTCACTTCATATCTTGGGACAACCCTCCAAAGCAACACCCGCATTTTCTCACTGTTAAGGACTATCAGTTGATGGTTGACAGCAATGCCCCCTTTGCCAGAAAATTTGGCAGGAATGAACCAGTTCTTGACAAGATTGATTCTGAAATTTTGGGGCGCAGTCCTGATGGGTTTGTCCCAGGTGGATGGTTCAATAATGGAGACACAAACAAGACTCTTTTAGATTTTGTGAAAACAAACAACACTGAACTTAAACCCGGCCCTGGCGCTCAAAGGCTCAAGCGTCTGATCTCCAGTCTTTTGTCTGCAGAAGATTTTGACTCGACACACTGCATCTAACAATGAAATTACGACGTCCAGAAAAATAAATGTAGAAAGGCACAATTTTTACTGGGTCAATGATTTATCCTCTGTTCCATTGACAACAGAAGAATGCTAATGGGATAGATGACAAAGCTAAAGGATCAGACAGGGAAAGACAAATACTCCCTACCTAGAATATATGATTCACACATTTTTGTAGCTCAATAACGGATAGGCAAATATGTAGCTCAATGTATGTTTTGATTTACATCACATATTAAATGTCAGCTGATCATGTTTATAATTAATTTGATGCAGCTATATAGAGATTTTAACTTGAAGGAGGTTAATCTGCTGTTCTTACTGCTGCCACCTCAACAGGAAATTGTCTGTTCTAAGTGGCGTGCAAGGGTCCCATGTTTTATATCCGACAAGAAGCTGTATACAAACAATTGGGTAGATAAGTTCATTGGGCACAAGAACGACAATAATGTTGCAAAATATAAAGATAAAAGAAAGCATGAATGCAAACCAAATAAAATATGGACTCTAAAGATGTAATCGTGCAGATTATGCGTGACAAGCCAATAGCCAAAAATTGGAAATTAAAAAAAAAAAAAAAAAGCTCAAAATATCGCAATGTTGACTTGGGCTCTCCTGATAGGAATCCCACCAAAATAAATACCATTTTGGAGTTGGATATTACATTTTACTAACGTTGAGCTAAAACAAGTTACTTCTGCATTAAGATGTAAGGGATCAAACAAGAGTAAGATCCCCATTTCTTGTAAAAACTGTTGTGTATAATACACCTCTTGCATAAAAAATAGTTGCATCCTCCCTTGGGCTTTTCACTTGTTCCGTATCAAATAACTTGAAAATATGCAGATATGTGATAAATGGAGGGCTCTAACCACTCAGATTGCTTTTTGAATTTCATTACAAAGTTAACAACTAGTGCCAACTAATACAGCAATCTAGTGGTTAAGGTGAGGTCACACCAGAAATGTCAAGGGTCAAGTCTCACCAGGATTAAAAATCCCCTTCCCCAATGCTAAAAAGAACATCAATTTGAGGTGCCTCCATATTCATCAATTTGAAGAAAGAATAAAGGGTCTTATATATTTCATCTGCTTGTGGGTGGCCAACATCACCAGCAAGGAACTCTTCAACCACTCCATTCACCTCTATGACACTGCAACCAGGCTGCTTTTTCATTCTCACTTCTGTCATCAAATTCCTAACTTTGTTTGCTTCCGTATCCCACCCAGCATCCTTATAGATATTGTAAGAGAGTAGGTAAGTACCAGAATCTACTATTCTCATATCAGCTAGCTTTTTCCAAACTCTGTTTCCTATTTCAACATTCCCATAAATTCTACATGCACCTAGAAGGGCACCCCAAACATTAGCGTCCATTCCCCCAATCCCTCCCCTCTTCTCCTCTATAAACTTCTCAGCCTCCTCTACCATGCCTGATCTAGCCAAAAGATCAACAACACATGCATAATGCTCAAATTGAGGTTCAATACCATGGATACTACCCATTTTTGCAAACAAATTAAGGCCCTCTTTAACCATCTTAGCATGAGTGCAAGCGGAAAGAACAGCAACAAATGTGGTCTGTGTGGGTTGAGTCCCACTAGAGATCATCTTATATAACAATTCAAGGGACCTCTTTGCATCTCCATTCATTGCAGCACCACAAATCATAGCATTCCAAGCTCCAGCATCCTTACTACCAATACCCTCAAAAACAGAAAGAGCTAAATCCGCATGACCGCATTTTGAGTAGAAATCAACTAATGCAGTGGCCAAGATTAGATTCACGTCAAGATTAAACCGTCTTGCATAAGAATGTACCCATAATCCTTGAGTAATAGCACCAAGATGGGCACAAGCAGTAAGAACACTAACAAGTACTGACTCATTAGGAGCCATCCCTGCTTCTTGCATTCTTCTGAACAGGCAAAGCACCTCTTTAAAATTACTAGCTCTAGAATAAGCTGCCATTATCGCACTCCAGGATATCACATTTCTTCTAGGCATTTTCTCAAAGAAATCTCTAGCTTCCGAAATATGCCCTAGTTTTCCATAACCATCAATCATCCCAGTCCACATGACGACATCCTTTTCAGGACTTCTATCAAACACCAGCCGAGCAGTTTCCAAATCATGAATTAAGGAATAAAATTCGATCAACGCACTGCCCACAAAAGGGTCAGCAGAAAACCCAAATTTCAATACATGGGCATGAACCAGAAAACCAAAAAATTTGATAGAAGGAACAAGATTAGAGCAAGCTTTAACCAGTGGTGGAAAAGTATAATTATTAACATCAAGGCCATAATTTAACATATTTAAATAGCATAAGATAGCAGATTTTGGAAAATTGTTTTGAACATAACCTCTGATCATAGTATTGTACATGAAAGTGTTACGGAGACAAACGTGATCGAAAATTAAACAAGCGTAGGAGAAGAAAGAGGGGTTTTTGGAGGTGGCAGCCACAGAAAGAAGAGGTCCAATGGCAAAAGGGTTTTCGGGAAGGAGGGTTTTGAAGAGATGGGCATGGATTTGCTTCAGTTGGCTCAGGGTTTTGCATTTCTGTGGCAGAGAAAATAGATTGTTTATCGGTTGTGTTGCAACGGTTTTTTGAATCATTTGAAATGGGCGGCGAGATTCTTATCCGGCATAAGACGGAGCCGAGATCTTGACGATGATCAAATGATTTGCTAAATGACGTCGTTTAGGAATAAACCAAAATTTGAAAACATTTGTAGAACATTCAATGAAATTCAGTTATTGAATAAAAATAACCGGAGCTGATAGTGTTTTACTCTGATCCAAACCCAATAGAAACTCAAGCAGATCAACTCCGTAATTTTCTGAGCTTAAAAATCATCTCGAAATGACTCAGATATGTTAGATCACTGAATAATTCTTGGAAATTTTTCTTTTTTATGGATCTAATTTAGTCATTTATTTATAATAAAATGTTTGAGCTAAACCTAGGACGGTAAATGAATTCATCCGCTTACGAGCTATTTAGATTTCGGTTTGAAAAAAATTTGTTTGAAATCATTTATTACTATTAACGAACCGAACTCGCACTCAAAAATATTTTTGATCTCGCAAAAGTGTTCGTTTACGAGCTCGCAAATGTGTTCGTTTTCGAGCTTGTGAACGTGTTCGTTTTTGAGTTTGTGAACGTGTCCATTCAAAAATTTGCAAATATATTCGTTTAAAAATTCACAAATATATTTATTTAAGACTCGTTTATATTATATTTAGTTATCGAACTTGAGCCTTTATTTTTATTAGTTAACGAGCCGAACTCGAGATGTTGGGCTTTATGGTATTGGGCCGCCCATGTGGGCTTGACCCAGTCCAGACTCATATATTCTTATATATAAAGTTATGAAAAAATATAACTTTTTTAAAAAAAAGATATAACTTTTAAAAAAAAAAGATAATAACAAAAAGATATAAGAAAAAAAAATAACTTTTCATCATAAGTTTTCTCTGAAATACGGAAATTCTTAGAAAGAAATTTCTTCATCTCCGTTCAACAACAAAATAATCAAAGCGTTCATACTGTGGAATTGAGTCAAGTTCTAGTAATTTGTCTCCGCCTAAAGCATTGAAAGCGCACGATTCACGCTCAACAAGTAAGTATCCGCTGCTCTAGTAGTTTCCTTCATTGGTATCAGAGCCCCGTTTGTGCGTTTTTGTGCTTAAAATTATAATTGTGATGATTTTTAAGAAATTTACTATGCAAATTCAAAATTTCTTCAATTTTTATAAAATTGATTCTTCAGTTTCATAGTTCGAATTTAGTATCATTGGAAAGCTCTCATCACAAGCATTCGAACGAGTATTTTTGCATAATTTTCTAATGAGTGATTGAATTTTTATGATTTTTCAAAGTTTCTGAGAATATTTTTTTTGAAAAAAAAACTGTCATTAAAACGATTCTCACTCTCAAATCATGTATGTGTTGTTCAAACACGGCCAAAATGGTGTTGAAACGGAATAAAAATGGTCCCAGTGTTTTTAAAACCGTAAAAAATGTACAAATTTTCAAAAACTGGTGAAAATCAACCCCGGAAGACGGCGTATGACGCACTAGCAGTTAGGAAAACGGTTTGACACGTGGCAAACAGTTCCTGACGGTTTTTTCCACGTGTCATGGCACGTGGCAATGGTTCCTAACGGTTTTTCCACGTGTGCATGACACGTGACAACAGTTTTCTGATGGTTATGACACGTGTCATGCCACATGTCCGTGACATGTGGCAGTTCAGCCACGTGGCTTCCACTGGTTGGTCCACAAATGCTGACGTGGAGGGACAGGTGGCAGCTCGTGTCAGCGCGTGCGTGTAGGCGCGTGCGCACGTGTGAGCGTGTGGGACAGATTCGTTCGGCGCGTGGGGGCGTGTGAACGAATGTTTTTGGTCAAATTTTTTTTTATAATTCTCAAAATTTAATTTTCAATTTAATTGATATTTTTCAAAATTTTTCATAACTGTTTTGATGAGAAATTTGGAGAAAAATATGCAAATAAGAACATAATTACATGTAAATTTTTTGTTTTTTGTTTTTGTCACATAACATATATGATATTTAATTGAGTCTAATGTTGGTTTATACAATGAGTTATATGATGAATGTATTGTGGGAATATTAGATTGGTAGATTGATGAATCTCATCTAATATAGAATTAATTGGCGCATGTTTAAATTAAACAATGATAACTGGACTTTGTTAGCGGGAATTGATTGAACTGTATATGCAGTTTTTTTGTTTCTATTACTTATGTTAGGTTATTATTGATTAATTTAAAGAATTGTGACTTGAAATTGATAAAAATAATAATGAATTGTGCTAATTCTAATTATAATCATTGTTTCTAAATAGTTGAAATGGCTGCAACAAAAAGCATTATTGCTGACTTAAATCAAGGAGATAAACTGAATGATAAAAACTATGACATTTGGCATCGTAAAATTCAGTATCTCCTAGAAGAGTAAGATATGCTAAAAACAATAACACAACCAATGGTTGAGCCTGAGCATGGAAATACTGCTCAACATAGACGAGATATGGAAGCATATCAAGCCTATAAGCGCAAGGATAGAGTTGCTCGCATATTGATGCTGAGCAGCATGAGAAATGACTTGATGCTACGCTTTGAAAAGCACCGCTCAGCCCAAGCATTTTGGGATGCTGTTAAGGTTCAGTTTGGTGGAACCTCAACAACAAGACTGCGTTAGTTAACTCTAAAGTTTGATGCATATAAGAAAAATTTTAATCAAACAATGAGGCAACACCTTACTGTCATGTCTAACATGATAAGTGAACTGAAAGGTGCTGGCCATGAGATGACTGACGAGCAACAAGTTCAAGCTGTGATTCGCTCTCTTCCAAAAGCCTGGGAACACATGCGTGTCAACCTTACCCATAATGATAATATAAAAACTTTTGATGATATTGCCCGACATGTTGAGCTAGAGGAGGATCGCCTTCTCGTTGATAAGCCTGAAGGATAGGCTTATATGACTGAGTCTAGAGGCAAAGGAGCTTCTAGCTCTGGGAAAAAAAATGGAAAGGTAAGGGCAAATGGCAAGGAAATGGAAAAAATAAGACAAAATTTAATGGAAATAAGCGCAAGCATGGGAAACGCAGCGGAAAGAAAGGCAAGAACATAAATTGCTTCAATTGTGGGAAGCATGGTCACTTTGCTCGTGATTGCACTGAGCCAAAGGTATTGTATGACCAAATTAGTCCTTCGAATTTATATGTAAGTAGTTGCTTAATGTTAGCTGAAACTGTTCCTTATTGGACTGTAGATTCAGCAGCAACAGACCATATAGCAAGGGATCGATCTGTCTTTGTGGAATTTCGTCGAATTCCAAAGGGGAGTAGAAAAATCTATATAGGGAATAATGCTTCGGCTGACGTGCTTGGGATCGGTTCCTGCAGGCTAGTGCTGCGGGGAGGTCGCACGCTTTATCTTCATGATGTACTTTATGCTTCTGATGTTCGACGAAATTTAGTTTCTATTATTGTTTTGCTTGGACTTGGCTTCAAAATTATTTTTGAAGATGGTTGTGTTAAAATATTTTTGGACAAAGTTTTTTATGGTTCTGGACATATGTTGAATGGTTTTATAGTGTTAGACACTATTTTTATAGATGTTAAGCAATATATATTTCTTGTTGGAAATTCCAATAATGTTTCATTAATCAATGATACTAAATGGCATGCTAGATTAGGACACATTGGGCAAGATCATTTAAAAAGATTAGCAAAAGCTGGTCTTTTAGGATCTGTTAAGAAAATAGATTTGCCTATTTGTGAGCATTGCCTAGCTGGAAAAGCAATAAGATTACCATTTGGCAAAGCCATAAGATTACCATTTGGCAAAGCCAAAAGAGCCACATTTCCTTTACAACTTATACATTCTGACATCTGTGGCCCAATGAATGTTAGAGCAAGACATGGTGCTCACTATTTCATCACTTTCATAGATGATTTCACTAGATACGGTCACATTTATTTGATCTCCCATAAATCTGAAGCATTAGATTGCTTTATACGTTATAGTAAATTGGTTGAGAATCAATTGAATTTGAATATAAAATCATTAAAGACCGATCGAGGGCGTGAATATCTATCTGATTTATTCAAAAGTTATTGTGATGATAAGGGTATAGCTAGGCAGCTAACTATTCTTTCTACTCCGCAACAAAATGGCGTAGCAGAAAGAAGAAATAAAACTCTATTGGACATGGTTAGGTCAATGATAACGCAAGCTAATTTACCAATTTCATTTTGGGGAGATGCATTAATGACTGCTACCTACATTCTAAATCGTGTACCTTCAAAATCTGTTCATTCCACTCCATATGAATTGTGGAAAAGCGAAAAACCTGAATTAAGTCATATGCGCCCATGGGGTTGCGCAACTTATATCCACAATACTTCCCATGAATATGGAAAGCTTGGTCCGAGGGGGAAGAAATGTATCTTTATAAGATATTCAGAATTCTCTAAAGGATATGTATTCTTGGAGGAAGACACAAATGGAAGAATAACATAAGTTGAGTCACGATATGTCATTTTCTTAGAAGATGATTTTCCTGAAAGAGGTGAGATAAATAAGGATTTCCAATTTTATGAAATGGAAGATCTTGAAACTAGTGGGAGTGCAAAAATAATTGATTTAGCACTCACAGAGCAAGAATTTATTGCTCTTCCTAAACCAAGTGGGAGTGAAAGAATGTCAGATTTTGTTCCAATGGAGCAAGACCATGAACAATCTCAACCTCGACGTAGTAATAGTGACAAGATTTCCCGTCGTCGATTTGAGATTGAGGGGGAAGCTTTTATGATTGCTCCAAATGAAGAAGAGCCTAAAACAGTACAACAAGCTCTTTCTGGTCCTAAAGCAAAAGAATGGATTAAAGCTATGAAAGAGGAAATGGATTCGATGATATACAATCAAGTCTGGGATTTGGTTAAGAAACCGCCTGATCGTAAAACTATTGGGAACAAATGGATTCTCAAAATAAAACGTAAGGTGGATGGGACAATAGAAATATTTAAAGCTCGATTAGTAGCTAAGGGCTACACACAAAAAGAGGGAATTGACTATAAAGATACATTCTCACCTGTAGTCAGGTTTGCATCAATTCGCCTCATTCTGGCTATAGTAGCATGAATGGACTTAGAATTATATCAAATGGACGTTAAAACTGTTTTTCTCAATGGAGAACTAGATGAAGAGATCTATATGGATCAACCTGAGGGTTTTGAACTCAAAGGACAAGAGCGCAAAGTTTGCAAGCTCAAAAGATCCATTTACGGTCTTAAGCAAGCATCAAGACAATGGAACCTCAAATTTCATCAAGCCATATTAAAGGATGGTTTTACGATGATGGAGGAAGACCATTGCGTATATGTTAAACGTTCTAACAATGGTTTTATAATTATGTCCTTGTAAGTTGATGACATTTTAATAGCTGGAAATGATAAGAAGTTGATTGATACTACCAAGAAATGGTTATCATCGAACTTTGAAATGAAAGATATGGGTGAGGCTAATTATGTACTTAGTGTTAAGATCCTAAGGGATCGCTCTAAAAGACTTCTGGGTTTGTCTCAAAAGACTTATATAAAGAAAATGTTAGAGCATTACCATATGCATGAATGTAAGCCCATAGATACCCCTGTCGAAAGGAATCTGAGCCTTAGTCTAGATATGTGTCCTAAAACATCGAATCAAAAAGAACGAATATCTAGAGTACCCTAGTCCAATGTTGTCGGTAGTCTGATGTATGCAATGATGTGCACACGTCCAAACATTTGCTATGCCGTTGGGCTAGTAAGCAGATTTCAATCTAATCCAGGTATAAAACACTGGATGACAATCAAGAGAATATTGAGATATCTAAAAGGAACTTCAGACTATGTTCTATGTTATCAAGGGAAGGATTTGCGCTTAATTGGTTATACTGATGTTGATTGGGGAGGTGATATAGATCAGCGCAAATTGACCTATGGATATGCGTTCTTGCTTAATGATTGCGCAATATCATGGAGTAGCAAGAAGCAATCTTGTATAGCTTTATCAAAGATGGAAGCTGAGTATGTAGCATGTTCCTCAGCTATACAAGAGGCAGTTTGGTTAAAAAGATTTTTGCAGCACTTAGAGATTGTCAAGTCAGCATCTGAGCCTGTGACAATCTATTGTGATAGTATGGCTGCATTAGCTTATGCTAAGGATCCAAAATATCATAGAAAGACCAAACATATCCAGATTAGATATCACTATGTTAGAGACATGATTGCGGAAAATGAAGTGACTCTGAAACACATTTCTACAAACAAAATGGTAGCAGATCCATTTACTAAACCAATAGCTAGGGATGCATTTGCAAGACACATAAAATCCATAGGCTTATGTAGAATGTAATCAATATATGTTATGTCAGATCACTTGGTTTTTACAATTGATATATCATTACAATTGATTAATGATTTTTCAATTATATGAATGTATTACAAATGCCAGTTAGCACAATTCGAGTAAGTATGTCGATAGACTTAGATTGACTCACTCACATAAGTAATAGCCTCTGCCGCTACAAAGCGAGCAGAGATGAGACCATAAATGCAGAGGCATTAAGTGAATTACTAAGATGCAGTGGGAGCGGTCTTAGTTTTCATTCAAATTTTATAAGGTCGCCTTGATGAGGATCAAGATGAGATTCTTCGTATATATAAGAATCAACATGAATAACTTCCCCACCATTCATGTGTTTATATAGAGGAAGTTGAGTGTGAAATTTGTTATTTAACATTGTTGAATGTATAAATAAAATTTTCAAGTTTGGCACATTTAGAGCGACAAGACTAATACTCATATGGTGTTTATTCATTTTGAACTAAGAGAAAGACATACACTCTTTCATCTTTGACAAGAAAAGAGTAGCTCCACCATAGCATGCATTTCATATTGCATGTGCTATACGACCTATTAGGAAGCGAAAGAATGAATCCCTGCTTCTTCGCTATGTGAGTCCTAGAAATCCTAGAAATGGATTTCAAACAATTTTACCCTTTGTGACTTTTGACTATATCATGATGTGATGAATTAATGTTGGCTATCTTAGGATGTATCCTATAGTCATGGAATGATTCGACTTAACGGAACATTTCTAGAAAAGCGAGTTAATTCAAAACTAATTGATATGAGGGCAAAAGAAAGAGTACTTTGCTTATACACTCACAGCTTGTGTTCACCGGCCGGAGTTATTACGCTTGATGAAGCGAGAAGTAACTTAGAATACAAGAGATTGTAAGAATGATTTGAGTATAGATTCATGAGGGATTGAATGATACTCGAATTAAGTGTATTGAGAAAGATACTTGGGGTAATTAAGCACATTATCGAAAATAATTACAACTTTGGGTTGATGTCTCCTATATGGCCTATAATTAGATTTGTATTGGAGCTCCCACAATTTGTGTGTTTTGGGTCGCACGGTCCGTTCTCTTGTATGAAAAATTTTTGTTTAAGTTTGAGATGTGAGATGATATTTGGATTGAGTCAAACCCACTTTGGGCGAGTGGGAGATGTTGGGATTTATGGTATTGGGCCGCCCATGTGGGCTTAACCCAGCCCAGACCCATATATTCTTATATATAAAATTATGAAAAGATATAACTTTTTTTTTAAAAAAAAAAGATAATAACAAAAAGATATAAGAAAAAGAGATAACTTTTCATCATAAGTTTTCTCTAAAATACGGAAATTCTTAGAAAGGAATTTCTTCATCTCCGTTCAACAACAAGATAATCGAAGCATTCGTACTGTGGAATTGAGTCAAATTCTAGTAATTTGTCTCCGCCTAAAGCATTGAAAGCGCACGATTCACGCTCAACAAGTAAGTATCTGCTGCTCTAGTAGTTTGCTTCACGAGATTTTGTCATTATTAGTTAATAAACTAAATTCGTTAAGTATAATAAACGAGTTTTTTATAAACCGTGTCTAAGTCATTTGTGAGCTTAATAATTTTAAAACGTATCGAGCCCGATTTTAAGTATAAAAGTTCAAATCAAAATCGAACTTGTAATAAACTTAAACAAACTGAGTTCGAACTCATTAATATTCGATTTGATTCGACTCATTTAAAGTCCTAGACAAAACTTAACTATACCCAATTTGAAGTTTTGAAAGACCTTAATTCCCAAATCATCAGCAAATAGGTTGGATGTTTGTTTGTTTTGATTTCCAAATACATGATACTGTTTGTATAGTTATTTCATGGTTTAGAAATCAAGAAAATTTATGAGTTTTTCAAACTACTAATATAGTGGTTTTTCATGGTTTGATAAAATTGAATTTCAAAATTACTTTCGTCTTATATTCTAAATACCAAAATTATTCTTAAATTGCAATATTTGACAATAGGTTTTCATTTGTAGCACAAAAGTCACTACAATATGCTCCATCGCCGTTGTCTCTGTGATTTTCAACTTGTTTTGAGTAAGTTTTATGCATTTATTTTTTTATCTGATGATATGTGGTTCGATTTGTGGAAACAAGACTATCTCTCCTGTAATGCTCACAAATATAATTTGCATTAAATAAATTATATAAGTGAATGTTACAAAATTTTTCTTTTAAATAATTGATTAAAATTGAACTTTCATTTAAAACACATTATTTGCATCATGGTCATGATGAGTATTAAAAATTCATATAAAGAAAAGTAAAAGAGAAATAAAAATGATTGTTTCATTACACTAAAATACTGTAAAAGTTTTATTTGGCCTTAGGTTTATAAACAATACCCCGAAAGGGAAAATACAAAACTATAATTAATACATAAAACTTAAAACCGGTGTATCATCTACCCAATTGTGTCTTGTCCTGTAACTCTTCTATAGGACTCTTAATATCTACCAACAACCATCTAACTGTTTACAAGCAATTCGTGCTCAGCGATATATATGTATATACAAACAAATAAATATATGTGCACACCTTCATGTTATATTATCACTTTGACTCATGTAATCTAAAACATACATAACCTACCATAAGCATTTTATATGCTCATACTTATATTCATATTATGTACTTTGTTTTCATGCATAGGAATATATATTTTAAACTTACATATCTAATATTTATTACATGTATTTATCCATATTCATAATAATTGTGTATAAAAATGTATACACATAATGATCTTTACCTTTATGTTTGTGTTCACATGCATAGATATCAAATTGGTTCGTATAACATTATAAACAATCATAACCAAAAATCCACTTATTGCATATCATTTTCATATAATAACATTAACAGTTATTTCATCATATTTCATTTTTATCTGTATCTAGGAATGTAAATAAATCAAACCGTTCGTGAGCTATTCGGGTCTCAGTTCGAAAAAAACTCATTTGAAATCGTTTATTACTGTTAATGAGCTAACTTCGAGCTCAAATCCGAGCTAGAAATCTTATCTAGCTCGAGTTTGAACATAATACTATTTGATCCGTCAGCTTATAAAATATGTTCGTTTACTAGCTCGCGAATATGTTTGTTTAAAAACTTGCAAACATATTCGTTTACGAAATTGTGAACATATTTGCGAACATATTTATTTAAAAGCTCGCGAACGTATTTATTTAAAAGCTCATAAATGTGTTCGTTTAAAAACTCATAAACATATTTATTTAAGACTCATTTATATTATATTTTATTATCAAGTTCGAGCTTTTGTCATTATTAGTTAACGAATTGAACTCAACTTTTTTATCATTATTAGTTAACGAGCTGAACTCGTTTTATCATTATTAATTAACGAACTAAACTCAAATTTTTGTTATTATTAATTAACGAGCCGAACTTGAGTTTTTGTCATTATTAGTTAACGAGTTAAACTCGAGCTAAACTCATTAAACATAATAAACGAGCTTTTTATGAACCAAGTTTGAGCCACTCGTGCACTTGATAATTTTCAAATGTATCGAGCTCAAACTCAAGTATAAAAGCTCAAATCGAGCTTGAGCCTGTAATAAACTTAAACGAGTTGAACCTAAACTCACTAATATTCGGTTTGGTTTGGTTCGTTTACAACCCTATTTGTATCCATGTACTTATTCACCTTATCTTTTTCATCTTGTTTTGCCTAAAACTCTAAGTCAAATTATCATGATACTGGTTGCATCACAAAGATGCTCCAAAAGCTTCAATCACTATGTTCATTAACTGTAAGTGTGTTCATCTGAGTTCTTCAAGTCAAGGGCGTTTCAAGAGCTTCAACCATCTTGACTGAATATAAATAAGATCAAGGATGCTCTAGGAGCTTCAACCACCTTGTCCAACAATCATATGAATCTGAGAAATAAGGGCACTCTAACCTGAACTTCAGCTACCTTGTTTTCAAAATATTTATTTTACAGTATCATAATCCTTTTAATGACATGTCATCTATCTTAGGCCAACTCCTAGATTAGAGAAAATGGTATTTAACTTCCTTTATGTCATTTCCTTTTTAATACTATTATCACATATATCTATGCTCTTAAACATTTATCATTCACGAATCCTCATATTGTATCCCATGACATTTCTTATTTCAATATGTTCTTCACATATAATTATACACATATTAGGTTTCACACATACTCATATCATATATCATCTTTCTTTACATTAACTCTTTATTTCGTGTTCATATATTGTCATTTCAAAATATCATATCATGTATTAACATTCATATAATAATTTGTTTCATACTTTTAGTATCCCATATAACATATATGTGCATGACCTTCATATTACATTGCTAAAAAAAACAACACGTATCATATAAATAGGCTTCATGGGCGTAAACTTCATGTTTATGGCCATGAAGGTTCCATTCATAGATACTCTTATCCGTGAACCAAATCACAAATGTGATCGTAAATATTTATGTTTGTAAAGTGTACATTTTTCACTAGCAAGACTCTGTGAATCTGTTTTACATGAACTTTGTTTCTAGGCTTGATTCACGGCTGTGAAACCCTTATCACATGCGTAAATCTTGGTTTTTCAGCACCAAAATATAGCAATATCATGAAATGCATACAGTGGCTCTAAGATTGATCAATGTCAATTACTCCTATCAACATTTCATAACATTTTCATATAAAAAATATGTCACAACATAAAAGAAAATATTTAATAACAAATCATGTCAAAACCATCATAAACTCTATCCATACCTAACATTTATGACCTTCTAACATATTATTATTTTATCTCACAAATCAAAGACATTTAACACATATATCACTCAACCCAAATACTTAATATGTTTCAAGAAACATATATCTGGATGTAAATATATATATGTACTAACCTTAATCCAAGAATCCTCCATAAACTCTTCAAGATCTATCCTAGCTTATACTCTTGTCTTTGTATTTGTTACTCTTTAACTCTACCATCTTTAAGCCAACAAAAAACCGAAGACTGATCTCCTTTCAATTTATCTCTTTTTCTTTCTCCTCTAATTAAGAATTCTCTCTTAACAACACTCCACTTTTTTCTTTATTTTCTAGCTAAAACTCACACTTGATCTATAAAACCTCCATGGTTAAGCAAAAAGAGAAAGAAGAAGATGGTGGCATGTTTGGGAGGATAAGGGGCGGTGGAAATCAAGTAAAGGTAGAAAAAGAGGCATGTGAGAGAGAAAAAAACGGTTTTGTTCATAAACTCTATTGACTACTGTTCATGGGCGTGAACACCTCTTGTCACAACTGTGACAAACTTTTTGTTAGAATAATCAATGACATTTATGAGCGTGACACATCATCACAGACATGAATCTCCATCAAAACTATATCGTTTTGAAAACTTAACACTTTTACTGGCGTGAATATCTATTTACAAGCGTAAAAATATCATTTTTCACTTTTTTCATCATTTTAAATCTTAATCTACCTACTTTCTCTCTTCAAATATCAACATATCTTATAAGCTCTAACTACTAGACATTACATCTATGATATTTGTCATCATCATTTCCTCTATTGTTATTCAACCACATATGTTTTCTTATTGTTTTGAGGTCAAAATTTTTGATATTAATCTACCAATTTCTGCTTTTTTTTAGGATATAGGTTGTCATTTTTCTGCTGTATTAATCCAATAAATGCTCACATTTTATCAGCTTCACCTCTTCTCTTTAAATTAATGAGAGAAATAGCGTATAGCTTATCTGTCATTGAAGTCTTTCTAGATTATGTTTGTTGTAACTTCTTTATTGTGCTTGTTCTTCAGTGAATTTTAGTCTTTTCTGAATTATATTTGCTATCATGATTTTATTGTGCTTGTTCTTGGGTGAATTTTAATATTTTTATGGATTATGTTTACTATATTAATTTTATTATACTTATTCTAGGTGGATTTTAATCTTTTTTATGAATTATGTTGGCTATCTTGATTTCATTGTGCTTGTTATTGGACAAAATTTAGTATTTTTCTGGTTGTTGATTTTGTCTTTTTATTTATTTTCTTATTTTTATATATCAATTTGATTCCAAGTAGATTCTTTATTTAATTAAGGTGTGCTAAATTTTCAATGAATGTCTTACATTTAATTAATTATTTTTTTAAATGACATTTCAATTTTCAAATATATACATTCTAACTCTATATTTCAGTTTAGATGACTAATAAGATTAGATTGTTCAAGCAATGAGTATCCGGCTTAATTGCACAAGCCGTTTGCTTTGTAATTTCCTAGTATTACCTATTCCGAATGTAACCAGATAACAATAAGCTGAAATTTGCATGAATTGAGATTGGAATGAGAGAAAGTAGGAGATAATTTGATGAAACATTTGGTTTCGAGTGATTTTGGTTGACACATAATATGGATGAGCGCCCCACTTTTATAGGACTATGTGATTTATTGGTCAAAGAGGTTGATCTTAGGCCAACCATTTGTAAAACAGTGGAAGAACATATGGCTAAAACACTTTACTTGTTAAGAGGTTGATCTTAGGCCAACCATTTGTAAAACAGTGGAAGAATATATGGCTAAAACATTTTAAATGTGAAAAATCGAGTCTTATCTTTCACACAGGGGTGTAAATGAGACAAGATAGTCGTGAGCTGTTCAAACTCGACTCATAAAATATTTAAATTTGATTTAAAATTAATCGACTTGAGCTCAAATTCTAGTAGATCAATTAGTTTATTAAGTCGAGTTTGAGTATCATAATACCTGACTCATAAATCTCATAAGCTTAATCAAATCGTTTTTTATTATTTATTAAATTACTTTTATACCCTCAATATTTAAATATATTCAAACTTAATTATGTCGAGTTAATTCAAGTTGATTTCGAGTTGAGTCAAGTATATATTTATTAAAATTTTTAGTTGATTAGAGTTTTATCAAGTCAAACTCGAGTAGCCATAATATTTTTTGAGTCGAGTTTCAAACAATTAAAAATAAATTTGATCGAGTTTAAATTCGAGTTCAAGTTTCGAGTTTTTTAATTAAGTTGATATCGAATCTGATACTATATTGACTCAACTCGACTACATTTCTGCTTTCACGTTTCGACGGTCTGGTGAGTCAACCAATTGTATTTTCATAATATTTTATAAGTTATATTAGAGTTGGAGGATCAATTTATCAAACAAATAAAGGGATCTCAAGTGCCTTTTGAAGATAGCCAACAATTCATAATATTCGGATTGGTTGGAAGAGGAAAATAGAAATTAATAATATTTAATTTGTCTTTCTCTTAATATATATTTATCCATCACCTACCAATTAAAAAAATGAGTATTTTGAATAATTTCTTTTTAGTGATGGTTGCTATTAATGATTCTTACACTTTGTTTGTTGAAAGCATTCGAAGATTGGAGTAGAATACAGTAAGATACTTACATGAAATTTTTTAATAAAATAAATACCTTATCTTACTTTAACATACTTATTTTTGCGCAAAAAAAAACCTTCTAAATAAGAGCAAAATGGGTTTGCTTCGGGGAAATATGAGAAATAAAAGTGGGAAAATGTGTATAATAAATATATATTTGTGGTTGGTTATGGAAAATTATGAAATGACAATTTACGTAATTGATTAAAAGAGCAAAGGTCTTCTTGGAAAGGAAAAAAAAAATGAAACCTTGAGAAACCTCCAATTTGGAGGTGCCATGAACAGAGGCATCTTTGAAGGTCTTTTCACCCTCCAATCTCTATGGACCTCCAAAAAATCTTTCCATCCTCAACACTTCTTCCCAAACACACCATACTGCCTTGAAAATCCTTCCTATACCTTCGAATACCTTCATCCAAACAATCTCTTATACTACTTTTAGTTTATACGAATTCATGAGAGTTCAAATTTCAATGAAAAGAGCAAATCGGATTTACTTTCTTTGGGGCTATACAAAATAGCAAAAGTGCTCACCCGCAAATTGGATTTTAATGAATCTCTTGCATTTAGGTTAACAAACATATTTGTCAAGATTTTAAGACACAGGTCTTTTCTTTATGCTTGTTTTTTTCTTTAAAGGAGATCATTCTTCCTCGTTGGCTATGGTAGAATATGATATTACGTCTTTTTTTATTTAATTTTTTTGCTGGCTATATATATTTATATGAAAAAGAAAAAGAGAAACAAGAAAATTAAGAAGAAGAAACTTAGAAAGAAACGTTAGGTTAGCTTTGGTTAGGAAGAAAAAGAGATAGTCCATGTACGTGTAACATCCTTTGACAAGTCAAACTTTCTCTCAACTAACCTAACCGTTGGTCACCTCCATTCTCTTGGAGATTACTATAGCTTTTTTTTAGTTACAACGGGGGAGCGGAACTTGAACCTGATAACTCAAGTGAAAATGCACATTTCACTAAGCTATGCCAATAGCTGCGGAAATTACTAAAGCTGGTCTATCAAACAAGGGGATGTCAAAATATAAATGTAAATTAATACTTACAAGGAGATTATAAGAGGTTTTTCTCTTAATAGAATTCAAGGGAAGAAGAATGTGGTAAAAATTTCAGAGCTTTGTTATCCAACACATGAGTTTTAAAGTTCTGTATTTTAGCTTTGAAATGCCTTGTGAATGAGAAGAAAACCTCTATTTATAGACTTGGAAACTGTTGATTTTATGATTAATTTGTAGGAAGTGTCTTTTTATCTTATAATTAATATTGCTGATCAGACATGATTGTAAAATCTGAACCAGAATGAAATATTTGCCAACCACATTTTCTATATGTATTAACCCTTTCTGCCCAATTGTCTAAGATTTTAATTATATAAACCATACTCTACTGAAATGAGATTTATGGATGCCAATCATGCTATAAATGTAGAATTAAAACTCTATAATTTGTAACTATATAATTATAAACGTATAATAAAAATCAAGAATAATGATGATGATGATGATGATGATAGTAGTAGTAAGTATATAAAATATTAAATGAAACAGAGAAGAAATACAAGCATGTTTAATAAATATTGAAGAGGATATATTAATTATGTCTTAACTCAAAATTTAAATTCAAAATTCATTAGTGAAAGATACAAAATACAGCTTCTAGGAACTAAAATAAGCTATTAGACCAGTGGTATAAACACCAAAAAAAAAAAACTATTAGGAGTTGTTACATTATCTTACCAAATACTTAATTAGACTTTATTAGTTGGTATAAAACAATTATCAACTAAATCAAACACCCTCCAAGATTGTAAAAATCAAATATTTATAGATTTTGAAAATACTCAAAAGAAAATAGATAGTAGTTTTTTTAGCATTGGACTTTATTTGTGGCTTGAAAATTTGACAAATGTCTCATTGTTTTTATTTCTCACACCAATTTGTGTTGACAAAATGGCTTGAGCTTGAATGAGCCTGAGAAGTCTTTCCTCTCTTTTTAGTTATTCCCTTTTGTCAACCTTTCCTTTGGGTGCATGATTGGGCAATTAATATCTCTCATTCTCCCCTTTGGTGTTAATTACAATTTGCAATTTAAGAGCCCAAATATTACAAGGATAAAATTCGAAGGCAACAAATTCAATTTCTATATTTTGGGTATTATAGAGAGTCTGTTTTTCAATTTGTTGAGCTTTTAAAATTGACATGAATATTGCCTTTTCTTTTCCAATTATTTTTGGATATATATATATATTTTTTTATGTTTCTGGCTACTTTCTCAGCTTATGAAAGTATTATTCTATTATATAGCAACAGAGAGCAAGTCAAGTACTCCACCCAAAAGTAAAGCATATTGCAACAAGTATATCAATAATGGTTATCACAGCTATTGGCTAATAGTCTAATGGTAGAGTGGCCAATGGCAAATTAAAATGTGAGATAAATGGTGACCAGTCCAAAGATTTTGTGCAATTATTTTCATCATCTTAATGTGAAATTAAGAGCTGAAAATCGAATACTATCTAACTAATAACTCAAATACTGCAACAAAGTGAAAATTGGGTGAGAACCCACAGAAAGAGAAGATTAAGAACTATGAAAGAAATAATTGTCTAATCTTGTGCTAATTGAACCATCTTCTTGCCTATGTTTTGACCTGTAAAAAGAGAAATAAATGAAGAGGGAATGCTTTCTACACCAGTTGAAATATCTTCAATCGCCTGCATCTTCCCCTTCCTAAGATGATCACAAGTAGTTGACATAAAATCTGCATACACATTCATGAAATCAGCCGCCAAAAATCCTTGAATTTTGATTCTCCTGTAAATAACATCAATCATATCAGGTGCAGCTTTTCTTTCACTGTCTGTGTACTCTGATATCACCCCACACACTGCTATTCTTCCAAACACATTCATGTTTTCTATTGCTGCTTTTTGCATCTCTGCCCCAACATTGTCAAAATATATGTCTATCCCATCTGGGAAGTACCTGCTCATAATAATCAAGTCAAAATTAAGCATAAAAACTCCTAATAAAATTCATGAATCTTCCTTTAATTAGTCACCACACAAATTCAGTAACCTCTTCAGAGTTGCTTTCCAGTCAGTTTCTTCTTTGTAGTTGAATGCATCGTCGAAACCAAGCTTCTCTTTTAGCATTGTTACCTGGTATTTCAAACACTTAAAATTCTTGACGTTTCCAAAATGTAAAAGGTATTAATGTTAGGGCACGATTTCGTATGACTCATATTGGAATAAAAATTAATTTGAGTTTAATATCTTATACTGAGTTAAAACATTTGAAAATAAAATTTTGATTCTAATATCTTAAATTTATTGATATTTAGAATACTTTCTATATTTTTTTAATTAAAATATTTTATATTCCTAAAAATAACTTCAACCAAATTCAACCAAATATAAAAATATGATTTTAATTTTTATTACATAAATATACTAACGAGAAATATTGAAATTCAAAAACACTAATATAAAAATATAATATTATTTTTCATTTTTTGTGTACTACACATGCCATTAGGATTGTGCAAAAGTGATTCAAACCAAATCAACTCAAGTTATTGGGAGAGTTGGATGGGGGGTGATTTTTAGAGGGTTGGATTCATTTATTCAAGTGGGATCAAATATATTTATTATTTAACTCCAAATTTCAGTTTAGTCAAATCAAGTCGAAATTTTAATTAATTTAGATTGGATTTTTTACAGGATTAGACATTTGATTCGCGTGCTAATTGTTTGGGTCGATTACTTGACCATGTTCACCGCTGACTATTCCAAACAATATTGGAAAAGCATCTTTCAAATCGCAACCTTAGCTAAAATGCCAAATAAACACTCTTCAACACTTGAAAAATAAACAAATTATACCTTTTCTTTGCTTCCGGCACAGCCAACCACATAGCAACCGAACGATTTTGCATACTGTCCGACCAAATTTCCGACCGATCCAGAAGCAGCAGATACAAACACTCTCTCTCCTTTCTTGGGTTTACACACTTCAAAAAACCCAGCATAGGCTGTGAGCCCACTAAATCCTGCACCACCAAATAAAAGTTAATATTGTATTTCAAATTTATCCTTCCATAGTAAATAATGTTTAAGCTATATATACATATGTATATACCAAAAATGCCCACATGGTTTGACAAAGGAAATCCCATAGGGTCCAATTTCCTTAGCATGCCACCAGGTTTTATCACACTATATTCTCCCCAGGTGATCAATCCTATAACCAAATCATCTTTCTCAAATTCAGGATTCCCCGATACCATAACTTTTCCTATTCCAAAAGCATCAAATGCCTGTCAATCAAATCCAAATTAATCAATCTCACCCATATATCTATAAAATCAGTTCCTAATTAACCCATTAAGAATTACATATATACATACATACCTGTCCAGGATTAATGGCAGCTGCTAAATTAGAATATATCTGGGATGAACTCTGGCACTTCATCCTGTTTAGCTGGTAAGGATCTATGGATACATAGAGATTTTTGACAATAACATCAAAGGACCCAGGTTGAAGAGACAAGGAAATAGCTTCAGATTTGAGCTCAAAATCACTCTCTTTTGGAGCACCATCTATGTTTGTCTTAGTTACAGTGTACCTGTTGGTCACCTCCATCTGTTTAGCTTAATATGTATTAGTGATTCAGAATCGTAAAGAAGAAGAAGAAGAAGAAGAAGAAGTATGTTGTGATAAAATATAAATGGATAATATATAGACATGAGATGAAAAGGGGACACAAATAAGGACAAATAAGGAATCAAAAAATGCTAAAGATGCTTGCTTCGTAGACATTCTTTAACTCAAACTATTGAAAAGACAAAGTTTTTTATCCTCTGGAAAAAAATAAAAGAGAATTTTATGACATATTTGTTCCTATTGAGATTCGTTCGGCTTGGTGAAATATTTTTAAAAAAAATATTTTTCACTCTTTAGCCTCTAAATTCAACCTTATTTGTCATTAGGTATATGAACAAGTGACATTTATTTTGCTCCTTAAGTTGCTATTGTTGTTGAAAGTCAGTAGTTAGTCTGAACTATCTTGGCAAATATCTATATCTTTTCAAAATTTATCATTGTCAATTTTTGCAAAGATTAAATATCCTTAAGCAACAACATTGGTCTATCAAAAACCAGAAGGAATGCGTCTCTCTAAAATGTTATTGTTATTATTTTGAGTCAATGAGTTCAATTTCCCTTTCACCACTGATCAGCCAAGAAAAGCAAATAATGGCACGAGGGTAAGATTGCTTAGCACAAAGGAAATAACCAAAGGCCCAAAAAATTGGAACATCATGCCTCTAATCAAGCGACCGATCATCTTCTTCCGGAGTTCTACTTTACAATCAGATTGAAAGAATTATAACCACTTTTATTTAGTTGCATGAACAAATTTGAAAAAAAAAAAATTGTCCTACTCTATTTCTCGTTACCTTTGTCTCATCCGCAACAGCCGCCCACCTCCTCTGCTATATCAAGACTGTCCACTCACTTTGGAGGGTTAATAATATAAATGATACCAAAAACTTATCAATTTGTTACAAATTAGTACTAAATTTTTAAATTGTTACAATTGTTACCAAAACTTTTGAAAATATTGCAATAGGATACTTGAAATCAATTTTCGATTAGAAAAAATAGCGTAATAGCCGAAAAATATAATTTCTAGTGATATGACATTTCTGATAGGAAATTAACTTCAGATACCATATTGTAATATTTCCAAAATTTTTGATACTAATTTGTAATAATTAAAAGATTTTGTACCAATTTATAACAAAGTGACAAATTTTAGTACCATTTATGTTAAGAATTTTGGTGGGTTTCCTTATTAAATTTTATTTCTCTTGCTTATGATAAATGAATTACGAAGGGTTTCTCATCTAAATTTTTCGTTTTTTTTTGTAAAATTTTGGGTGATTGATTGTGATAACAGATTATTATCAAGGACACTCAGTAATGGCACCTCCACAGTATGCTTCTCCACACCCAAAAGAGAGCCTAGTTTCCTTGAGTGATGGTAATTATCTTTTTCTTTTCCATTTTCACCATATCATTAATTTGTGTATATTTTGTAGATATTTTCCTATTAGCACACCCTAGGTGAAAGGTAAATTTTTATATGAAGACTGTAAGAGGAGGGGAGATTAAACATAGGTGTAATGTTATTAACAGATAATTTGAAGGTACTTTTAATTATTTTTTATTTTATGTTATGGTGAATTGGTGATTGAAGGGAAGACGAGGGATAATGGGTGATGTTGATGGGAGATAATTGGACATTTTTTAAAATTAATTTTTTGTTTTCTTGATCTCTTCATATAAGCATTATGCAATATGTCACACATTCATCTACATAATCATGTAAATATATATACAATTTTATTAGATAAAACTTCATATCTTAATCATTCACTTGAAATTCTTTGTCAAATATCAAATAATCACATTATTAAAAATAGGGTATTCACAGTCGTGATTCATTATTCACATCAATGAATAAGTTAAGTTATATCGTTTCACAACCATGACTACAATCGTCACGTCTGTAAACAAGTTCACACTCGTGATCCATATTGTACTTTAAGTCGTGAACCAATCTGGAAGGAACAATACCATTTCCAAACGAAAGTCACGCCTATGAATTTGGCAATTCACACCTATAACTAAAATTTTACGACTGTGACTAGCTGCTGGAAATCACATTCCACTTTCCATATTCACTGTAAACTTTCTAAAACCATCTTAAGTTAAGCAAATATGCATTCACAAGTTCCCATCATAATATAAAAGTCCATTACCATCATTTACATATTTCTACCATCATCAAGTTCCTAACTTATGTTAAATAAACCAACAATTCACCTAATGTCATATCTATCATGTCAAATTATAATTTCATGGAACAATTCCTAATCAAATGCATTTTAAGCATTACTTAACATGTCAAATGCTCATATCATGCAATTTTATGACAATTTAACTATTATTTTAATTTATGTACAAACCTAATGTTATTCATTTCCTTTCAACTTTTTAGGTTGTTTTCTTTTTCCTTTTGTTTCCTTAAGCTTGCACTTTTTCAACATGAACTCTTAAAATATATAAAAATATCATAAGAACCTTTCATTCGAACATACCTTTTTAAATCCTACTTTCTCACTCTTGAAACTCTAAACTCTCTCTTCAAAACAAGCTCTAGATGAGCTCAAAATCTCTTTTTTTCTAAGAGAAAAATGAAGAGGAGAAGAAATGTTTCTTACCTTCAATCTTTTTCTTATATGCCAAATTAGGAGGTGTTCTACTTATCTCTTTTTTTGCTTACTTCTCTTTTTTTTTAACTCATTTAAGCTTATTTAAGCTTTATTATACATGAAAATGACCTTTACTTATTTTTCTCTCTCTACCTTCTCTTTTTCTCTCACTAGAAATAAGTTTTAGTTATAGTGGAAGGATGGAAGGCGTAGGGCTAGTTCATGAGCAGAAAAACAACATCAAAGAAGGTGATAATGGAGAAGAAAAGAAGAAAGAAAACTTGCTCCTTTAATTTTTGATAAATTACAAATTTATCACAAATTTTTTCAAATCTTGCATTTTAGCCATTTACCGTAATTTAACTTCTTTAAATACTTAATCAAATATTTTTTATAATTATTTACTATAAATTAATTATTCTCTGGTCAAAATCTGAATGTAGAGTCTGGTTGGTCCAACACGTCAATTTAGCAACACGTACGACTCAAGACCTAAATTAGTATATATAACAATCTTACCTTGTTATGGAGTAAATGGAGCATGTATAATATCCAATTAGCTTCTTCGATGACAATACAACTATTCAGGAAAGGAAGGCCAAAAACCTTGATTTAAATAGGCTCTAGATTTTACTAGCTAAAGATAAAAGATTAAGTATAAAGAGAGTGAAGTTTACGTCAGATATATTCAACATTTTAGAAACAATGACTATGATGGAACATGGATAAGAATTCATTCTCTAAAAGAAGGTATCAAAGAATCAAGGTTGCATAGGAATGAATAGCACATTTGGAAGCTTACATCAACTCCATAAGGAGTTTTTAAAGGATATAACATCGACATTAAACTATATTAGTAAATCTATGCCATGATCATATAAAAATATAATTTATAAATCATAGATAAAAATTTGATTATTATATTTAAGTTATATTTATAAATGAAATGACAGAGTACTGTGGCTTCAGTTTATAGATACAAATACACAATCAACATAAGAAATTCTTATTGAATTAAAAAATTTTCTAAACCCTATTAATTAAACATGAAATGAGAATTGTAAAAATTATCATACCAAAACTAAATATTCTATGTCGTTAAGCTAATAATTCAGTTATATTACTGAATCCCTATTTTAGTTGTACTGGAATATTATATCAGTGCATTGTTATCTTCTTCTCATGCATGCCAGCTTATTTTTAAGACACTTGATCAAATACTAGGCATGTGTTGCCTGGTTTTTATTGTTTTATTGAGATGGAGATTCGACCAAATGATAAGCAGAACAATTTTGTGGAAGAAACTTGAAACTCATTTGAGTTGCAGGCAGTAGACCACCACCATCAAGATCTAATATTGACAAGAAAACGACAGATTTAGAACTGTCATAACTAAGAGAGTTTTTTTAGGCAGTGGACCACAACAAAATTCTCTCAATAACATTTTAAAAGCTAGCACTTTGAATTTGTTCAAACTATTTTTCTTTATAGTTTTTTCTTCATTCTTCGTGTAGATTATCATTAGAAATATCCTAGTGTGGATTGTTGTGGTTTGCTACAACCCAACAAAGTGAAGATTTGAAGAACAAATAAGAAATTATAAGGTATAATTTTTAACATTTATATTTATATAAATTAGTTTTAATGGTACAAGTATGATCTTTTGTTTTGGATTTTGAAAATTTTATTTTTGATTTTGAAAATTTTATTTTTTCCGCTACGTTTATGAATATGATTCATTTTTCAAAACCCAACATTAATATCAAAGCCTCTTTGTATCCATTAAAATTAATTTTAATTGAAAGTGCAATGGAATTGCATGTTTTTGATGATTTTGAATCAATAGGTTTTGAAAAATTGAAATTAATTTGTAAAATATGTTTTACACATTTTTTCTTTCTTTAATATGATCATGGGATGATTAATAATTATTATTTTGATTGAAAAATGATTTTAATATGATTCAAATAATTAATTTATGATTTATTTCAAAACTATCTAAAATTGTCTTGTTTATGAACATGTGTTATTGTTTGGCTTAATTAATAGGGCTGGTTATATTTTTCTTGTAATTTAATTATGAAAAAATTATTTAGATATATTGAGAATATGTTTATACCTTTGTAAGTGTCCAATAATTAATTAACAATTATTTTAATTAATTGTTCAAATAAACACAAAAATGAGACTGTTTAAGCATACCCGATGGAGCTGTTTTGTTTGATTTTTTTGTCAGCACCTTGAAATAATTTTTATGTGATTAAAATATGTTATTTTGATGTTAGATGCATGCCAAAATTATTTTGCAAGCATTTGAAATTTTAAAAATTCTAGATATCGAATTAGTCATTTTGAGTACCTAAGTGTATTGGTTCGTTTGTCTTAGTAATTTTGGCTTGTGCCAAAAATATTTTGATGAACTTGAGCTGACCTAAAGATAATTAAAATGATGATTTAATGCTCTAGAAATTTTAGAATTTTTGGAAATTAATTTTGAATTAATTTAAGTTGTGCAATTGTAATTCTAGTATGACTAGAAATTGATATATATATTAAAATTAAATTATTTAATTTTAACATCATAATATTCTGATTTTAAGTAGAATTAATTTTGAATTATTTCTGAAAATATGGAATTTAATTTAATTTGATTAAATATTAAATTTCACTTTAAAATGACATACAAAATTAAATTAACCGAAAGAACACATATAGGCAATTTTGATTCAAGCGTTGAATCGATTTATAAATTGAAATCCAAAATTGTCATTTTTATTTTGTGCATTAGAGAATGCATATTAGGGTGTATTAAAAGACATGATGGATGATTATGGACTTAGACCCAATGTGATTGAGCATGTAAGGAATTATTTTGTTTTATGGTAAATAGGGTATGCGTGTCTCTGCCTCTTTTTCTTTCTTATGTATTTCTCTTCTCATCTTACTCCCCTCAAATGTAAATTAAGGTTTTCTATAATTTCAAATATGTAATTAGATTACATAGGATTAGGATAGAATGAAGATACAAATGAGCAAGAAGCAAAGGAGATGGTATAAGAAACAAGAAGATTTAGAAATAAGAATTTGATTTCTATTTTGGGTTGTAAATTCATGCATATACCTAGGTAAGACCTAGTCAATTTCTCTTTAGCTCAAGAGATTGACTTTAGTATGTCCATAATCATGTCATATAGTTAATGTAACTATCTTTATATATCAATGTGATGAATGTATGATATATAAAAGCATGAAATAATAACTTGATGAGACTTAACAAATAAATCACTCACTAAATAAACAATTAAGTCTTACGTCTTCCATTAATATGGGGAGAACCAGAGTTCTTCTAGAGTTAGGGTTGTTGAGTTGCCTCAAACTCACTCTATAAGAATATGTTGAATCCATTGAAATTAGATTTCACGATTAATTGGTTAGACTTAACCAATATTATTAACTTGTTGGATTTGCGCCAAGGTTAATGTGTATTGGAGGTGAAGTTGGGTTTGTATACATGAGATGTACACATATCAAGAGTCGATAGCCCAATATATGTGCACACATCAATAAGTTGATAGCTTAAGATTCGATAGTTGCATGAATAATAAAATTGGTATTGATTAGATATCTACCAACCAAACTAAGGATAGCTTGTTGAGTTGCCTCAAGGTTATTCTTAGCTAGTTGGATATCGACCCACTAGGAGAACTTTCATATAAGTTCTCTCGGGTTCATAGTGGGGCTATGGATTCATATTAAAATAGTGGAAGTCATAATACGATTTATTAAAGACCTAATAAACATGTATTTTATGTACATTCTAACATGTTATATTTTACATCTAGGTTGCTAGAATCATCATCATGACAAGTGTGAATTTGCAATCGCTAATGGAATCAAATAAGTTGACTGGACCCAATTTTTTGGATTAGCTAAGGAATCTGAGAATAGTTCTCCGAAAAAATTGACTATGTCCTATATGAGGCACTCTCTAATCCCCCTACTGCTAATGCTTCTGAAGATGTTCAGAAGACATATCAAAAACATCTCGATGATAGTGAGATGACAAGCTGCATTATGCTTACTACTATGTCAGCTGAGTTGCAAAAACAACATAAGGCTATGGATGCTAATTCCATAGTATACCATCTAAGAGAGCTTTTTGATGAGCAAGCACGTTCCGAAAGGTTTGAAACTTTAAGGTTGCTCTTCCGTACTAAGATGGTTGAGGGGACATCTCCAGTGCAATATGAATTGAAGATGAAAGACTATATTGAGAGGTTGGCCATTTTGGTATTTGTGATGGACCATGAATTAAGTATCGACTTAATTCTAACCGGTTTGTCTGATAGTTATTCACATTTTATGCTTAACTATAGGATGAACCAAATCTCTACCACTATTCTTGAGCTGATTAACTTGCTTAAAACAGCTGAGTCATCTGTTAAGAAAGACAGTAAGGTTGTGATACTGATGGACTCTTCAAGTTTTAAAAGGAAGAATCTTAAGAATAAGAAGAAGTCCATGAAGCCTAAGGGAGGTGTGGCCAAGAAAAAGGTTAAGGAGATTGCTCCAAAAGAGACATGCTTCCATTGTGGCAAGGATGGCCATTGGAAGAGAAACTGCAAGGCTTACTTGGAGTCCTTGAAAAAGAAGGCATCTGATGCCCTATCTACTTCAGGAATTTTTGTCATTGAAATTAATACTGTTTCCAATAATAGTATATGGGTATTAGATACCGGTTGTGGCTCACACATATTCACTGATATGCAGGGCCTAAGGAACAGTTGACAGCTCAATAAGGGAGAGTCAGACTTATGCGTTGGAAATGGAGCAAGAGTTGTTGCATTAGCTATAAGAACATATGTATTGACCCTCCCTAGTGGGCTTATATTAAATTTGGATAATTGCTATAATGTATCTCCTTTGACTAAAAACATTATTTCTGTTTCAAGTCTAAATAAAGATGGTTTCATTTTAGCTTTTAGTAACAATTGTTGTTCTATTATGTTGAATGAAATTTTTTATGCTAATGGTACATTATGCAATGGAATATACATATTAGATATGTCAAATCCAATTTTAAACATCAATGATAATAAAAGGAAAAAACAAGATATATTGAAATCATTTTATTTATGGCATTGTCGTCTTGGTCATATAAGTGAGAAACGCATGGCTAAGCTATACAAAAGTGGTAGTTTGGGGTCATTTGATTATGAATCATATGATACATGTGAATCTTGCTTATTAGGTAAAATGACTAAATTACCCTTTAAGGGAAAAGGTGAACGTGTTAATGGACTTTTAGACTTAATACATTCAGATGTATATGGTCCAATGTCTACACGCGCCAGAAGTGGTTTCATCTACTTCATTACTTTTATCGATGACTACTCACGATATGGGTACATGTATCTTATGAGATACAAATCTGAAGCTTTTGAAAAGTTCTTAGAATTCAGAAATGAAGTAGAGAAACAACTTGGCAAAAGTATTAAAACACTTTGATAAGATCGAGTAGGTAAATACTTGAGCCAAAAGTTTCTAGATTATCTTAGGGGTAATGGGATTTTATCTCAATGGACTCCACCTTACACGCCACAACACAATGGTGTGGCTGAAAGAAGAAACCAAACTTTGTTAGACATAGTAAGATCTATGATGAGTTTTGCAGAATTGCCTAAATCCTTTTAGGGTTATGCATTAGAGACCGCCATTTATATATTAAATGGAGTTCCTTCAAAGTTAGTTGATGTTACTCCATAGGAGATATGGTATAACAAGAGACCCACATTTTCTTACATGAGAATTTGGGGTTATCTTGCTTATGTGAAGCGGACAATGTCAGATAAGCTAGAAGCTAAGTCTGACCGATGTCTGTTTGTGGGATATATCAAAAGCATCATATGGATATCAATTTTACCACCCCTTGGAACAAAAGATTTTTGTTTCAAGACATGCTATCTTTTTAGAGAGAAAATTCTTTCTAAGAGGAGATAGTGAGAGAAAAATTGAACTTGAGGAAATTCAAGATGCTCAAATAGATGTTGATCAATTGCCTGAACCAGAGCTTGTTACTCATATAAATGATATAACATCTCAACCTTCTGAAGCATAAGAGCTTCATAGGTCAAGTAGAATACGTACTGTTCTAGAGAGATATGAATTTCTCATTAGTGAATATAACGATGTATTGCTTATAGAAAATAATGAGCCTACAACCTATAAAGAAGTTCTGAATAGTTCAGAATCTGACAAATGGCTTCAAGCCATGAAATTAGAAATGGATTCCATATATGAAAACCAAGTATGGACTTTGGTTGACCCACTCGAAGGAATAAAGCCTATAAGGTGCAAGTGGGTTTTCAAAAAGAAAACTAACATGGATGATAATGTGATTACCTATAAAGCTAGACTTGTTGCTAAAAGTTATCATCAAAGACAAGGAATTGACTACGATGAAACTTTTAGCCCAATAGCTATGCTTAAATCCATAAGGATACTCCTAGCCATTGTTATTCATTATGATTATGAGATATGACAAATGGATGTGAGGACAACTTTCCTTAATGGAAATCTGACTGAGGATGTGTACATGACACAACTAGAAGGTTTCATATCCAAAGATGGAAAAAGGCATGTAAGCTTCAAAGATCCATTTATGGATTAAACCAAGCATCCAGGAGTTGGAATATTCGGTTTGATGAGACAATCAAATAGTTTGGCTTCTTAGAAAATCCGGATGAACCTTGTGTTTACAAGAAAGTTAGTGGAGTGCAATCATATTTCTTGTGTTATATGTAGATGACATATTGTTAATGGGAAATGATGTCTCAGCCTTACAATCAGTCAAAATTTGGTTATCCAAGAATTTCTCTATGAAAGGCCTTGGAGAAGCAGTCTATATTTTAGGGATAAAGATCTATAGAGATAGATCTAAAAGATTGCTTGGTTTTTCACAGTCTACATACATAGATAAGATGCTAAAAAAGTTTAGAATAGAGCAGTCCAAGAGGGGATATATTCTTATGACCCATGGGATTACTCTCTCAAAGTCTTTGTGTCCAAAGACACAAGATGAGAAGACACACATGAGTTTGATTCCATATGCTTCAGCTATAGGATCAATCATGTACGTTGTGATATGTACAAGACCTGATGTATCATATGCTCTGAGTGTCATGAATAGATACCAATCGGACCTTGGTGAAGGTCATTGGGTGGCTATCAAGAATATCCTTAAGTACTTAAGAAGAACTAAGGATGTATTCTTGGTATATGGAGATGAAGATCTTATTGTGAGCGGGTATACCAATGCCAACTTCCAATCTGACAATGATGACTCAAAATCTCAGTCAGGTTATATATTCACACTAAATTGTGGAGCAGTTAGTTGGAAGAGTTTCAAACAGGAAATGATTGCTGATTTCACAACCGAAACAGAGTACATTGCAGCTTCTGAAGCAATAAAGTAATCAGTTTGGATAAATAAATTCATCACAGAACTTGGAGTGGTTCCCAGTATTATTGATCCAATACAATTGTATTGTGATAATAATGGAGCCATTACGCAAGCAAAGGAGCCACGGTCTCATCAGAGATCCAAATATGTACTCAAAAGATACCATTTGATTAGAGAAATCATTGGTAGGAATGATGTAAAGATAGAAAGAGTGCCCACTGATTAGAATATTGTTGATCCTTTAACTAAGCCACTTCCCTAAAAGAAATATGATTTTCATGTACTCGCCTATGAAATTAAATACAAAGCGATTGGCTTTAGTACAAGTGAGAGCTTGTTAAAGGAGTGCTCTAAAGGCAATCACCTATATCACTTATTGTACAAATTTATTTGATTAATAAAAGAGTTTTTCATTAATTTGATGTTCATTTGATATATGAATTGATAAGTGATCTTAAATCGATTAATGAAGTCTTTGATACATAACATAGCATGAAGGAAATCATGATGAGATCATGATATTGAGATTCTTATCATGAGTAATTATGTTAGTATCAAAATTATCCCTAGTCATAGGATTAATAAGACTTGACATTATTAATCCAGACAGACTAGCACATGTTACACTCATTGATTAGATCGAGTAGTAGATATCATAATCTATAAACATGAGATGTTTAGAGTTAACATGTGGATGCTTGCTAAGTGTAGCTAAATACATTGGATGACCAACTATGAGACAATCATATGGATAATCTATTCAAATGTTAATGATAGTTTCATCATAGCAATGGTGCAAGTATCCTTAGACTTGAGGTACTCAAGGATATCTTGAATATTGATTCTGTATTTTGACACTATTCCTTGTTGCCTCAGAGAGGTAGCTCATAGGGTGGTGATTGGATACAACTTGAGGTATTTGAAGGTAATTGGGTAACTAACAAAGAATTCACCACTCTTGATAGAAAGAGTGTATACCCATGGCCTCTTGTCATGATCATTACTCAGGAATCTCTGGCTGGAGTGGAAATATCATAAAGATAGTCTTCAATGACATATCTAATAGAGTAATGAGTCTCAAGGATAAGAACTAACATTACTTGGACTAGATGTGATGTAGTCAGTCTAGTGGGAGTTGACACATGTCCATACTCTGAACCAAGTGGGGTATAGAATGATGAAAGGAATAATTGCACGAAAATTATCTATGGAAAGGTTTGTAGTCAAACCACTGACTTTCCGGTCAATTGGTGGTCATGATATGTTGCTAGATACCACTAATGACCCGCTTAAATTAATTGTTAATTTAAGTGGCCAACATAACTAGGAACCTAATGGGTCACACGCATTGAAGATATAGAGAATGAGTAAAATAGTCTTCGATAAGATCTAAAATATGAGAGAATTATTTCGGAATAGATCGCGATGAGATCGCACGGAAAAATTGTTCGGGAGGGTCATATGCCCGTACGAGCTTGCGCGGGCTAGGTAGGCTACTGGCTTGCCTAGCGGGCCAAATGGGCTGCCCAGCAGCAGGCCTAGCGTGCTACTGCCTCCCATCCGTTGGCCAACGACAGTTTTTGGCCTTAATTAAGCCAATTATTATTTATTTATTTCCCTTTTCTCTATTTTTGACTTTTCATCTTTTTTTTTTTGAATTTGATTCAAATAGAAAAAATATCAAATGACAGAAAAATAGACATGAAAATATTTTTTTGTGAAAAAAATATTTTTAAGACATAACAAAATTATCTTAAGAACACTTTAAAAGCTAACACTTTGAATTTGTTCAAACCATTTCTCTTGATAGTTTCTTCTTCATTTTTCGCGTATGTTATCATTAAAAACATTATAGTGTGGATTGTTGTGGTTTGCTACAACCCAACAAAGTGAAGATTTGAAAAATAAATAAGAAATTACAAGGTATAATTTTTAACATTTATATTTATATAAATTAGTTTTAATGGTACAAGTATGATATTTTGTTTTGAGTTTTGAAAATTTTATTTTTTTTTGCTGCGTTTATGAATATGATTCATTCTTTAAAACCCAACAATCTCAACTCTCAAGAGTCAAGACACACATTGGAGAAAGGTGAGAGTTTTATCTTGGTTGATGTTTTCTTACAAAATTAATCCATTTTTCTAATTTTATTTTTCTTTTTAATTGTTTCTTATGGAAGTACACTTTCTCTGCTCCTAATCATGTGGGATATGGGCAACCGGTTGGAGATGGTAAAAACTATCCCTTCCTTATTTTTGACTTTTCATTAATAGGGAAGAATATGGATGACAAGTTAACTCTGTTGATCTGCTTTTGGATAATATGGTTGCACGTAGAGGATACCTATCACTTACCCATGTTGATTTTGTTGACTCTAACTAAATCTGTCTTATTGTTAGAATCCAACAAGTAAAGAGTAAGTGGGAGTTGATCTCTCTGTATGGGTTGGCAATTCAGCTATAAAATCATAGAGCAAATTCATGCAATTTCAGTGTCTTATTCATTACAATTTATGATTCCTGATTACTCTACTTAATACAGGATGGAACCTGTGACACTATCAAATGGAGTTGCATTGTTGTCTGTGATTTCAGACTTTTTAATGTTATTTATTCATGTATGATGACCTTCTAAGACAGCAATCAGTGTGTCGCAAATATTTTGAAATTGGGTTTCCTATTTTTTTCTTTAATATTTCTTTATGGATTGATGTTAAATGATTCAACGGCCTTAGCTGTTAAAACTTTAAAAGACTAAGGATTTTCGAATAGAGTTTCAGCAGATATTAAGCACAGAAATATTGTCACTTTTCATGGATATTACTCTGCCTTTCACTATAAACTATAAATTTCTCATTTATCAGTTTATGCCTAATGGAAGTTTAGATTATTCATTCCTCCATGGGTATTGGTTTATTTTTCCTTTTTCCTTTTTTTTTTAGGTTTTCTATTTTATACTCAAATGGGAAAAAATTATTTGGATTAGCCATCCAGCTATAAGATAGCATTAGGTGCTGCAAGATGAATTATATACATATGCATACTGATTACATCAACACCGCACAACATGAAATACTTTGCTTGGTTAGATCTATTTTTCTATTAAATTCTTCTTTGATTGGCATGACATTTTTCAAAATTTGATGAAAGCCGATATGTTTTTTTTTTTTAATTTCTTTTATAGGTTCAGTTATCTGCAGAATCTTGATGTAAATTCTGCCTATTATGTTCCAGATTCTTTCTCGCTTGCAGGACATCAGCATTTTTCTGTTTTATTCAAGGATGTGCAGGAAGTCGAAATTTTAAGCTCTTTGTTTGATTGTTGAGGAAATTTAAAGAAAAATAACTGAAATAGAGTTCTCAATTCAAATTTTCAAATAGAAGTTTGAGGCAAATGAATTTTTTTATTCCTATTTCCTTTTAATTTCAATAAAGGATTGTTGAACTGTATAGAATGTTATAGATTGCTTTTTTTTTCTTGCACCTTTTCCACCACCAACAGAGTCAATGATAACTCAGTAATGAAGACTTTAGGTTGGATTTTGTTCTTTAAGATGAGATATCTATTTGATACATTATAGAGCTTTTGAATTTCTTTTTCTAATGAGAATTTGATTGCGCTTTCAAACCTAACCACTATTGCAATCGATTTGCAAACCAGTGGCTCTGGATTTACTGGTCTGGAGAGTAAAGCTTTTTATGGTTGGAGCTAAAATTGTTCAATTAGCACAATGTAATTGTTGAAATTTCATTTCATATATTCATGTAAATCAAATTGGTGATTATGGGCTTTCCTTTTTCAGCAATACTGAATTATAAAATGATTGACTTTAATTATTTCTTTGTTGGCATAGTTATTGTTTTTTCTTTCTTTTTTTTTTTCAATGAAAGCATGATAGGCATATGTAAAGTCAAGGTCTTGCTTTCTTTTTTCTTTATTTTTTTCTTCTATAGTTTGTTTTTCTGTTGAATTAGCATCATGACTACTTTCGACTTATGGGGTTCAGACAAGAAATAATCGCAGTACGAGGCGTTCAAGGCCTAAAAGATCAAAAGCAGTGGTAAGGATTTGCTCTGTTTTCATATGGGTTTAGGGTTCCTTTGCCAATCAAGCATCATTGCCTAATTGGGTTCCTCTTTCTTCTCATGCATCCCTCACAATTTTTGTGTTGTAAATTTCTTTAATTTGTAAAAAAAATTGACTTACATTGATTATGCATGAATTGGTAGGAGCCACACATTAGTGCAAGAGCACGAATTATGTATTGAGAATTGGCATAGGTCATTTCCGCGACAGGCCAGGTTCTTCACAGTCTCATCGCGATCGAATAGCTCCTCCTTAGACCTTTCCCTTGCCGGTTGATTACTCTCCATTTGCTAAGAAAGTAATAAAATCAGTCTACCTTCTTTCATTGTATACCTTTTTTTTTTTTTTCTTATTTTGGCTATATTAATAATGATGGGTTTGATTGTAATAGAATGAAAAAAAATAGTAATTAGTTGATTTGGACAATTTACTATTAAATTATATGATTTTAATTGTACGGAATGAAAATAACTAAATCAAGGTTCTACCAAAATTCTTGAAATTACTATATATTTTTTCACAAAAATTTAGGTAATAAAACTTTTTGAAAAAATTTACTTAGGAACTATTCGGTGATCACTATCAAGTAATAATTTATAATTGGTTTTAAAGTTTTTAATAACTTATCGGTTGAAAATTAATTAAAATTTATAAAATAACTATTAGTAATTATATTATATTAATAATGTAATACTTGTACTATTTTTTTATAATTTATTCATAATGCATATCATATATAAAGATAATTAATTAAACACAAAAATATAATAAAAATATAAGTTTTTAATCAATACAAAATTATTATAAATTGATATAGTACAAATAAAAATATAAAAATTAATTTATTTATTAAATTTCTAAAAACTACCTTTGATGTGAAAAACTAAAAATTTCAATGGTAGCTTTTAGTAAAACTTTTAAAAATTGAAGGTTAAAAATATTCAATGATTGACTTTTATTTTTATTTAACCAAACATCTAACTTAATTTTTAATTTGTCACATGGTTAAAACTTGAATCAACCAAACATTTAACTCAAATTTTAATTTATTAGATCACTAAAATTTGAAAATAAAAACGGTGCCAAAAAATAAATACTTAATTCTCCTCCTCTTTCTCAATATTCCCCATTAATCTCTGTTCTCCCTCCTCGCCTCTTTCTCTCCACGTGACTCTCTCTTACCCCCTCATTTTTTGTCCTCCTTCAGTCATGTCGATGTTGGGCAATGTTTCGCTAAATTTATCTGGTCACCTATTTTTTTTTCTTCTTCTTGTATATTAGTCATGGTCGTTATTTTTTAATTAAAAATTTATCAAGTAAAAGTTTAATAATTGAATGAATTCAAAATTTTTATTTGACAAATTAAGTAATTATTTAGGGACTCGATTAGTGGTGGAGTCAGAACCCCACAGGTAGTGAGGACATCGACCCAAATAAAAAAAAAATGTAAATAAATTGCAACATCAATTATGTATAAAAATATAACTTTAACCGTAGTAACAAAATAGTAACATGTTCTATAATTGTGCATATTTTGTGTTTTTCTAAACCAGTCGTCAAAATCTTCTAATTTGGTTTCAGATTTATCATTTTATTATTCTATTAAAGAGTTTTGTGCATAGTCATTAACATGAAAATTAGATACATGATGATATTAACTAGACTAAAATTCGATTTCCTTTCTCAACATGTATGTAAACCCAAAAAAACTGCCAACACAGATTTTTCTTTCTTTCTTTTTAACGTAATATGTTTGCATGTGAACTTTTGTTTACAACGTGATCATGAGCATGAAGACGAGAGTTGTATCATCACAAATAAATAATATTAATAGGCCCAACGAGTGAGTGGGTGCGAAATTTTTTAAAGCATGGAGGCATCTTACAATGAAAACACTACTATATCACGTGTAACTAAGAAATTCAGAGGGAGCATATGCAATGCTCACACTGGACTTAATAGACTCAATTTGCAAATTTCTTTAGCATTATTAAAATTTTAAAATTGTATTCTGCAATATAATTATTAAAAAGTTCAATAAAATATTTGTGAATAAAATTGAAAAAATGGGTATAATTAAGGACCAAGAATGGCCTTTTGCCTTTCTAATTCCTTATACGGCATGAATTCTCTTTCGAGGGAAACGACAGCACGTCCTTTCAACGACGTGTCGTATTCAGAAATAAATTACAGACTTTGCGGTAGCTGATTTCTGTTTCGGCCTTTTGGGAAGCTTTAGGGCTTAAATAGGGTTTTATCACTCTCTATTGAGTTGCACTGAAGTTCCGAACCCAAAATTAAATACTTTCACTCGTCTCCCGCCTAATTTCAACACTGGTTTCCCTCTTTCATATGATTTTCTCCTCTTTCTCCTTTCTGCTAGGGTGTCATTCAAAATCAGTGTCATAATGGTGTCTCCAAGGCAATTTCTTTCAATAATTGAATCTTCTCTTCTAGGCCCGTCGCCTTCCTCAGCGGCGCAGAGAATCGAGCTCTTGCACGCCATTCGCAGCTCTCTCCCTACTCTCCAGTCCCTCCTTACCTATCCGGTAAGCTATTTTTTATTTATTTTTATGCTATGCCAATGCAAAATTCTTCTCTGTTCATATACCTCTGTAATCCTTGCTTATGGTTTTGCAGCCTCCCAAACTATCAGACCGCGCCCAGGTTCAGTCTAAAGAAGTTAGGTTACCAGATTCACCTCCAATCTCGTTAGATGATCAGGATGTACAAATTGTAAGTTTGAATGTTCTGTTCTGTTTCTTGGAAACTGGTGAAATAGAAATGAATCAAGTTGGACAAGTGATTCAAATTGGCTATTTGGTCTTGTGGAGGTTTTAGTTGTACTCAATGCATTAAATGTGAAATATAATTGAGAGTAACTTGTGTCTTTATATTGGTAATTTTGCGTTCTGGCCAACTATGCCTGCTTTTATTTTATAATCCCGACCAAGTGAACCTATCTCATAGCATGTTCAGCTCTTTTGGGATAACGAGCTTTTATTAATCTTCTTGATGACATGAACACTGTACCTTTTTCTCTTTATTTGTTTTCACTGTAAATTAAGAATTGATTTAATTAAGCTCCAAATGGTTGCAATCCATTAGTTTTGTACAAAGTTATGGACTTTCTCAAAGAAAAGCTATAAATGAATCACATAGGGGCATAAGAATATATATTGTGCTAATGTGCGTGTCTATATATATATATATATGCAAAAAATGAAGATGCTGCTCCATCTCCATTTCATCTCAGCTATCTGGGTAATTCAAGTGAATGGAAAAGAGAAAACAAAGGATGAATTCTATTGTCAAGAGACATGCTATTTCACAATTCTAAAAATCCTTAGACTCTGATCTGTCTCCTTAAAATAAACAAAAGAATGGAATCTCATTTTTGGTAATATCATTTATATCATATTAGGCGTTAGTCTTGTGATGCTGATCCAGTCAATGATAATGACCAATACCACAGATATAGAGTAAAATAATGACATTCCTTTTTTTTTTTTTTTTTTCCAAATTTCTTACAATTTCTTTGATGCATGAGTGATTCTTGTGGGTTATTGCCTTCTAATTTGGAATCAAAATCGACTATTCTCTTGTATCTACACTGCAATATTAACTATATTTCAGGTCTAAGAGGTGTTTGTTGCTATGTAATCCATTGATGTGCTAGTATATTGTTACGATCTGAACTCCCATAAGTGCAAAGTCGCATCCACACACTTAGCGGGCTTGCCTATACAAGCCTAGAGGATACACCAGACCCATAAGTAAAAAGACCCCATATTCCACCAAAAGGAATTCTCAATAGTGGCGAATACCTTCCACACTTATAAACTACCAACTCCCCATATAGTTAGTCGATGTGGGATCATAACATATCCCCTCCCATCAACAGCCGATGTCCATGGTGGCTCGTCACCTAATGACAACTTCTTCCACATCTTGGTTTCCTTTCTTGGGTCGCCTTCCACAGAGTATATTGGCTTTGATATCAATTGTTACGACCTGAACTCCCACAAATCCAAAGTCGCATCCACACACTTAGCGGACTTGCTCATACAAGCCCAGAGGGTATACTAGATCCATAAGTAAGAAAGTCCCATGTTTCACCAAAAGGAATTTTCAATAGTGGTGGGTACTTTCCATACTTATAAATCACCAACTCCCCATATAGTTGGTCGATGTGAGATCGTAACATATATTTGTTTTCTATTCAAAGTTTGTTTGAATTTTTTTTCTTTTTCCTTCATGTGGATAAAAAAATACTTATAATTGTGAGTTTTTCTACTTGTATGATTTGCATCTGTTGTAGTGGCTTTCGAATAATTAAAGGACAGACTGGATTTCTAACATGTTTACTTCACTTAGATTAGTTGTGCTTTGTTGCAATTTCTATGAATTAATGATTATAAATCTTGTTTTCTTTGGATGCGTCTACAATTATGATAAGAAATGTTTATTTATTTCTTTGCGATCTTTATTCACATATCTTGCTCAATACTTGGTGTATTGTTGTTTAATAGGCTTTACAACTGAGCAATGAGCTTCATCTCAATGAAATAGATTGTGTTCGATTACTTGTTTCTGCCAACCAAGAGGTGGATCTCTATTCTCTTGAGTTTTTATTGACTTATAGCATATGCATCAATGTTAGGTCTCATTTGTGATTATATTTATATGTATTTTTGTTTTTTAAATTTCAAGTGGGGTCTAATGGGACGAGAGCGATTAGAAATTTTTCGCCTTGCAGCAGGACTTTGGTACACCGAGAGACGGGATCTTTTAACAGCACTCTACATTCTTTTAAGGGTAGCTTTCTGTCTCTTCCTTCCTCTCTCAGTGCTTGAAATCATCTCAATACTCTTTAGGATTATTACAGTACCTCTTTTTGCAGGCTGTTGTGCTTGATCAAGGACTAGAAGCTGATCTTGTTTCAGACATACAAAAGTATTTGGAAGACCTTATTAATGGTGGGCTTCGTCAACGTTTGATTTCTCTAATAAAGGTTTGAATGAATGTAATGTTTTCTTTTGCACTACACCCTCTTTGTAAATTCATCTGTTTCTGGGATTTCCAATGCTAAGGGTGTGTTGGAGACCTAAGAAACTTGTAGCTATGCATGATCAATCTGCCTAGTTTATTTATTTTATAACTTGAGTTCACAACTCTGGCAGATTGACAGTTTACTCTACAGGTGTTCTCCAATGGTCTCACAGAGTTAATTTGCATTAGTGCTACTTAAATTAAGCTTCCTAAAATTTCATATTGAAACAATTAATTTCTTGCTTACTGTACATTTGCTTTAACTTTGTATTTTTAATAAAGTTTGGTTATCAAGTATGTATAAAGGAAGTCAATACCCTTTAGTGATCATTGTGATTTCTGGGATTTCAACTTTTCAAAGATAAATGATGATGAAGTAATATTCTCCTAGAAATATATCTTCGCTTGCTGACTTTTTAGTTTTTCTAATTTTCTTAAGATTGTTAGTTTTTCAACTCATATCATCTAATTGTTACATGATTTCATCTGTTGCTTAAGTTACTTTCAGCACATATTATTGGGAAATATCTGTAGTTGCTTCGTGCAAGTCGTATTAATTTATTTTTTACTGGTGACATATGAAGCTAAGCAATATCTGTTCAATTTTAGGGACTTAGTCGAGAAGAACCTGCTGGTTTTGGTGGGCCTTTATGTGAGTGTTACATCCTTGACTCTCGAGGTGCTCTTGTTGAGCGGCGAGCAGTAGTTTGTAAGGAGAGACATGTACTTGGTCATTGCCTTATCCTTTCTGTTCTGGTTGTGCGGACAAGTAAGTTGCTATTATTTTCCTGAGTTGTCTTTATCATTTTCCTGATACATGTGTGGACAAATAAGTTGCTAACCATTTTCCTGGTTGTGTGGACAAGTAAGTGTGCATGGACAATATTGTACTAACATAAACGGTCAATGGAAGATATATTACATTATGTTTTGGTTTCCCTAGATGGGATGTATTGCACTGATGACCAATGAAGTGCGAAATTCCTTATTGATGTCAAATGAGGCAACTAATTTGTATTTTTTTAGTATCTGTATTTTGTTTGGGCTAAGTACCAAAATTGCCCAACTGTCAATGTCTAACTTAACCTTTTTTATCTTTGGTCAATCTTACCCTGTATGTCTTAAAATTGAGTAAATGTTGACTCAATTTAACTGAAGCTCAGCTTCTATTTCTGCCTTTTTGGTCAAAACCATAATTTCATCATTTTCTCCTGATACTTATAAAATGTATGCCATCACGAGAAGCACCAAACTTTGAAGAAATCCGAAGTTTGACTATCAATTTTTTTCGACAAATTCATGTAGCTTCTCTCATTATATAAAGCCACAAGGTGAATTTAGCTGCTGCTTGCATTAATAGAATCATATTGCACCCTTTGAGAATTAATCTGGAAAATCAACTCACATACATGGAGCAAATCATAAAACCAAATCAGATTTAACAACCTTGATTTGAAATCAAAACTTGAAAGGAGAGATCATACCTTGCCAAATTAGATAGACAAGCTTGCTTTTCTCCACAAAACACCTAAGAATTACACAAACTAGGTCTGTCCACACCACCACACAGTCTGATAAGCCCCAATATAATGCACTTGTGCTTATAAAAGAGCTGGGATGGATTGGTCAATGGTTACGGGCTATCCTTGTATGGATTTGCTGTTGAACTATTCTGTTTTGACTTGTGAGGGTTTTTCTAGTGTGGACTGCTGCTGGAAAGTGTTTGAGGGTTGATTCTAGATTGTTCGGGAGCTGAGTTTGTTAGGGGGTAATATAGAGATTGTGTTTAGAGTTTGTTATATAGGGAAGAGTGATGAGAATATAAATAAGTGCAGGATGTTAGGGAAGGATTATTCTGAGTATTTTGTAAGTCCTAGTGACTATGGAGAGCCACAAGCCTCTTGAAAGCTTGTGAAACTTGTTTCCCATTTCATTCTCCAGATTTCAATTCAGTTTGATTTACCTTTCTTTATACCAGTTCTTATCACAGTCCTACAAGCCATACAACACTCTCATAAATCAGAAGCCTACTTTACTGCATCACCCTGCAGCTCTAAATGGAAAGTCCCTCCATAACAATTGCCATCTCCTTTTCGACTCTCCAAAAATTCAATGGCTTATGAATCCAGAGATGCTGTATTGGGTCTGAAGACTTTGGAGAAGCAGAAGTAGACCATAAAACAGATGATTGTACCTATCGGTAGGAGGAGGAGGAGGGCATAACGACCGAGTTCTGAATCAATTTGCTTGTTGCTCATCGAGGTCAAAAAAACAAGCGATCTTTATCCTTAACTTAGATGTTGTCGCTCTTGTGTTGTTGATTAATAATAGGAATTCGGTGAGAATCAAACCTAGGTCTCTGTCCTGATTGTTACAAGAATACTATAGAGCTGTCAAGTAGAGTATCTCCCCTTTAATTGTTTTGTGAAAGAAAAATCTCAAGAATTGGCTTAATTTTCTTATTTCCAAATTTTTGGTCAAAGGAAAATTTCAAGCATCAGCCTTTCAACTCTCAGCTGAGTTTTGGCCAAAAAGATGGAAATAAAAGCCCCTGTTTGATGACATGGAACTTCTATTATTGAGTCAGAATTGACTCAACTCGATTTGATGATGTTTGGGCAAGATTGACAAAAATTAAAAAAGTTAAATATATTATTGACAATCGGGCATTAGTTCAGTGGCAACTTTGGTATCTAGCCATTTTGTTTCTTGACATTGAATAGAGACACCAATTGAGCATGCTGAGAATGCTGCAGATGTCTTTTTTATTTTTGCTTGTCTTTCTTGTCTCTCTCTTTTGATACATTTCGAAGTGAGTACTAGCGTTTGAGCCTGTAATAACAAACACAATAATAATGGAAGAGATTGCTTATTACAACAATCCCATACATTGGCAGGCCCAAAAGACGTAAAGGACACATTTTATGCCTTAAAAGATAGTGCAGCTGAGCTTATGGAGGTCAATGGCACATTAAAACATCAGGCAGGTCCTCTTTTTTGCAGGCTGAGTAATTTTATGTCTAGTGTTGATGTATGTAGCCCTTGCACATCTTTTGAGATGATTTTGGATCTTTTGTTTTTTCTTCCCATGATCGTTGGGAATTATTTTTGATATATGTTATCTGATGTCTACATGTATTCTACTGTCCTTAAAAATATAGTAATGCTTATCAAATAATTCCTAGCTCTTTTTTCCTGTGCAGATTACATTCAGTCTTCTTTTCACTCTTCTCATTGCTTTTATATCAGATGCTTTGAGTGCGGTACCTGACAAAGCATCTATTCTTTCTCATGATACTTCCTTCAGAAAAGAATTTCATGAAATTGTAAGCTGAGAAGTGGTTAATGGTTATTTATCCATTGCAATGATATTTTATCTGATATACAATTTTCTGGGTTGTCTTTGCGTGCTCTAGCTGATGGCTGTGGGAAATGATCCAATTGTGGAGGGCTTTATTGGTGGTGTGAGGCTTGCTTGGTCTGTACATTTAATGTTAATAAATGATGCAATGGCTGTGAGGGAACCAGCTTCTAGCACTTCATCAAATGATTTGGGCTACTTAAATTCATGCTTGGAACTTGTATTCTCAAACAATGTTTTCCAGTTTTTACTGGATAATGTTCTTCGAACTGCAGCATATCAGGTTTTGTTGTCAGAATTTTTTCCATTTTTCCTTAATTTTTTGAAGTCTCAATTTTTTCAATCAGGGTTAACTTCAAGGCAATGCTGTCATTGTAACTGAAAAAATCATTGGAACAAAGTCCTTACCCTTAATTACTTCTGGTTTATAAAGCTTATCTAGTGTTAAATTGAAAAATTGATTTCCTGTTATGGACTTATGGTTGTGTTATGTATTTACATTTCTGCTTTCTGCTGTATGCCGGAAGCAAGGGTCTTTATCGTTTTGATAGTTCCTTAATGCTATGAGTGGGAATTATAGAGAATATATTAATCTCTTTCCTTTTCCCTTTTTCTAGTTTCTGATGCTTATTCAATGCTTCTGTTATTCTGTTCATTTTGGTACACTTAATATATCCTGGTGCTTATGTTGTTTATTTATTTATCTATTTTTAATATAAATTGTTTCTGCCTGTCCATTTCTTTTGTGTTAGTTTCTAGTGTAAGAAATGATAAAATCCAAATTGGTTTACAATGCAATTTAAAGTCAAGTTTCAATTTGATCTCTACAGAATGATGATGAGGATATGATCTACATGTACAATGCCTATCTACATAAGCTTGTCACTTGCTTCCTATCCCATCCACTTGCTAGGGACAAGGTGAGTTGAGCTATCTAAAATCTTCCTACTTTATTTGCACTTGAGAAGTTTCAAAGAAAACAAATGAATTTTCTGATGCTACAAGTGCATTAATTAGAACACCTGTATCTGCCTCATTTAATTGTTTTCCTGAGATGACTCCATTTTTCTTGTTTGTGCATGAGTCTGCAGTGCACCCATTTTCAATTTTGCTTTGCATAAACATGATTAAGGAAAATCAGAATGCTCTAATTTTATGTCAAATGGCTCCTTTAATCCCATTGTGTAACATGGGCCCAATAATATCCAGTAGGAAAAACCCAGAAGTCCTTAATACAAGATCCATGAGAAAACCTTTAGCTTTAGCAAGCACTACTACTCCAATGTTTTTGGATAGTATAACCAATGATGGGTGTTATGGAAAAGAACAAGAAGAAAACAAAAGTAGAAATTTGTATTTCTGCTTTCCATTGGCTATATCTTTGCTGTGATTTGGTCAATATGATGGTCTATACGATAACAACCATGAGAATAAGAATTAAAAATAAATTGATAAATAAACATAAATATTGATATATATATATAAATAATATGTCCATGCAACCCATATTACTTTGAGTCCATCCTTGACTCCAATATTGTTGTTGACTACAATTTTATCAGTAAAGAAAGCCATATAATTCCATTCAGTTGATAAAATAACAGTATCACTTTTCCTCTAAAATTGAAAGTGTGAAGTTGTGAATATTGTTTGAAATTTTTATGTTTTGCATTCAGAATAAATATGGTTCAGTTAATATTGATGCGAAACTTCATCTTGAATGTTAATTGATGATTGGAGTTTCCAACAGTATGAAATGCTGTCTGTTATTGATGATGTTACATAATATGATCAGTGCTGCTGACCTGATTTCAAGTATTACACTATCCTTCTAATTGTTCTACTATGTTGTGTCACCTATTTGTATCCATTACATTGCTAAATTGTATTTTATGGTGAACTGTTGTTGGAATATAGAAGATGGACGTTGAAAATGATTTTGTTGATTGCATGAGTAATCAGCAGTTGGTGATTGTCTTTAATCTTGAATGTAAACTTGGTTTTTGTCTGTTAAAAAAAAAAAGAATTCTGCCACCTCATTTCAATTATTTTCTTCTTTTTATTTCATTTTTTGGTTAATTTCATATTTTGTTTGTGTATATGTATTTGTGAGCTTCTCATCATTACCACCTCGATAAGCTTATTATATTTCTTTCTTAAAGGTGAAAAATTCAAAGGAGAAGGCGATGAGTACACTTAATTCTTACCATTTGGCTTCCTCACATGATTTTGTGCATGATAGCAACTTGCATTCTCAACCAGCCATTGAGAATGTCTCTTTACCATTTGTCTCTCTTCTGGAGTTTGTGAGCGAAATTTATCGGGTTTGTTTGACTTCATTCTTATTGCATAATAATTGTAGTGATAAATGGACATATATGTCAAAAAATTTCAAGTTTTAAAACTTTAAATGCTTCAATCTGAATTTATTTTAAATAAAGGGTTGAGAAAATATGACTAGGATCATCTCGATATACATGTGTCTTTTTTATATTTAGTGCTTTATGTTAATATAATATATTTGTAGTGATTTGGAGGCTGTGCAATTTTCAGAAAGAACCAGAATTGTTGTCTGGCAATGATGTCTTATGGACATTTGTGAATTTTGCTGGAGAAGATCATACTAATTTTCAAACCCTTGTGGCTTTCTTGAAAATGCTGAGTACTTTGGTATGTAAACTGATTCTGTATTTTGTTATATAACAAGAGGATTTTGCTTCATCTTGTTTATGCTATGTTAGGCATCTGTTCATGTAATATTATTTTCAGGCTTATAGTCAAGAAGGTGCTACAAAGGTTTATGAATTACTTCAGGGTAAAGCATTCCGCTCTATTGGCTGGAGCACTTTGTTTGATTGCTTAACAATCTATGATGAGATGTTTAAACAATCCCTTCAGACTGCTGGGGCTATGTTACCTGACTTTCAGGAGGGTGATGCAAAAGCACTTGTTGCATATTTGAATGTTCTTCAGAAGGTTTTGACTTTTTTTGTTTCCTTATAAATATTTCCTTTGATGCTTTATGTGTGGAAATATGACTTACATCAATGGTTTTCTTACCAGTGTTGATTTGTTTCACATTTTAATATAGATGGGCATTGGTTGATTCTTCATTCCTGATCTCTTTAGGAATTTCATTCATTTGATGGTTTGATAGTTTCTCAAAGATTACTCAATTACTGTCCATATTCTTCTAAAGCGTCTTGATAAACATTAAAGAATAAGAACTTAGGAATATAACAATTTACTGCAATAAGTTAAGTATTGGAAGAAAGTATTAATGTGTTCATGTGAATTTATTTTCTTGGTATACAATCTATGCTATCCCTCAACTATTTTCTATTCTTATACATCTTGATCTGGTGTTGTGAACAATAGACACGAATGTTTGGTTTATTAGGATTTTAGCAAATAAATATAATGCTCTGCTGGTGTAGAAAAAAACATTGGTGGTTGAAAATTTGTGATAAGTGGTCACTTTTCTATGCTGTTTCTATAATTCAATTTTCATTAAAAACTTGTGCTAGAATGGAAATTCATAAATATACTAAATACCTTGAAGTTTTGATCCCAAATGCTTGGTTTCAGTCCCTTAATTCTTCATTTGCATGTATATAATGCATGGTGACAATTATCTCTTCTATCCTGTCTTTCATCCATGCTTGAGCTTTGGATATTCCGCGAACATGGTGAATTTCTTTTGTTTGTTTTGTTTTGCTCTCTCTCTCTCTCTCTCTCACTCTCTGTGCTGGCAAAGAGCAACTCTTTTCTATTCTTGAAGCTTTTGAGCTTATTCTTGCTTGCTTGCTGTTAAATGCTTATTCTTTTGTTCTATCAGGTAATATGCTATATTTTGTTGTGTTGCAGGTTATTGAAAATGGACATCCTGCTGAAAGAAAGAACTGGTTTCCTGACATTGAACCATTGTTCAAGCTACTTGGTTATGAGAATGTGCCTACTTATCTAAAGGTTGAAGTGTGCCTTCATAATGCTGCTTCTCTGAGTATTATTTGGACTGTTACAAAATCTATTTGAAGATACGAATCTTCCATCTTCCTCCCTTTTTATATTTACTGTGTTGATCTCTCTCAGGGCGCTCTGCGAAATGCCATAACTACCTTTGTTCATGTCTCCCCCGTCCTAAAAGACACTGTTTGGAGTTATCTTGAGCAGTATGATTTGCCATTAGTAGTTGGCTCTCATGTTGCAAACAGTGCAAAACCAATGGCAGCACAGGTTCATTTCTCTTTAGCTTTTAAAGTTCTGGCTAATGAATTACTCATTGCTCATAGTGCATTTGACTGCTATATCATCTGTTCTTGTGTCCCTTTTTTACGTTTATCTACCATTTAATTGTTCTCGACATATTAGTTGAGATTATGGTAGTGCCATACATTTGGCTTGATGAGTCTCTTACTAATGGTTTATGTGCAATTGCATGGCTATACCGTGTTGATCTTGTGCAAATCACCTGTTGGTCATATACTTGAATGCCTCCTGTGGTTAGTAGCTACTTTGGAAGTAGGGCTATAAACAAACCGAACTGAGCCGAATATTGATGAGTTCGAGCTCGACTCATTTAAGTTTATTACAGGCTCAAGCTCGATTCGAGCTTTTATACTTGAGATCGAGCTTGACTCGTTTAAAAATTATCAAGTTCGTGAGTGGCTCGAGCTCAGCTAGAAAAATGCTCATTTATTATGCTTAATGAGCTTAGCTCGAGTTCGGCTCGTTAACTAATAATGATAAAAACTCGATTTCGGCTCGTTAATTAATAATGACAAAAACTCGAGTTCGATTCGTTAATTAATAATGACAAAAGTTCAAGTTCAGTTTGTTAACTAATAATGACAAAATTCGAGTTTAACTCGTTAATTAATAATGACAAAAATTCGAGTTTCATAACAAAATATAATATAAACAAACCCTAAACGAACACGTTTGTGAGTTTTTAAACGAATACGTTTGCGAGCTTTTAAACGAATACGTTTGCGAGCTTTTAAATGAATACGTTCGCGAACTTTAAAACGAACAAGTTTGCGAACATGTTTGGGAGCTTGTAAACGAACATGTTCGTGAACGTATTCGCGAGCTCGTAAACGAATATGTTCGCGAACTGATAAACCAAATAGTATTAAGTTCGAGTTTGAGCTCGATAAGGTTTTCGAGCTCGGATTTGAGCTCGAGTTTGACTCGTTAACTGTAATAAATGATTTCAAACGAGTTTTTTTCTGAACCGAGACCCGAATAGCTCGTAAGCTGCTTAATTCATTTACAGCCCTATTTGGAAGTCACTAGCTGCTATATGTTGTTTTGAATATAATGCATTTATCAAATGATCAGAGGACTATTAACTTTGCGCCTATTTTAATTTTGGCCAATTGTTTTAATTTTAATCAATTTTGGTTATGCACTTTACAGTTGATAGGCAATTGTCTCTGACTGCATGAGTACTTGCAGCAATGTACACATGGAGCCTTTGTAGGAAGCTTAACATCATAAAAAGTTTTAATTTTTTTTTTGAATGGAATGAATTTATAAAATTAATAATTTCTTTGTATTGGCATTCAGAAGAATTTTATTCTTTCCACTTGAGCTTGCAATGTAGGCTAATTTCTACATGCTATGCTCTTCATTCACTTAACTACATTGTTATTGATTACAAAAGGCACAACTAGTATTGGTAAATTAAATGAATTAGCCAAAATGCAAAGTAGGTGCTAAGTCCATATACATACATACGCGCGCACGCATATCACAATAATTGAAATTTTGCAGATTTGAGTCATTTGACCCAGACTTTATTGGCCACAAATTTGATGGGGGAACAGCTTATAGCCAAGTAAAAGGGGGAAAATTATATATATGATGTTATTTTGTTTTTCAAATCTAATGTAAAACATATATGAAAGTATATAATTGTAGTTCATTACCTACAATTATTTTCTTTGTTTGTGTTTTGCAATGCTATCTTTTTTCAATTGCTCAATATGCACATTATGTTTTTTAGAGTAATCAATCAACATACTAATTTGCAATTTAGTTGAAATTGAAGAGTAACACCTTTATTTCTTTTTCCTCTTATAATGCGAGCCAAAAGAATTTGTGTAATGTGAATTTTGTGTATTCTAAAATAGCGCTTTTTCTTCCTTTCCATTTTTTTTCTTTTCAAGAATAGTATGTTGCAAAGTTGTTGCTTTTGGTATGATAAAATTTGTTTCCAGTTTTATTGTATTCTTTATTCCTTTTTTATCAACTTCATGGAGTAGTCAATTTAATGAGCTGATTTGTTATTTAAAAAGTTGAATATGAATGTCTTTAAATATTCTTTCAGGTAGTTCTTGATTCCATTATTTTACTTTTGTGTATTGCTCCTAGAATCACAATGTGGAAATGATTATGTTGGAACTTGATGACAAAGATTTAGGTTGTTGTTTAAGTGATAGAGGGTGAAGGTTATGAAAGGGGCTCACTAATTGCATAGTATGTTAGGAAGCCAGGCCAGTTTTATGATGAGACTGCTATCAACTTCGACTTGCTTATGTATTTGGTCTATTTATCCTTTATAGGTGGCAAAGTTAATTTTTTGAAGTTTGAATTTGGCAGGTTTATGATATGCGGTATGAGTTGAATGAAATAGAAGCAAGGATAGAACGATATCCTTCAACAGTATCTTTTCTTAATCTGTTAAATGCTCTTATAGCCGAGGAAAAGGATGTAAACGATAGAGGGCGCAGGTGCTGTTCGGTGGTTTCTTTCTTCTGTTACTTTGATAGTCAATATCTTCTCTATGCTTGCTACCTTTAACATTGAGGGTCTTCTTGCAGATTTATAGGCATTTTTAGGTTCGTATATGATGATGTGTTTGGGCCATTCCCTCAGAGAGCCTATGCAGATTCTTTTGAAAAATGGCAGTTAGTTGTTGCTTGTCTTCAGCATTTTCACATGTGAGTGACTGGACTATTTCAGTCTGGAAACTTTTATGTGTGCCTTGCATTTACTTGTCTTACTTTTCCAGTTCCTTTATGTGCTGTCCTTTTCCTCATAAATTTGTATCTTAGCCTGCCTCTGTACTTAATTTTTTTTTGAATTAGATGTATATGTCAGCTTTTTAATTTGATGTAAGCTCCTATTGATTCAAAGCTGGCAGTTGATGTTCAATTCTTAAACTAAATGAATAGATTGGCTAGAAAATTAAACGTATAAGTTGAATAGGCAATGAGGAAAATAATTTCTTCTATGATATTTCATGCAGGATGTTAAGCATGTACGACATCCAAGATGAGGACATTGACAATGTGGTTGACCGATCAAAGACACAACCATCTTCCCTTGAGATGCAGCTTCCTGTCCTGGAATTGTTGAAGGTATGTGTTTTTCAATATTAGTTCTTTTATTCTTCTGTTGAAGGCTTTGATTTCCAAAGCTGGTTATACATCTCTAGTGGTGACATGATGTCTTTTTAACTTTTCAGTTATGAGTTTGGCTTGGATTCTTGTTCTTATTGGAAACTTGCAAATTATGATATAACCTTGGAGTTTGTCTATATGGTGAATATTTAAATTGGGGTCTTGATTTGATATTAGGGATTGATTGTCTATTCTGAGGAATTAGAAGTGAACAATTGGCTTGAACAATTTTATTGTGTATGATGACTTGCCCTCTCTTCTTCTGCTTCTTCTCTCCTCTTCCTCCTCCTCCCCCTCCTCCTTCTCCTCTTTTTTTCTGGTCACTTCTTGAGCTCTGCGGCTGTCTTAGATTTTGCTTGATCTTGTTCTGTGCCAAAATATTTGCTGTGCTTAATACTTTCTGCAGACATCTTATATTTTTATGTTCTTGTTTTGCAGGATTTCATGAGTGGCAAGACTGTTTTCCGCAATCTTGTGGAAATTCTTATGCCAGGTGTCAATTCAATCATCACTGAGCGGACTAGTCAAATTCATGGGCAACTAATTGAGAAAGCTGTGCAACTTTCTTTGGAAATTATAATCCTTGTCCTGGAAAAGGACGGACTTGTTTCTGATTATTGGCGTCCTTTATACCAGGTGTCTATTTGTTTCTCCTGCTGTCTCTCTCTTTCTCTCTCCTCCTCTTGTCCTGAATAAATTGCTCAAATTATTCATAGCAACTGTTATTATAATTATTTATTATTATGATTATCATTCCTTGAGATTTTCTAGATTCACTGATTTCCTTAGCATCATTTCAGTTGAGGCTTTCTAACACACATCTAAAATTTTGTGGCTAAATGATTGCAATTTTTCCATCTCTCTGTTCCATGTTGGATAGGCATTCAGCTCTTTCTTATGGAATTTTTTAAGCTGAAACATTTAGTTTGGGCATACATGATACTTTACATTACATATGTCAAAATTCCAAAATCTTGGGTGACTATTTGAATGCAAACATGATTGTTTGAATGATCATTAGAGCAACTGTTACTTGGTAATTGATCTGAGTATTTTCAGTATATATCCTCGAATAAGATGGTAAAAACTGTATATTGTTAGTTTATTAAAGATAGATGCTTGAAAGCTTTATTGGAAGGTAAAGCATTTATGTGTTGAAGCGAAGTTTAAATGTGTATCCTTGAATGTTTATATCTGAGAATTAGATGCTTAAAGTGGTGTCCTTTCATTATATTGACCTTTTTTAGGTCATTATCTTTTCCTTAACTTCAGGGCATAATCAATCATTTTATGAGCACATGATTTATTCTTCACTGTTGGTTTAATCACCTTAGGGAAGTCCTTATCTCCTCTATGATAATATACTCAACCTTGTCTTTAAGCTTGGAGGAGAATACGAAGATATTCATACATTTACCATTGTGTTCTTGGCCATGCAATTTAGTAGACATGTGAGGCTTTCTGGTCCTGCATCCCCTTCACATGTGAACCAAAGTGCTTTGAGTAATTTTCTATTTTATTGCATAATTGGTTCCATGGGCATGTGTATGATGTATGTTTCTGCATCTTTGGTTCTTGAATATTGTTACTGTTCCTATTGAATTTGTCTCATGGCACATTGAGGACCCTACACATCCTACCCCCATAACCTGAAAGAAAAGTGTGCAAGTCAAGAATTCATTCAAAGTCGTTCAACCACTAGCTTTATGAGTTCATGCCTACTTGAGAAGCTGATTGAAATGTTTTTCTTTCTTTTTCCTAGCTATGTAGCAGATGACCTCAAATGATATTCTTATTGACTTGGTCTTTTTTCTCCTCTCTCTCTCTCAGCCATTGGATGTTATACTCTCTCAAGATCATAATCAAATTGTTGCATTGCTGGAGTATGTCAGATATGATTTTCTACCTCAAATTCAGCAGAGCTCTATCAAAATCATGAGTATTCTGAGGTATTCTTTTTGCTCCGACGTCTTTGTCATTTATTTCTGTCTTGATTATATACTGGTATTGGTTTTGTGTGTTTACCTGATTGTTTTCAATTGCATGCAAGTGCATCCATGTATGTAAGTGTGTACATGCACATGTATGTGCAAGACGGGAGGTAGGAAGTGGGGGTGGGGGACTTTAGTTGTGGGTATTTGGTTGTCTTTGCAATTAACATCTAGTGAAAAATGCTTAACATTGCAATCATTGCATGGGAGACAGTTCTCGTGTGGTTGGGCTTGTGCAATTACTATTAAAATCCAATGCTGCAAGCTGTTTGGTTGAGGATTATGCTGCCTGCCTCGAGTTACGTTCAGAAGAGTGTCATATTATGGAGAACAGTGCTAATGATCCAGGGGTTCTGGTACTGCAGGTAAGACCAGTCTCTTCTTTGTTCCCAAAATTGCTAAAGGTTCAACATTCTTCATATTTCGATAGAAATTTTTTCTTAGTTTCCTATACTTGTTTGCAGCTGCTAATAGATAATATTAGTAGGCCAGCTCCAAATATTACGCATTTACTGCTCAAGTTTGATGTTGACACCCCAGTGGAACGAACAGTTTTGCAGCCAAAATTTCACTACAGGTTTTGTTGGTTATGAGTTGCTGAAATATTGTTTGCTATTCTAATGATTTTATGGTCATTTTGTGAATTAATGTGTTTCACTTATAGTTGCTTGAAGGTTATTCTCGAAATCCTGGAGAAAATTTCAAAGCCAGATGTAAATGCATTACTCCATGAGTTTGGTTTTCAGGTTCAATATCTATCCAGTGATCTCAAATTGTTCTTTTCAATTCTGATTTTTGTCATGTGGTTTGTTTTGATCCTCTTATTTCATAAGATGTGTTACTTTTCTTCATACAGCTCCTTTATGAATTGTGCTTGGATCCACTAACATGTGGCCCTACCATGGATTTGCTGAGCAATAAAAAGTATCAATTTTTTGTAAAGGTACATCGAGAGCTACAATTTCAAGTTAAAAGTCCATTTGATGGTATCATTTTTGTTGCTGCTGCATAATATCTTTACAGATTTAGCACTTCTGAAATCTCGGTTTCCTTCATCATGGCAGCATCTTGATACTATTGGTGTTGCTTCCCTTCCTAAAAGAAGCAGCAACCAGCCACTTCGCATCAGTTCCCTTCACCAGGTTTATTGGTCTATTCTTTTATTTTTTGATGAGCAATGAACTGTATTGTGAGCATTGGTCCTTCTCCACTTGGTTCTATACTTTTTATTTGGTGGTTAGAATGTGTAGGATTTAGCTTAGTTGTACACAGTGATGTCTCTTTGTAAAAAGATGAAGTTTTCTGCTCATTTTTGGAGGTAAAGTTGTTTGATAAGTCCCAATTCCTTAAAATGATAGTGACAGTTTAATTATATTGAAGAATGAAGACTCCACATATTTAGCTTTAGGTAAAACTTTGTTCACTTGCCTTATTGCCTTGGAAATGCTGATACATGGTGTGATACTGGACCAAAATGACACCCTTCATTTTCTGTTTCACTTTCTTAAGTTTTTACTAAACTAATATTTTAAATGACCTGATCCTTATAGTTGGAGTTTGATTTTTTCAATGCTGTATGAATTGGGGCAGATTTAGATGAGGAATTTAAATTTTATATTTACATTGAATTTCTTCAATGCTTGGTTGGAGGGGCTTGGATTTAGTACCACCCTTTGGCTGAGCAAAAAGCCAAAGAAAATACAATAATTCTCAAAAATCCCTTGTCCATTGAAATCCTATATGGGTTTTTGTGCAATCCCTCATTTTATTCGATGAGGGATTTTATGACTTTTTTCTTATTTTGGAAGTACCTTTCAATTCCATGGTTGGCATACCAAATAAAGGACATCGCTAACTCAACGGGTTTTCCTATAGGCTTTGGCCATTTTTTTGGATTTAAAGGTCCTCAATCCAAATCTCACCTAAATGCACAAAGTAAATTTATGGATGTAGATGTTAAATTGTTTGAAGATGAATTTTAAATGTGTTGAGTAGTAATGTAAACAACAAGATGAAAAAAAGTAAAGGAATCAAAGAACACAAAATTTAACATGGTTCGGCAATGTGCCTACGTTTTCGGGAGCAGAGCGACTAGGTTTTTCTTATTAATTTGTAGGACTTCTTAGAGTTACAATACATATGATACATATATATATATATATATATATATATATATATATATATATATATATATATATATATATAAGCTGTATGGTAATATTTTACAAAATTACTTATGTACCGTACTACGGGGACGTTGCCCCCGCACCCCCAACCCACTTAAACCGTAACCCCATGATTAAACCAAGAAACCCTACAACGACAAATGTTGTCACTCTGCTCATTTCAGCATTTGTCTACTTACTGTTTATATGAGTCATTCACAACAAAATGCCTGCATATATTTTATTTTCTTCCCTTGTAAGTCCAAATCTTTATTTATGAAAATTGAAATTAAAACATAAAGAATATCAAATTATCTACTCAACTTAACCTTAGAATTGACACTATTTAGATGGAAACCCTTTAAGTGATTGACTACGTATATTTAAATTTAAATCCAATTAGTTACTTTTTTATCTTGCTAATGAACAAGTAATATTTTAAGAAATTGTTTTAATTGGCTACTTTTTTCTGTCATTTGGATTATCTTTCTCAGAGAGCCTGGCTGTTGAAGCTATTAGCTTTGGAGTTGCATTCCGGTGATATGGGTAGCCCCACTCACAGAGAAGCATGTCGGGGCATACTTGCTCATCTTTTTGGAAGGGAAATAATTGACATTGATAATATAGTTTCTGAGTCCTTCACTCTGCAAAATGGCGCCAAACATGCTGGTTCTCAAGCAATGAGCAAGAGTAAGGTATTGATCATTTTTGAACTGGTTATGTGGTCAATTCTGTTCATCCCTTTTTTTAATTACCTGTAGATCTGGTTTTCAAATTTGCTTTAGATGGTAGTGATTTGCTTAGTCACATTTTGTTTGGATTAATATACTGTTGTTTGATAGTTCTCGGAAGGCTTAGAAATCAGGATACCCTGCCTTGTCTAGGTTCCCAACTATATATTTACTATGAAAATACAAATATGTACAGACTAGGGAGAAATAAGATTAATTTACTAGAATTAAAAGTACAACTAGTATAATTATATCAGGGACTAGAAGGAAAGCTATAGCTAGTCTGTTTATCTCCTGTTACCCCCTTCTAGCTGCACATAGAGAATGATGCCAGATTGGCCCTTAGAGTGCAGAATTGTGTCATAAGGAGACCTTTGGTGAAAATGTTGGCACGCTGTTTGTCAACAAGAAATAAAAATCTCTCTTAAAAAAACTGGTTCATACACAAATTATGTCCACTCTGAGATGTCTCATTCAAGCATGGTTAACCAGATCATAGGCAAGACATGATGTACAAAATATTATCACAATTAACTTCAAAAGGCAAAGAAACTTGGATTTTTTAATTTGAAAGAATTGTTTGTATCCAATATACTTCAGTGATGACTGCTGTGAGAGCTCTATACTCAGATTCAGTACTATTTTGTATAACCATATCCTGAATCTTCGCCATTTGAGACTATTTTAGTGCTTAAGAATATACAAAAAACTGGCTGTAGATTGTCAGGTGTCTAGGCTGCTAGCTCAATCAGCATTGCTATGACCACCTATGAATGAAATGATGGAGGATGGATTTGAATGCTAAGACTGGTTGTTCCTTTGACATATTGCAAAATCCATTTGACGAATTGCTAATGAGATATTAGCAGACAGTGCATGTGTTGACGAATGGAGTTGGCATCATATAAGAGGTCAGGATGAGTAAAATAGAGTTACTGTAAACTCCATTCCGTGTTGCAATACAAAGTAGGATCTTCAAATTCTAGATCATTTCAAGGCATTGGCAGCCAATTGAGCCCTCTTACGTAGATTTGAGGCATACTTGCATTGACACAGAAAAAGGTCTTCATCTATTCGAGTTACCTGGATGTCAAAAAAGTAAAATAAATCTAACAAATCAGTCATATGAAACTCATTCCTCAAAGCTGCTAATAGATACTGTAGCAAGTGATTCATTGAAGTGACGGCAATTATATCATTGGCATGAGGAAGCAGAATTGCCATGGCATCCAAAATGTGATACACAACCACACAATAATATGATTTGTTGCTCTTGTATCCATGTTTGTTTAAAATTGTAAAAAAATGATATAAAAACCTGATGTTGCATCCATCTCTTGGTTATATACTGTGCTTCTTTCATCCATGTCAAAAGGAAGTGTGCTACAGAGACAGTGCTTTGTGAAATATGTTTGAAAGTATTGGCCTTTTTATGATCGCAATTGTTGTGGGACTTTCTGCCCTATACTCTTGGCATTACTTTTATTTAGAGTTCTTGTGATGCTCTGGGGACACTTTGCTCTTCCTCCTAAATTGTGTTGTTCTTTTGGCAAGTCTTTCTTCTCATATTTCTGTTTGTTTTTTTTTTTCTCTCTTTGTTAATTGAACTCTTCCTCTTACTGCTAATTTTATATTTATTGTTTTTGGACTTGGATGTAAGTATTTTGTGTCTTTTTACTCCAACATGATTATCTTACACGGCAATATCTCTTATCAGATGCCTATTTTCTAAAATTTCAGAAAATTTGACTTATTTGAAGTGTCCAATTATCATACTCAAGTGCATAAATTTGACGTGTCACTTTTGCTACTGAAAATATGATGTATTTTCTTATAAAATTCAGGTGTTAGAGTTGCTTGAGGTAGTCCAATTTAGATGTCCAGATACTACTACAAAGCTTTCTCAGATTGTCTCTGATATGAAGTGTAACTTGCTGGTAAGGTCATTGTGCTTGAAAGTGGTACTCATATTATATTGTGTGAGGATTTTCTTTCTGTACGTGCTCTTTAGGCAGAGGAAATACTTGGAGACCCAACAGGTTCTGGAAAGGGTGGTATCTATTATTATTCAGAGCGTGGTGATCGTATCATAGACCTAGCTTCTTTCCGAGACAAACTTTGGCAGGTTTGTTTCTGTGATTTATTGAGCCTCTCAAGGATTGAGCTATTTTAGTTTTTATTCCTATAATTTCTGTCCTGCAAACTTTCATAAGGTTGCTGGTCCTGACATTTGTTTGGTTCAGAAATTCAATTCAGTGTATCCCCACTTGAGTAACTTTGGAAGTGAAGCTGAGCTCAATGATGTTAGAGAGACAATTCAGCAGCTGTTAAGATGGGGGTGGAAGTATAATAAAAACCTTGAGGAACAAGCTGCCCAACTTCATATGTTAACTGGCTGGTCGCAGATTGTTGAGGTCAATTCTTTCATAGATCCCTTTCCTATATGTTGAAATCCTATGTTTGCATTATATATTTATTATTATTATTATTTTCAAATGCTTGTCTATAACACTGCCTTTTCCCATCAATATTTTTTCAGGTCTCTGCATCAAGAAGGATGTCCTTGCTGGAAAATAGATCTGAAATTTTATATCAGTGGGTCCCTTTCATGAATGGTAGTTATCTAGCATTTTTTTCATGGATGCTCTATAATTTCTTTCTCTGGTAATTGGCAGGGTTCTTGATGCCTCTCTGAGTGCTTCTGCTTCTCCAGACTGTTCATTGAGGATGGCATTCATATTGAGTCAGGTATACAATGTTTCATCCATTGAAAATTTTCTCCTTAATTTATTAAGGTTTAAATAGTTCTAAAATGTCTGTTGTGCCTTTCGCTCAAAATGCCTCTAGGTTGCACTTACATGTATGGCTAAACTACGTGATGAACGATTTCTATGCCCTGGTGGTTTAAGTTCTGATACTATTACATGTCTTGACATTATCATGGTCAAGCAACTATCAAATGGCGCTTGTCACTCTATATTGTTTAAGCTTACAATGGCAATTCTTAGAAGTGAATCATCAGAGGCCTTGAGAAGACGGTATTGTTTTTAAGCTGATGCTAGTATTCAAGTTTGGGCTTATTATTATATTTCTGACCCTCTCTCTCTCTTTGTCTTCATGCATATGTGTGTTATTTTTGGGTTGTACAGCCAGTATGCCTTGCTGCTTAGCTATTTTCAGTACTGTCAGCATACACTTGATCCTGATGTTCCAACAACAGTTCTGCAATTCTTGTTGCTTAATGATCAAGACAGTGAAGATCAAGACCTTCATAAGGTGTGTAGACTCTACCACATCGGTGCTTTAGGTTATTTTAATAGAAGTTTATGAATCATGGCTTGCTTTCTTGTTTCCAGATTGACCGGGAACAGGCGGATCTGGCTCGTGCAAATTTTTCCATCATAAGAAAAGAAGCTCAGGCTATCCTAGATTTGGTAGGCATCTTATTCATTGTATAAATATGAAGCTGAGTAGAACATAGTGAATCATGACTATTTGCTCTCCTTATTGGACTTGCATAGTTGTATAGAATGTGATGGGACCTGATATTTGGCTTGATATGAAAGATTGCTTTTAAGGAGGCTACAACTGCATGCTCTTATGAATGGCACAGTTGTTTACAAGCTTTAAAAAAGTCAAATTTATTGAAATCTATTTAGGTGTTTGGTAATTGATTGTACTTTTTGGAGAAAATTGGGTTTTCCTGTATTAGTGGTTGCTATTTTCTGCTTTACTCTTTGATGTTCTGGTTGTTTTGTGGTGATACTTAAATCCTGTTACTGTCGTTCTGTGGCATCTGATTTCCTGCATTTTCACGTACTTTCTGCTTCACTGTTTGATGTTCTGTAGTGCTATTCAAATCTTGTTACTGTTGTACTTCATCATCTGTCTCTCTCTCTCTTTTCACATACTTAATGTTTGTTTAAATTTCAGGTGATAAAGGATGCAACTCGGGGCAATGAACTGGGGAAGACAATAGCACTCTATGTTCTGGATTCATTGATTTGTATTGATCATGATAAATATTTCTTCAGCCAACTTCAAAGTAGGGGATTTTTGCGCTCTTGCCTGATGAGCATCGGCAATTTTTCCTATCAGGTCTTCCTTCTCTCTGTTATATCTCATCTACTGTATCATGGAAAAATTGTTGTACGAATTTTGATTTTTTGTAGCCTCTTCTGGCAACTCTATCTTGGATGATGTAAGATGTATTCAACATATTTTCTCTAAATATGAACATGCCAATTTGGAAATTGTCTTTAAAATTTATATAATCGGATCATAAGAAAACATAGTTCTTTATCCAGCTGATGACTTTCTATTATCATTTTCTTGTACTTGTGTCAATATATTTTCACTTAGTAAAAAGAATTTTAAAAAAAATTAAATGAGGAAGAACATGACTGCTTCTGCTTGTATGTATGAATTTAAGAATATATGGACTACTACTATTTTAAACTTGGCCCTTATCTTTTATATGTTTTTTCAAGAAATGTACTATTGGGGATATGGCCCTTGAATGCTCCAATATGCTTTTCAATGCAAAGATAGAAATATATTAGTAATGCTAGTCCAACTTAAGCAGGATCCTGGGCAAAACCACCTTCATTTTTTCCATTAAGTGGTTGCCTTCAAGACCCAGGTTTTTGTACTTGACAGCCAAAACTATGCACAAACAACAAAGAAATGGAACAGAAGGGCTAGCAATCAACTGCAACCATCAATTCATGGTGAATGTTTGGGTGCAGTCTAAGAGCCTCGTGTAAATGTTTGACTTGAAGTAGAGATTTTTTGATTTATTGGATAGGTCTTTATACGTTTCTACTTAATATGATGCACTCCTAAGTTATTCTGTTAGTTTCCTTGATACATCTGGATACTTAATTTCTTGAAAATATTTTAATTAGGATGTTGGGCATTCTCTAGACTCATTGCAGCGAGCATGCACAATTGAGGCTGAACTGGCATTACTGTTGAGAATAAGCCACAAGTATGGAAAATATGGGGCCCAAGTTTTATTTTCCATGGATACTTTGGACTTCATTGCTTCGTGCAGGGCAGTCAATTTGCAGGTGATAATGTTGTCTACTGATAGTCCTGTTTGTTGTACTTGGTTTTATACAAGCTAAAGCTAAACTACGCTGCAGGGAAGTTTGAGGCGGCTTGATCCAAAGTTTCGACGGGATGTTGCTGTAGATATTGATAAGGAACAGATGATAATAACTCCAATCTTGAGATTGGTGTTTTCATTGACATCGTTGGTTGATACATCTGACATTTTTGAGGTTGGCCTTCTTTTGACCCTTTTTTTTCTTACACTATCTACTTTGTGATTATGATAATCCTGTTTCCCATAATGGGGTTGGTTGATCCTCGCTTTACTGGTAGGAGGAATAATTTTTTTTCCAAAAAAAGGCCCAGGTATGTTCAGGGGGCAGGTAATGACATGCCTGCCGTGAACTAACATCTCCTAGCACCTTTACCTATAATTATGCGTATGTAATCTATATTTCCTGTAAGATGTTTGGGTTTTGGGTGCTCAAGGATTTCAAAAGAGTGGGTATTTGTTTCCTGTTCCCTCCAGAATTTTTTACAGCTCTCATAACAAAACGTCAATCTTTCCCCCCCTCCCTCTTTTCCACCCTTGGTTAATTAAAAAATAAAAACTTTATTTCCTGCATATTATGAAACATAAGATGTAGATATTGAATTACTTTTGAACTAAAATGCATAGTTCTCTGAACATATTTCCAATTTAATCTTTCCCTTTTTATCTGACCCATGTTATGCATGATGGGAACTAATGCTCACTAGAGAATTTTATTATTAGTTCTAATGTGGCAAACTAAAAAGAATAAAGTTTAAAATTACCGCATAAGAATTATGAGGTGCTGTAAGAACTACATGAAAAAACCTCATTTTCTTCTGCTTGCTCACTGAGTGGAAGCTATATGGGGACACAAGCTCTACACTTGAGAAGTTTCAATGCCTTAACATGAATCCATGGAAGCAATAAAATTATTACTAAGTAATATAAGTAAACAATATTATATATAACAAGTAAGCACGGAATTGAATATAATTTCTAATCTAGCCTCTTTTTTTTGGTAGTAACTAAAATTTCAATTTTTCTGATGATGCTTACATTCTGCATGATTGGCTTTTTTCATTTTTAATTCTTTTTCCACCTTTCTTTAGTTTTCTAGGAAGGATTCCTTATCCTGCCATTTGTAATATACTTTCACCTGTTTTTGTCTAATAATTCTTTTACCTAGGGATAAAAAAACAGTGAGAGAGAGAGAGAATTGCAAAGATGATTCCGATCACCCTAGTACCCATAGACAGTTTGTCCTTGACCAGTGCACTAGTTACTCTTCCTAGACTAGCCAACTTGAGGGTTACAACTTGAATGAGTGAGCCGACTAATTGGGTGTTTCAAGGTCAGGTTGCTTCAATACAAGCTTGAGGGGCTTTTTGCATTTGAGCTTTCGCATGTCTGTTGAGTTCATGTATGCTCATCAATCAAGTCCATAACAACACTTTTTTGTGTTTCTCTAGTAACCATAGTGTCCTAAATGAGCCCATGAGGTACTACTAGCTAGGCTTTACCTTGTGTCAAACTTATCTTGTTTGTCGAGCAATTTGCAATAAATAAATGCAAGTCTATTCATCAAACCAAACAATTTAATAGAATGAGCTTCTTTCATGCCTTAACTATCAAGATGTTCTCGAATTTTGTGGTTCATTCTAGTGCTTTATATTATTTCTATTTTTATAATTTGTTTAATAATTTGCTAGATTTTCTAAAGTGGAACATTGTTATTCTCTTTCCTAGCAAATTTTTGGCTGGGGTTCATGTTCTTCCTTTATCTTTTCTCTCTGCTCCTATTGTTTAATCTTTTATCATTATATTTGAAATGAATTCCCTTTTCCGTATTTATTTGATCTACATTCAAATATAGATAAACTGATTTATGCTTTGTTGCTGTTAGGTGAGGAACAAAATTGTTCGGGAAGTTATAGATTTTGTTAAAGGGCGTCAGTCATTATATGATCAAATTCTTCGGAAAGATATATCTGAAGCTGATGATATGACAATGGAACAAATCAATCTTGTCGTTGGCATACTTAGCAAGGTAAGAATTATTGGTTAAACAAGCTGGGTTACATTTTCTCCCTTTAAGGTATTCATTGTCAATTGCTCTCAAATGGTCCATCTCCTTGTTCAGTGACAGTAGAGTTTTCAGTAGGTTTTTCCACTTGTATTTGTTTTTGCAGAGAAATCAATCATGCATGATTCTGAAATGTTAAATTTCTTTTCTCTAGGTATGGCCTTACGAGGAGAGTGATGAATTTGGTTTTGTTCAAGGGCTTTTCAGTATGATGCATACTCTTTTCTCTTTTGAGTTGGAGAGACCTACTTTAGGTCAATCATTACAATCTTCAGAGGTGGGTGCATGTTACTTTTGAGGAGAAAATGCTTTAACCAAAAGAAATAGGCTCCCAAGGTAAGCGCCAAAAAGCACATCAGCCCCTAAGGGAAAAGCTTGGTCTAATTGGCCCCTTATACTAAAAGCTCAATTCTAATGGCCTTTATACTATTTTGAAGTGTAAAATGACCTTCAATTGGGGGACCAATTGGATCAAAATTTTAGTATTTGGGGGGTAGTAAAATGACCTTTTTTTTTTTTTGGGGTGGGGGTGGGGGAGAATTGGACTGAGCTTTACCATAGGAGCCAATGTGCTTTTTGGCCCGTACCTTAGAGACCTAGTTGCACCTATGGTCACTTTTTTTTTGGAACTAATTGGGTTTCCTGAAAAATTATCAGAGTAAGAGGAAGCTGGAACTGAATTCATTTCAATTGTGCTTCAGTTTGAGCTCCTATCTTTATTCTTTGGTTATGAAGAAATCTCTTAGGCTCCAGGTATATGAACATACATTGAGATTTTGGTAACTTCGCTAAAATATTTATAGTAATGAAATTTCCAGAATCATTGTGCTTAATGAATATAGAGGTACGCTACATATGACCAATGTGATTTGACAGGTTTCAGACCAATCTATTGTTTGCCGATCTCCTACTGGGCTGCACCTGCCCACATTGTCTTCACTTGTATCTCTTCTTAGCTCTGTGACTTCTTCTCTTGAAAGGGCAGCAGAGGAAAAATCCTTGCTACTTAATAAGGTGTAACAACATTAAACATAAGCAAGAGCTTTTGTCTCTCTATCTCTCTCACACACACACACTCACTTCTCAGCTTCTTTCTGTCATTAGTTCAAAACGATTGTTACATTTTTTGCTTGTAGATCAGAGACATAAATGAGCTATCTAGACAGGAGGTGGATGAAATTATCAGCATGTGTTTTCGGAGAGAATGTGTATCATCATCTGATGATATACAAAAGAGGTACTTTTTGTGGTGGTTCTTCTTTTCCCTATTTTGTTATATGCAGTCTTTTTGTTTCTCTTTGGTATGTCTTTTTGATATGCTTCTGTATGGATTATGCAACTCCAAAGTCTTGGGGAAGAAATTGCAATGTGAATATGTTAACCATCAAAGAGTTGTAGTGTAGACCAAAAAAAGAAATAGTTCTGATTAACATTGTTGACTGTTTAGATAGTGTTCATTTATGTAATGATAACACAATATGTGGCTCTGCCATTTTTGACTCCCTGAACAACTTATAAAGACTTCCTCTTCTATAGTCAAGATTTTTGTTGTTTTAATTGCATCCTACTAGCAGTAGTGGTGGCAGGGATTGTACACAAGAGTGACATGAGAAAATCATGAATGGCGTGAAACAGCTGACATATTTGCCAATAGAAAATTCTTTCTTAGTTAATTTTGTTAACGTCTAATTGGCACTTCCCCTTGGCTAGTTTGTATGAAGCTTGATCCATCCAGGAGTTGGTAAGGAAAGATAGAAGGTGATTGAGATATTTCAAGCCTATTCCACTTAGCGACGCGTGATGATTGGTCATTCTCCAATTCTTGTAATTAGATTCATTTATTACATGTTGCCTTTAAGGATTTTAACATGTTCTCTCAACCTGTTTTTTAAGTTGGTACTTGATAATGCAGTCTATTCTTCCCATGGTGTTTACCCTCTGATTATACAACTGAGATGCACAATGGTTCTCATTGATGCCTTGCAATTAAGTGATTGATTTATGTGCTTTGATAGATTAAAACGAGCATTAATACATTCTCACTTTCTCAACTGTCTTATTATATTTGATAAAAAATTGCTTATCTATCATTTCTTTCTCCTTGCAGGAGGTATATTGCAATGGTGGAAATGTGCCAGATAGCTGGCAATAGAGATCAGCTAATCACCATATTACTTCCGCTAGCAGAGCAAGTGTTAAATGTTATCCTCGTTCACTTTCAGGACAGGTGTTTTTCCTTTTATATTAAGTGTTCTCTCTATGTTTGCATGTTAGTAGATTTAGGAGTCTATTGTGGAGATTTATTGTGAGATCTGTTGCAACTTCTATTGCCCCTAGAATTTTCCCGTGCATGAAGCTTTGTGCATTATGTGCTTTGGGAAATGTTGGATGCATGCCTTTGTATCCTGAGGTTTTCTGGGATTTGAGCCATAACATCCTATTTACAGATTTACAATATAATGCAAACCGCCTCACCTTTTTTTAGTTCTAGAGTTATACAGCCCAGTTCATTATGTTGGGTAGTCTTGAACTTTGTGCCATGTGAGCCCTAGGTAGTTGGTGCTAGTTTGTTGTGGTTCACTGATATTGCCAACTAAAGCTCTCTTCTTGTTTTCTGGTTTCTTCTTAGCAGCTCTTTGACTTCTGATGCTGGTGAGGCGGTGAAAGCAATTACGTATGGTGTGAAGTCTGACTCAGGACAGGACACATCTTTACTATGTGGAAAACTGGTTCCAGCTTTAGAACGACTTGAGCTAATAAGTGAGGTATGCCACTTTAAATATTATTAACAGCTTTTTGTCTGGTAGGCATTCCAATAGCTGATGTGTTAAATTAGGATTGGTATGTTGAGTTTATCATTACATGAGACAATGTAAACCAGGATTATAAGAGCATAGAATCGTAAATGAGTTAAATGTCATTGTCTATTGAGCTATCAGCATATGGACATACTTATGCACATGCCTCTTTAAAATGTTTATTTCTTTATGGACGCTGTAGGCGCTGCAAAAAGACAAAAAGCTTTAAAGAACTTGTCCCTCTCTCTTTTTCCTTCTGGTGATACAGTATCAGCATTACAGCTCGCATCTATCCTATCGTCTAAACTTTGGTCGTTTTCTTGTCATTGAGCATCAAAAGTTCAGCTACTCATTGTCATGCTTGGAAAGGATTGTTGCAAATATTAACGGCGTGAAACGATTAAGCAAAAACCAGATGGCCCATGAGACCAAAATTTAACGATTTTAGTTTCAACTGGACAACTCTTGTCAACAATTATTTAATATGTTCCTGTATACTATCTTTTTGGAATGCTTCTGACATAATTTTTTGAATGAATGTTCCTTCTAAATTACAGGATAAAGTTGGCTGTTCGCTTAAGGTGTTCCGTAGATTAGTGACATCTCTCAAGGAAATGGCAATTCACAAGCTGTCCTTGTGAGACCTCTGGCGGCGAACAATGTAAATCATCGTTGGACATGGCTGTTGTAAAATTTGCAATCATTATGTTGTATTCGGAATTCTCCAAAAATTCTTCCTTTTTTTTTTTCCTTTAGATATTCTCGTTTTATTCAATTCCCTTAGTATACCGTGGCTTATGTGTCAAATATATTCGATCAGTTTGTGAAACTTGCTGGTTGAGACAATTGAGATATACAATACTTGTTTACAGGAATTGCACATAAATGTATTTTTTTCCTCTTAAATTTCAGTCATTTGTGAGAAAAAATCTAATATTTTAAATATATATATACCATAAGCCATATTCAACTTCTATATTTATTCATGTTTGCCATTTTGCCCTTTATATTTATTTTTGCTGCAGAATGCCTCGTAGACTTTGATACAGAGAGCCTCTCTTTTATTTTAGATTTGTCACATTTGGTCTCTTATTTTTTAAGCAAACTTTTGTGTCAGACATGTTGGTACATGCACTGTGCTATCAAACAGGCAAATGACACATGGCATTGATCCTATACCACGTGTTAAAAATTTTAAGTTTTTTTTTTTTTTTTTTTGCTAATTCTGTGAATCTAAAAAAGTTAAAATCTTCTCGACCTCTAACTTTAGGTCATTTCTATCTAAAAATTAAAATTTCCTCATTCATCTAGAAAAATGAAAATAATAATAATAAAATAATAAATAATAACTAGAAATAACTAGAAAAATGGATGTCATAATAGACAAGATTCGGGTTTCTATACTCTCACCCTCTCATCCTCCAACCATAGTTGATTCCAATTGAAAAATTTTGGTTTAGAACCTGGGCTATGTTTGGTTAATGGAACAGAATAGAATAACAATTTCTAAGTAACATAGTAGGTAAGAATATAACAATTATTTCTAAATAATTTTTATTTCATTCTTTGATTCATGAGTTTAGATTGACTATTTCTAAATAAAATTATAGTTAAATATAAAATTATATTAATATGTATGTAGTAGTAGTGATGGTGGTTGTATGGATGATGATTAATGGTAGTGGTGGCGGTGGTGATGGGTGAGTGGTGATGATGGTGGATATAATGGTTGTAGGGGTCAGATGGTGATACATGTTATTTCATGAATTGTAGATAGCTATTTTTTAGTTTATTAATGAAATGTATATTCCACAAAATTAAGGAATAACAATTTAATTAAATTATTATTTTTTGTTAAAATTTCAACCAAAGCTTGAAATAACTAGGATTGTAAATGAATCAAACCGTTCGTGAGTTATTCGGATTTTGGTTCAAAAAAAATTGTTCAAAATCATTTATTACTGTTATTGTTGCCCAAAATAATAACCAAGAAGGGGGATTGAATTGGTTGGCAAATAAAAATTACTTGAAGAAAAAAGAAAATAAATAATAAACGGTGAAAGTAAGAGATATATAGTGCACACAAGATTTATAGAAGTTCGAGTATTAATAAACCATATTTCTCTCCCTAATTTTGATTGTGTATTTCTCTAACACTTGAAATGTTATAATGAAATATTTTTTTAGTTTATTCCCAACTATGATGTTTCTATCTTGACAAACACTTAACTTAAAAAGAATCCTTGTGTTTTTTATAGTTCACAAAAAAACCTTATAAGTGTTTCATTTGCAAACCCAACTCACTCAAACTCATTTTTGAGTAATTGATTACAAGATGAAAACACTCATCAACCAAAATGCTCAGGAATTATGAATAATTACGGTTTTACGATAACAAATAATGAAAGTTGTTGAATAAAAAATAAATGCACAAAGATATACAAAGATTAGAAAATTGATGATTGTTTTTATAACATGTAAAAGTCACAAATGTGTTGTATTTATACTTTCAGATCAAATATAGTCGTTTAAGGTGCATTTAATGTGAAAATAGTCGTTTAACTGATTTTCCGTTCACGTCTGACAAGTTTTTCTCTCCCGATTCATAAGCGTGATTGTTCTTCGTAGCTATGAATGAAAGTGGTGACTTTGGCTGTGACTTATTCTGTCCAAAAAGGCATGATTATTCACGGAGGTGACAAAATCTTTACGAGCATGACAAAATCTTTATAGGCGTGACTTGATCACTTTTCACGGTTGGGCCAATGCTTTACTGTTGTGAACGTTTGAATGAACAGTTTTGGTGTTTACTAGTTTCATGGGCATGACTAAGATTTTCTACAGGCGTGAAGAGCTATTTTCACGGGGATGGTGATTTTTCACCACTGGTGTGACTTTTCGATTCACGAGCATATTTTTTTTGCTTATTTTCAATATTTTGAACTCCAATTCTTGTCTTTCAACTCACTTTAAGGTTTTAGGAATGCATAACTTGTTTAACACACTTAGGGCACAAATGTGGTTAAATTTATTGTTGTCTAATTATTTATTATCATCAAAATGGCTGAAATATCCCTTAAGGTTCAACAATTTTTCCCTTTTTGATGGTGACAAATAATTAAGTAATATGGGGTCTAAAGAGAAAATAAAATTTCTTCTCCTCAAATGATACTTAATTAACATGAATCATAAGAAGTACAAGATACAAGAGAAATTTCAAAAGACATTGAGATAAGCAATAAACATAGCATTCATACCAAGATAAACATAGTGTTCATGCCAAGTATATAGAAGGTATATTGCAAGTATATGATATGTTGATAAGGACATTTTATGCTTTATATGCAAGGAATATGACAAGTATATGTAACATATATTTCAAAGTATATTGACATAGTATAATTGTCATATATTGCATTCATCATCATATGCATATTACATTCAACTTAACATTTTCTTACTTATTAGTATTCATGCCAAGTATATCAAAGGTATATTACAAGTATATGATATGTTGATAAGGACATTTTATGCTTTATATACAAGGAATATGACAAGTATATGTAACATATATTTCAAAGTATATTGACATAGAATAATTGTCATATATTGCATTCATCATCATATGAATATTGTATTCAACTTAACATTTGCTTACTTATTCTCCCTCTTTATCACAATCAAAAAGAGATATAAGACAATAGAAAATAAAAAAAAAATTACAAGATATAAGTTTTAAATATAAAAGAGACTTTCCTAGAATTATCTTAGGACACAAAAAATAAAACTATGATACCATGATCCTAAGGATCCTAAGACATAAAAAAAAAAAGTAAAACTAAGGTAATAAGAGTTATGGCTTGAACCCGGACATCCGCTCGCGAAGACGAGCTACCTTCTCCTTGAGGCTATCAATCTTATACTCGATAAACTCCTTGAGGCCTTCCAACTTTGCATCAATAAACTCCTGAAAGGTGTCCATGCTTTTCTAAAGCATGTCAAAGTGAGAAGTCAAGTGTGCGACAATCTATTTTTCCAAGTCTAGCAGAGGTGTCGAAGAGGTCTCACTGGTAGGAGAGGCATCTAAAACAGCTGGAAATGGAGTCTCAATCTGAGCTCTCTTTCTCTGTTGGGGCCCTTGAAGTCCTGCTTTAAATTCCTCTGGGTCTTTAGGCTCTCATGCCACCTCACTAGTTGGGGGTGATGAAGTGGTAATACGTCTCATCTTTATAATGGACTCTCACTGCTGCTTCCATTTTGATGAATGACTCAATGTCGAGTCAGTCTTTAGAAGAAGCTAAAATGATATTGTATACATGATTGTTGAAGTCTAGACATCCCAACTCTACCACCAAATGAGTCACATAACCTCCGATAAGAATGTCTCGTGAACACTTGGAGGCAATGGACTGAAGGTGAGAAGCAAACCATTAGGATAGTGCCACGGGCTCACTCTTACGAGCCATTTCAAACAGAAGCAATTCAAATTGAACATTTACTATCACCTTAAGCAAATATGTTGTAGGTCAGAAACCGGTGAATGTAGCGAAGCGTTGGTGATATCAAATGTGTGCTCTTCGTCTTCTTGACATCCCAGCTGCAGTCACTGCCAAAGTTGGACTAGACGTCATGAGAGTAAAATTCAACCTTATTGTCATGGATCAATCCCTCGTATGTGAGCTTGAAAATTGCTTTGAATTCAGTAGCAATCAGGATTTTCTCCTGCTTACAGAGTTGGAAAGAGGCTTTTCCAACTGGAGAGACTTGCAAAGTGCTGAGAAGTTCCAAAGTCGACTCCCGAAAGATGGGTTGATAAATATCAACAAACTCTAATAGGTCACACTTGCATAGCCAAACCTTTATGTCAAAGGTAAGGCCTAATGCCTTGACACACCCCTAATCGAAGGTCCTTATTGATAAGAGATGCCATTTTTGAGGCAAACGTATTTTCAGATGGAAATGTTAGGGTTATGACATTGAGTAAAAAATCCATGTGGAACATTGGGGCTTTACTCTTCTTTTTCCCTTTTGATTGACCGGACCTTGAGGCCATTTAAGAGAGAAAGGAGACACAAGCTTAGGGTTGAAATCTTTACCAAAAACTTGAATAGAACATTAGAGAAAGAGTGATTGAGGTGTTTAGTGATTGATTTCAGTAATGATTTGTGGTAAAATGATGTTTGGGAGGCCAGATTTGGCGGGAAAGAGTGAGGAGTCACGGCTGTCGCAATGTTGAAGAGAGAGAAAGTGAGAGAAAATAGTGAATTTTAGGTTTTATTTTGATCGATTCAGAGCCATGAATGGATGTTCATAGGCGTGAACGATCGTGTTCATAGTTAAGCAAAGTAGTGAGTTAAACTGTGACCCATGACATGATCGACACTGTCTGAGAAGAGAGACATTTTTACGGTCATGACACTAAACAGTCATGAGTATGAATAAAGGTTGGTATGAGATCAAACTATGATCCAAGGTGTGAAATAAGCCATAATTGAATCTGTTGGTTTTGGCTACTATTTTCACGACTGTGAAGATTTATTCACGGGCATGAATGCCTAAAATTTTGTCAAAAAATAAAACTAAGTCTCATTCAAAAGTATGTTATTCCTAAATATTTCCTAAACATTTTAAACATAAAAATAAAAAACTATATCATATAATATGATCATGCAAATCACCAAATAATCAAAATATCACTCAAGGTTCATAATATGAGAATTATCAAAATATCAAAGTATACCCATGACATAAGAATTATCATTTAAGAAAATGTGGTGTCATCAAACATTCCAAGCTCTATTTTTATAAAGCAAAACCTTTCATTATTGAGAGCCTTGGTAAAAATATCAACCAATTGGTTGTTTGTGTCAATGAATTCTAGTACAACATTTCCATTTTAAATATGATCTCTTAGGAAATGATGCCTAATGTCTATATATTTGCTCCTAGAGTGATGAATAGGGTTCTTAGAAAGATTTATAACACTAATATTGTCACATTTGACGAGAATATGATCCATTATTTAACCATAATCTTTAAGTTATTGTCTCTTCCAAAGAACTTGAGTGTAACAACATCCTGCTGCTACATATTCTGCTTCAGCGGTTAATAAGGCAACTGAAACTTGTTTCTTGTTAAACCAAAAAACTAGGCATTCTTCAATGAAGTGATAAGTACCTGAAGTATTTTTTTCTATCTAATAGAATATCGGCATAATCAACATCCAAAAAGCCAATGATATGAAAAGAAGTATTCCTAGGATACCATAGACCTATATGTATAGGGTCATGTAAATATTTTAAGACTCTTTTAACAACATTCAAATGTGATTATTTAGGAAATGATTGAAATCTAGCACATAAGCACACACTATACATAATGTCAAGTCTAGAAACGGTAAGGTATAATAGAGATCCAATTATACCTCTAGAAAGCTTTTCATCTATACTCTTACCCTTCTCATCTTTGTCCAATTAGTTGATGTGCTCATTAGAGTCTTTACAATCTTACACCCTTCCATTCCAAATTTCTTTAATAGCTCTTTGGTGTACTTGGATTGGTTGATGATGATGTCATCACTACTTTGCTTGATTTGAATACCAAAGAAGAAATTGAGCTCACTCATCATGCTCATTTCAAACTCTCTAGTCATACATTTAGTAAAGTTTTGGCAAAACAATTCATTAGTGGACCCAAAAATGATATAATCAATATAAATTTAAACAAGTAATATGTCATGCTTTTGTTTTTTAATAAAAAATTTATATCTATATGACATTTTGAAAATATATTTCCTAATATAAATGTACTAAGTCTTTCATACCAAACTCTTTGAGCTTGTTTCAAACCATATAAGGGCTTAGTGAGCTTAAACACATGATTTAACAATGTATGACTTTTGAAATCGGGAGGTTGTTCAACATAGACTTCCTCTTCTATAAATTCATTTAAAAAGACACTTTTGACATCCATTTGAAAAAGTTTAAAATTTAGGTGGCATGCAAAAGTTAAAAGTATTCTAATTGTTTCTAATCTAGCGACCAGAGCATATGTCTTATCATAATCTATGTCTTCCTCTTCATTGAACTATTTGACAACTAATGTAGTCTTATTTCTAGTTATAAGACCTTATTTATCTAACTTATTTCTAAACACCCATTTACTACCAATGATTGGATAGTCATTAGGTTTAAGAACTAAGGTACAAACCTTATTTCTTTCAAATTGGTTGAGCTCCTCTTGTATAACAATTACTTATTTCTAAACCTTATTTCTCTCAAGATTAAGTTTTTTCATTGTTCCTACAGTGTCATCAAGAGGACTACCTTTCACAAGATCAATTTTACTAGATTCATAAAAAATAATATGCATAGACTCTTCTACAACTAATGATCTTTTATTAAAGACTCAATAAGTTTTGCTAGATGAGGCGTATCCTATGAAGATACCTTCATTGGATTTAGAGACAAATGTTCCAAGATTATCATTGGTGTTTAAAATAAAACAGTTGCATCTAAATACTCTAAAATATGAGATCATAGGTTTTCTTCTATTTCATATCTCAAATGAGGTTTTATTTAAAAGAGATCTTTTGAAAAAAAGGTTAAAAATATAGCATACAGTATTTATGACTTCGGCCCAAAAGTTGGTTGGTAAACCATACTTATTGAGCATTGTTCGAGCCATTTCAATTAAAGTCCTATTTTTCCTTTCAACCATCCCATTTTGTTAAGATATTCTAGGAGTTGAAAAATTATGAGAAATATCATATTCTAAACAAAAGATTTCAAATTTTTTGACATGATTACTTCTTATTTTAGAATTAAAATATCTTTTTTTTTTTTATTTTGAACTCTTTTGGCAAAGTTTTTAAAGAATTCAAAAACATCACTCTTTTGAGCTAAAACAATTACCTATGTGAATTTAGAGTAATCATCAACAATAATAAATGCATAGTATTTACCTCATAAACTAGCAATTTTAGTAACTCCAAAAAGATTTAAATGCAAAAGTTGTAGTGATTTAGATGTACTTACTATATTTTAGATTTAAATGATATTTTATGTTGCTTTTCCTTTTTGACATAATTCACATGTCTTATCCTTTTCAAATTTGACTTTTGGTAATCCATTGACTAGCTCTCATTTACTAAGGTTTTGAATTAAGTTGATGCTTGTATGACTAAGTCTTTTATGCCATAGTCAATACTCATTGCTAATAGTTATAAGACACTTAGAGGAGATGTTAAATATCTTATGTAAGTCCATTATGTAAATATTGTTATTTCTATCTCTTTTGAATATCTCTTGGCCGTTTAAAGTGGTTACAAGACATTCATTAAAGGTAAGGGTGACTTAGTTTCTTTTATCACATAATTGACTTACACTTAACAAGTTGTGTTTTAAATCATCAACAAGTAAAACATCTTCAATTAAATTTTCAATATTTAAACCAATAGAGTCAATGTCAATTATCTTACCTTTGGCATTGTTTTAAACAATTACCTTACCACTATCAATCCTTTTGATATGGGTGAAGAGTCTTTTGTTACCGATCATATGCTTTGAGCATCCACTATCCACTAGCCAAACATTTTTCTTTAATGTGGATTTGAGGCATATCTACAAAACTATAATTTAGGTTCGGTTTTTAGGTACCCAAATGAACTTGGGTCATTGGGGGTTAATACTAGAAGGTTCCTAATGAGCCTTTCTTATAAAACAATATTTGTTTATATGTCCAAATTTCATGCAATAGTGATATTGTTTAGACTTATATATGCTTTTCTATTTTTCCATGTGTTTAGGCTTTGTTATTTTTCTAGGTGGTATTTGTGCACAATGACATAAATATGCATTTGAGATAGGTGTTTTCCTAGGTGCATGCTACTTGTATAAGAAAATATGATTAACTTTTTGAGGTTTTCTTCTTTAGTCAAGTGACTTTGATTACTCTTCTTTTGAATAGAGGGTTTTATGTGTGCATTTCTTTTATCCTTTAGGGTTATTATCTCAATAGTAGAGATTCGTGGTGTTCATGATTTAGCAAATATAGTTGTAGGTGAGGAGGATGATGATGCTCTATTAAAGCATATACTATGTCTCGTTAAATGAGATTTTTGTGATATAATTAAAGTATCTAAACTCTCATTCCCTTTGTGAAATCTAGAAATATAATTTCTAAGCTCTTCAACTTCATTTTTCAAAACATTATTTTCTTTTTAAAGAGAATTTGTTGAGGATCTTGAAGAAATTTCATCTAATGATCTTTTTAAAGAGTCATTTGAAATTTTTAGCTCTTCAACTACTTTTTGAAGGTTATTAAAATTATTTATAAACTTTGAGCTATTCTTTATATAAAGTTATAGTTTCTTTTCGTATATTTCTATTTCAAGGTTTAAGACTTCAACTATATCATCATCATCATCGATTAAATCACATAAATAATCACAATGTTGGGATGTAAAACATACCTCATCAATGGAGTCATCTTCAATAGCCATGAAGCACAAGTTAGTCACCTCATATTCCTCTTATTCTTTAATGAATGAGGAGGAGTCATCATCTTAAGTGACTTTATGTCCATTCTCTTCATTTTCTTTATTGGGTTTCCTCTTATACTTTTTGAGCTTGGGACAATCCGATTTGATCTGACATTTTTTCCCATATTCATAGTATTTTTCTTCCTTTTTACCTTTGTTGAATAAGAAATTTCTAGGAGGGAACTTTGAATCATTTTGTTTGTATTTCTTGATTAAACCATATTTGTTGGAGATCAATCTCTTAATCCTCCTTGAAAGTAAAACTATTTGCTCATCCCCTTTATTAACTAATTCTTCATTGCTAAGAAGATCTTCATCTATAGGCATGAAAGTTGATGCTTTGAGTGCAATTGGCTTTCTCCTTTCTTTTTCTCTTTCATTCTCGTTATCTCTTATTAAAGTCATCTCATGAGTGAGAAGTTTGCCAATTAGTACATTGACGAGGATCACATTAAAGTCTTAATTTTCTTTTTCTATACCCACAACTCTTGACCATAATCCTTCATTGGAAGACTCTTCAAAAACTTATTGTTTATGTCTTTCAAGCTATAGTGCTTTCTGAGCTTCCTCATAACACATTTAGAGCACAAATGTGGTTAAATTTACTGCCTAATTATTTGTTATCATCAAAATGACAAAAATATCTCTCAAGGTTCAACAGTTAACGAGCTGAATTCAAAAATCTTATCGAGCTTAAGCTTAGTACTGTTTGATTCATTAGCTCGTGAACATGTTTGTTAGCTCGTGAATATGTTTGTTTACAAGATCGCGAATATGTTTGCAAATATGTTCATTTAAAAGCTCAGAAGCGTGTTTGTTTACGAGCTCACGAATATGTTCGTGAACATTTTCGTTTAAAAGCTGACGAATGTTGTTTAAAAGCTAGCGAACGTGTTCATTTAGGGCTCATTTATGATATATTTTGTTATCGAGATCAAGCTATTGTCATTATTAGTTAACAAACTGAACTTGAGCTTTTGTCATCCGAACTCAATCTTTTGTCATCATTAATTAACAAGCCGAACTCAGTTTTTATCATTATTAGTTAATGAGCCGAACTCGAGCTAAACTCGTTTAAGTATAATAAATGAGCTTTTTACGAGCCGCTTGTGAACTTGATAATTTTTAAACAAGTCAAGCTCGAACTCAAGTATAAAAGTTCAAATCGAGCTCGAGCTCTAATAAACTTAAATGAGCCGAGCTCAAACTCAGCAATATTCAGTTTAATTCGGTTTGTTTACAACCCTAGGAATAACTATTCTACATGGAATAAATATTCTATTTCATAGTTATTCCATGAACTAAACATGTCATTAGCTCTTCTCCCTCATTTCCATGTACTATCAAATAAGCAAATGGCACATGGCATTGATCCTATTCCACCTGTTGAAAATTTTAATTTCTTTATTTTTTTAGTGCTAAGGGATCGTTACAATTTCCTTTAAATCTTCAATGTAAATCAAAGAAGTATGAAATTATGAATGTCATTGCAATTGTAATTCATAAACATCCGGTTTAATTTAATGAATTAGTGTATAACAAATAGAAAGAAGCCAATTAAGGGATAACTTCGCTGATATTCTCACTTGTAAGAATTGAAAGGTATTTCATGTTAGAGTTTTTTTACCATTATTCACCAATATTGGTGAAATTTTAATACTATTATAGTGATTACAAGAGGATAATTACCCTTATTTTATAAACCACAATTGATTTTGAATAATTTTATTTTTATTATGTATGTAGCAGGTTTTAAATATCGGATGAAATGTTATAATATCGGTAGTTATGTAACAATTTTTTAGGTTTCTAATATGATACGAAAGTGATACATATATATTAATTGAAAATAACAGTGTAATACCATTGTATCATTTGTTAGAGTGATACATAAATATATACCAATACAGATGTTACATAACAGTAAAAAAAAAAATTTTTAATTATTATTTATTTAAATTATAGATGTAAAATTTTTTCTTAAGTTTTTATAAATTATTATTTTAATATTATATAATAATTTCAATAATATATAAATAGCATATAATATATATTAATAATTAAAATATTTTTTTTCATATTGTTCATCATATTTGAGTAATTTTTTTATTTATGCATAAACTTTTGACAGATTTGTAAATGTGTAACAAAGTTATTTTTTCAATAACAAATTGACTATATATAAAAATTGAAAACTTTCTTATTTTTCATGGTAAAATATATATTTGCTTATACAAAAAAATCAAAAAACTATTCTATAATAAAATTATTTAACTTTATAATGTTTATTATGCTATTATTATAAAAATATTATGTAATTCATATTTTTCTAAATAAAAATAATATTTATATGAAAATTTATTAATTTAATATATTACATATTAAATTTTATTATTATTTTTTATTTATTTGGATGATTTTTCTAATTATTTTTTAAAATTTACAGTCCCATTATACTAATACCGATATTAGGTTGTACTGTTATTTAAAATCATGATAAGGTAGATCAGTATCCCTAATTAAAAACGTGGCAACGCCCGACTCATAAGCTGACAATCATCTCTCCATACAGGATTAAAACTCCAAACTCAAACAGCAAGTCCCACTTTCCACGTAGAATTCAATCAGTCAGCTCACCGTTTCCTCATCTGGAACGCAGGTTGGAACTCTTCATCTTCAAATCCCATCTTGATTTTCCTGGAAAATTCCAAACTTTTCTAGACCCCCATTTTACCTTCAAACAGCTAAATTTTCCTGAAAAGGACTGCATTTTCCATGGCAAATGCCTGGAAAAGAGAAAACAATCCCTCAAAACTACTCTCTCCCAAACCCCTTCTCCTTCTTCTCATTCTCTCTCTTCTTGTCTTCTTCTTCTTCTTCTCCTTCTTCTCCTCCTCTGGCTCGCCATCAAACCCCAACTACACTCCCTCTATTTCAAGAACCTGGACCCAAACGGAAACCTCGGCTTATCCAATTACTCCCTTCAATTGCCTTAAATCCCCGCAAGCCCACCCTGTAGTTGCCAATATAGTAGAAAACCTCAAGTATCCGTTTTTATACTCCCTCTCTGATTTTGGTTCCCTGCCTGATAAGCCCCACAAGAACATTGTGAGGCTGCTTAAAGGAAAGCCCTTCAGGAAGCCGGATATCTCGGCGTCAATTCAGGAACTATTGGAAGGGAGGAAGGGGAGAAATGGGGTGGTGGTAGATGTGGGCGCCAATGTGGGAATGGCGAGTTTCGCTGCGGCGGTCATGGGGTTTAGAGTGCTGGCTTTGGAGCCAGTTTTTGAGAACTTGCAGAGAATATGTGATGGGATTTGGTTTAATAGAGTTGGGGGCTTGGTTACTCTTTTTGAAGCTGCTGCGTCTGATCAAATTGGGAATATCACTTTCTATAAGGTAATGATTTTAATTCAACTTATTTGATTTTGATATAAGCAGATTATTGGAAGTTTGCTATTTATAAGAATGCTGTTCTTATTGAGTTCTTCAATTGCTAAACATGATGGGCTGGTATGTGGGTTTTTTTAGATGTATATGATACTTATAAATGGAAGGTTGTCAGGGATCTAACCCGACCTTCTGCAATAGAGAGTAGATGCTCAACCACATTTTGTTTGCATTTATTTATTCTATGCTATGTTTAGATACATATTTTCTTGTGATCATAGTTGTTGCTTTTAATTTCAGTTATTCGCAATGGATTCATTAGGTAAAAGATCATAATTGATATAATGTTCTTCTTTGTTCATGAGGGTTGTCCTGTTTGTAGTATTAACTGCTAGTCTTCATTTATGATTGTTGATCAATATTTTAAGGCACCAGCGTAGAATGCTAAAGCTGCTGTAAGGTTGTCTTGGTTACTAATTTTGGCTAAATTCACAGTAACTGATGTGTCAGGTAGCACTAGGAGTGACAATAATGAACATGACACGGATTCAACACAAAATTAATGGGTTAGAGTTATGATTTATAGTGTTCATGTCATAATCGTATCAACCCGATAAACACACGAAATTATCATATCATGTCACGGGTTAATCTGCCAACACGAAAAAAACACATTTAACCCATTAATAATTCATGTCATGTTGGGTTAACACGTTTAATCCGATATGTTTGTAATCCATATACACATTAATTAGATTGTGTCATACTTATTCAATTCAATTTATAGATTAATCATGTTAAACATGTCATGCCATGCTACCTCGTTTATGAAGTGAGTTGTGTTCGTGTTTGAATTTTAGATACGATTAGTTTATCGTGTCGTGTTTGGATTTAACCTTATCGTATCGTGTTTGGGTTTAACTTTATTGTGTTATGGGTATATTAAGATATGATATGAATACGACCCGCTAACATGAATTGTCATCCCACCTATGTGGTTCTTAGTTTGATATTCATCCTTGTAGTTTATAATTTATATACAGTTGTGAGACTCTTGATTAAAAGGTGCATTTTTTTTATGTACTGCTTCAATAGAAACAGATTTATAAAATTAATCTTCTGTTGAAGTTAAAACTTAAGTTTTGCATATTAAGAATCATTTTGGCAGTTTTGATCCTTGTGTTACTGATAAATATGCTCTCCTTTTTTGGTCATCTTTCTAAGTTTGTAAATGCTAACCTATTTCTAGTGCTGTACTGATCACTGTATCCCATCTTTATGCACCTAGCTTGTTGGCCGGCTTGACAATAGTGCTGTTTCATCAACTGGTGCAAAGCTGGCATTCAAGTCTAATGAAGAAATAGCAGTTCAAGTAAGGACTATTCCCCTCGATGAACTAATTCCAGACTCGGAATCAGTACTTCTGCTCAAAATTGATGTTCAGGGCTGGGAGTATCATGTATTGAAAGGAGCATCAAAGTTGCTATCAAGAAAAAAGGGTGAAGCTCCATACCTGATATATGAGGAAGATGAGCGGTTATTACAAGCCAGCAACAGCAGCGCAAAAGAAATCCGTAGTTTCCTCCATAGTGTGGGTTATAATCATTGCACCCCGCATGGTACAGATGCTCACTGCACCAAGGACTAATGCAGCTGATTGAACTTTGTCATAGAAAACAGACCCTAACTACGTGACTTGTTCTCCATGTCTTTTCACTGTGCAATGAAAGGAGTTTGGTTTGCATCGTTTTAGCACATGATTGTTTCACTCCAGTTGTCCCAAAATTGTTTCACTCCAGTTGTCCCAAAGAAAGTTATGTAGCTGATCTGATTGAAGAGTCGAATCATTCTCAGTTACAGATGATCGCACTCTTTATCTTAGTTTTGCTGTTGTTGCAATTGAAAAAGGAAAACTCTAGGGCACTGTTCTCCAAAAATTCTGCTTGATGAACTCGCATTGCAAAAAAAAAATGATTGCAAAGGATGTTGGTAAGTTTGATTGCCACTTTTTTTTTCCTTTTTTAAAGGTAAGGTTTTCCAAATGTGCATTGTTGAATTTTTAAATTGTTACCTTTAGTGATGCTTTTGATACATCAAATTTACAACGCATACAGTTCATTTCGTGCTCGGATTTTTTATTTTCTTCACACAGAAGATACTTTGCGAGAGCTGGTTATTTGCAAAAGAATGTCTTTTAAAGAGAAAATAGTATAGTTCTTTGACCTCTATTATAAGGGGAGACTGAATACAGTGTGGCATGCTGCAGATTTTATAATTTTGATGGAACATTCTCAAAGATTTCCTCCTGAAATGGGTCCCATCGAATTGAATTAAGGATCTTAACACTGACTGAGCTTAAATCTGATGCCATCATCAAATTATGTTATCGTAATCAACTCCATAGATGGTCATTGTGAAAATCACATTGCTCTTGTTTCTTGCTTCAAATCTAGGTCTGTACTCAGGAAACTAGTCACAAGGTCCTGATATAGGATGAGTTGACGGGTAATTTTCACCCGTGATATTTGGACTTTGCATTAATCAGCAAAAATGTTCTTGAATTTCAAGCTTCTTTCTTTATATTTTTCTCTTCGACTTATTGAGCCTTCTCTTTATTCTCTATGTGAGAGAGAGAAATATGAGAAACAATAAAAAGTTTTACAAGTTGGAATTATCCTGTCATTGAAATAATAGTGTTATGAATTTTGTATTTTAAAAAATTAAAGTTAAGAGTGATTTTTTAATTGAAAACTAAAATTTGGTGCGTTGTTGGGATTATTTGTGCAAAAATTTTAGAGGAAATTTCTGGTTTACTGATTTTTAAGTTTTTATTTCAAAAATACCTATAATTTTTTTTTTATCATTTTTACCAAAGTGTCTATTTAGTTTTTCCTTTTTTTATCTTCTTTTGATTTGTTTCATAAGATTTTGGTGAATTTGAATTTCGGTATATCTGAAATTTTAAAAAGTTGATTTTGGTATTTTTGAAAGAATTTTTAAATGTAGGTAAATTTGAAAATTTGTTAGTATTTTTTTTCCATTTTCATAAATTTTCCAAAATTTTCATCCATAAATTAGTAATTCTTATATTATGAATTCAGATTCGTATTGGATTATGGATCCAATGTACTTGCACTTTCCTTATTTTTTCTCTTTTATATATATATATATATACATATTAATTTCTTTTGCATGACAATGTGCCAACAAATTAATGCGGATCGCCGTTCCCCGCCCGCACTGAATGACCGCCCGAACGTGGATTCAAAAGAGAGGGACAATTGGATAGAAGGTGCACCCGTTGCTCTTGCCAGAAGGGGCTGGGTTCTAGATCGTTCATGCGAAAAAGCATTTCTCTCTTGTGTTGCAGATTTGTTATTAGTAGCAATATAGCTGTAGAATACACAGGTTTCATTAGCTAAAAGCCTAAAACTGCTCCTGAATTCTTAAAATGTAAAGATATATAAGATGTGGATGGGTACAGTGTATATATAGCAAAAAATACGTGCAGAATCGAGCTTTGACCAGTAGAGGCAACATAAGAAAAATCAACATACGGCACAAGAAAGAAATTTTGCATTGTTAGTATATTTTATGTCACACCTTCAAACAAAAATAAGGTAGAAAACTTTCGTGAAAATTTAGCCGAAAATTGTAATGCTTCAAGGATTCTGCCATACCAATTAAAGCACTAAATATGGAGAAGACTATTCCCTGAAAATTCAGTAATGCTTTAAGCTTTTAGGATTGTCTCGGTCCGCTAGTTTTTGAAGGGCCAGCTCTCTCCAACGTAACATCATAAAGTTGCTTACCATTCTATACACAACAAGAAAACAACCAGTATAATAAACATCATAAACAGGAGCAGAAAGTACTTAAAAACATATTTACTTAATAAAAGATGAAATACAGGACTCTATTGCAAGGTGACCCAACACTGCCGTGAGAATAAAAATGCTTCCAGACACATGTAATCCACAATTTCTACGTGTACTTGATGGCATTCCTAGTAGAAGAAAACAAGCAGGTTTAAAAAGCTATATCTGAGTGAAATCATGTTGATTGATGATAAGCAAACAAAAATTCTTTCCCGGAATCATTAGAAGTAAAAATTATACATTCATCAGGTTCAATATTTTTATCTGGATAAAAGCTTGATCACTTTGTAAATGAAAGCATTTCTCTGATAGAGAGAGAGAGAGAGAAAGAGAGTGTGTTCTGTTTGATTTATTTAAACTATCATCAGCAACAAACAAAGCTGGTGACTGGCTCTCCAAGTTTCAATCATTCATTTGCTAGAAAGAAATTCTAGATATTAAAGCAAATCAAGTTTCTAGTACAGATCTAAAATATTTTATACACTCACAACGGTGGTATTCACAAGCAAATTTAAGGAAGCATATTTACATAATTTCAAAAAGTGATCCCATCAAATTGAACTCACTGCTAGTCTTGGTAACTGAGCATAATTAGTCTACTATAGTTTGGTAGTAGAATCTATCATCTAACAAACTCAGCCATACTGAGTTTGGTATTTTAATCAAAAAGATCATGCTAACATCTATATGAGAAATGAAAACCCAGTTAAACAAGGAAAAAAAAAGGTCCTTATAGTAACCCAAGAAAACAGAAAAGAGATCCCTAGAGAGAAAAAAAAAATAAAAAAAAGAATTAAAAGAGAAGGAAGCGAGGACTTATCAATAATACTATGCTTGTGTGCTCATATTGGAACTACAAGACATTTAATACACTCATTGATAAGTTACAAGAAAAATTACTAATATTCCAACAATCTAATAGAAGTGCACAAATCTGAGGACAATGATGCTGATAATAAGTTACTATAAATGGTAAGTTACCAAGATTTTATATCTATTTTTCAAAGTTTTTAGATAATGAACATAATTCACAGGAAAATTGAGTGCATTAACCAGAGCCTCATCGAGTCAAAAACAAATCTCACTCTCGTTGTCTGGAAAAAAGAAACAAGTTATTAGCAGGTTTCAGAAAAAGAAGCAAACAACCAAGTGCCGATATGAAGTAACTTGTCCAACAAAACTTAAGGAAATATTTCAAGAAAAAGCTTGACTTCTATGAAAATTTATTGTTAATTCAATATTGGTGGGAGGATCTAATCAGAATGGTTTAATTATTAATTCATTATTGATGGGAAGATATAATCAAAATGGTATGCAAGAAAACATCGTCTCACTAAGGAAGAAAGCCATATAGAACTGATAGGTTGGTACATTAGACACATAAAAGTGAACTTGGGTCTTGATTTCTTAAGTCAACTATTTCGGCTTATTGGTACCTGGAACAAAAGAAGCAATCCAAGGAGACCAGCAGGTGCAGCTGGTAATAGATTATTGGTATAAGCTAATCCACCAGCTAAACCTGCGTACCAAACTTTTGTTTAGAGAAGAAACCAGAAAACTTAATCTCACTAAAACATCAAGTAATGAAATTTGATAGAATGATCAACTAGATATCCCTAATTGATGTTTATCTTCTAATGAAACAAAAACATAATAATTTAGGCATTCAAAAACTTAGCAAACTAACTTCTCATGAATTTGGACCATCAGGCAAGAAAGTCTATCCCAAAGCAGACCGAATCAAGAAAAGTAGGCATTTGCTAATACTTAGGTTGGGAAGGTGGGACTTGAATTTGTGCACTTTTGTACTATAATCTGGAACTTGATCATAATTAATAAAACTCTGTCGGATGGTTTTCTTCTTTTTTGTTTTTTCCCCTTCTTAATGTGGGCATCTGCTAATAGCAAAAAGTGCAAGTTTGAATTGGCACACATATAGGCATGTCTACACATAATTTTAATCCATGGGGCACTCAATCCGAGTCCGCATGCATATGCATTATCACAGCAGATAATTCGTGAAAGGCTTGAGTGCTTTGGTTTAACAGTATCATGATATTCACTGTATACTAAAATGTAAAATCAAGAACAACGAAAATTAGCAGGAAATTTTCAGCAGAGCTGCTGAGAGCAATCCAAGAAAAGGCTGAGAAAATTTGAAGATAAAAGATGAACGAATGAGGATTGTGGAAAATCAGACTTCCATAACTCCTTTTTTTGAACAAATTTCCATTCCTCTTAAAACTTCATTATATATCAAGTTACATCAAAGAGAGAAATTAAAAAACTAACAAGGAAACTGATTTAGACAGATTGTACCAAAAGAGTGGTATGAAGACACCGGGATTAGAATGCTTAGCTATTTTAGATCAATTTCACTTTCTTGCTTTCTACAAACGTACAATCTAAGCTTCACAACATAAAATCTAAATCAACATGAAAAACACACCAACTCACCAAGTAGGACAACCGGTATCTGATAATCCGGTTCAGGAATGACTCTTTCCCTCTTTTGTAGGGTTGTAAACGAACTGAACCGAGCCAAATATTGGTGAGCTCAAGCTCCGCTCGAGCTTGATTTGAGTGTTTATACTAAAACTCAAGTTCGGCTCATTTGAAAATTATCAAGTTCTCGAGCGACTCGAGTTCGGTTCCTAAAAAACTCGTTTATTATATTTAATAAACTTAACTCGAGTTTGACTCGTTAACTAATAATGACAAAAACTCGAGTTCGGTTCTTTAATTAATGATTACAAAAGTTCGAGTTCTACTCGTTAACTAATAATGACAAAAGTTCGAATTCAGCTCGTTAACTAATAATAACAAAAGTTCAAGTTTAGCTCGTTAACTAATAATGACAAAAGTTCGAGTTCAATTCGTTAACTAATAATGACAAAATCTCAAGTTTGATTACAAAATATAACATAAACGAGTACTAAATGAATACGTTTGCGACCTTCTAAAAAATATATTCGCGAGCTTTAAAACAAACGCGTTCATGAATTTTTAAACAGATATGTTCATGAATATGTTTGCAAGCTTTTAAACGAACACATTCGCGAGTTTTTAAACGAACACGTTCGCGATCTTTTAAACGAACATGTTCGCGATTTTTTAAACGAACATGTTCGCAAATGTATTATCGAGCTCGTAAACAAACAGGTTCGCAAACTAATAAATCAAATAATATTAAACTCAAACTCGAGCTCGATAAGATTTTCAAGTTTAGATTTGACATTGAGCTCGGATCATTAGTAATAATAAACGATTTCGAACGAACTTTTTTCCAAACCAAAATCTGAATAACTAGCGAGCGGCTTTGTTAATTTTCAGTCCTACTCTTTTGTACCTTCATTCCAAGCTGTGAAAAACATGAAATCATGTGAGAGAACCGCTCAAAATGGATATAAATCCACTTCCTTAACCCAGTAATCTAGTTCTCTCTAAGCACCTAGAAAAGTCCAAATCAATCAATATATGCAAATTCCAAAATTCCAAGTTGCCTAAGCTACGTTGCCCACTAGAATAAATTCCTTTTTACCCATAAACAATGAAACTTCTTAAAAGTTGAACTAATATAAGCGAGTGTAATTACTACAAGCAACAAAACTGCAATTAATTAAACGTAGAAAGGTAAAGAATTATAAACCCCTGAGGAAATCAGAAGACGGTCTCCTCGAATTCTGTTAATTTCTCTCTTCAATAGACTTTGATTATGCAGCACTTTGCCATAAAACGAACTCTTCAAGTTCACTACAAGTTCAGTCACTTCCCTATCTGCATAAAACAAAACATGCAGCTGCTTAACGTTGAATATCCACCCAGCAGTGTTTTTCCACTGGATTATAGAACAACTTGAAAGAGGAAAAATTCTACAACCAGGAAAAGAAAGATTCACGCCCTAGTTTCAAAAAATCAAAATATTTATCTCGCTGAACTTTGAAAATTATTACTTTGTGAAGGGAGAAAGCAAGCAGTGGATAACAAAGCGGTAGCCATCATTTTTGCTTTCTGCTTTCAAAAACAATTCCTCTGTTCCGAGGAGTACTTTCTGCCACAATTTTGGACATTAATGCCCTTTCTATTGGTAGACAATGCTAAGGAAGAAGGAAGGGTATTATAGTAAAAAAGATGGAATGGCAGTCTTCTTTCTTACAAACTAAAGAAGCCTTATCTACTGATGATATATCTGCCTTCGTTACCTCCAACATTTGAAACGCCCACAGAAACAGAGCCTCCTTTTTTTTTTCTTTTGACTATTGAGTAAAGCTTTTATCTTTCTGCTCAAAGAACAATTCCATATAAAAAACCAGACTGGCATTTCAATCTAAAATGGTGAACACTATATGTTCTACTCCTGTTTGCTCCTTGGTATCTCCCAACAAACCAGGTTTGCCTCTGCCTTCTTCTTCCCACCCTCCTTTTTCTCACTATAAATTCTGATTATTGATATTTGGGTATTTTCTTCTTTTTTTTCCCTCCTGTATTGATGTTGGGATATTATTAGCAGGAATTCTTGGGGATTCAGTTGCTGGGAAGGTTCTTCGAGTGAACAAAGCTTTCCAAACCTCTAAAAGCAGTAAATTTCAGTCTTTGGAGGTTAGGGTGAGTGCTTGTTAGAATAGGGTTTATTCCATCTAAATCGAAAAGGAAATATTTACTTCATGAACTTATGGATGTTGCTTGATATGACTACAATAGGAGGCTCTAATGATGTTTTCTAACGAATTACATTGTATGAGAACTATGGTAACATGGTCTTTATTAATTGACTTGAAATGTAATTCTACAGTGTGCAAATTGGCAAATTTGAGGATGTAAAGTAAGGAAATAAATTCAGATGTATTGAGAGGTATATAACTATAAATGATCATGGTGTCTCAAGAAAAAAAGGTGATCATTATGATGATATTAGATTTTAGTGTTAGTGATAAGTAAAGAGGATTTTCATATGAAGATCTCAGACAATATTATTGTGGGGGAGTGCTTCTTAAATGATTTTAGTATCAATAGACTACTTTACCAGTTTGTTGCAAGAAACATGTATAGTGTTTATGCTAATTAGGAGTGCTGGGATCAAGTGAGCAAAATCATTAAGCAATGGAGTTTAAGAAATGTTGATGTCACATGGAATAAATTTAAGTTAAAGAAAATGGGTAAAAGATTTGTTTTAACCAATTTCAAAATAGTACGTGGCATGACTCGTTTGAATTGATTATGCATGAATGCTCGATTTGTTCTCTCTATTCTGGGATACTTTTCCTTGAAAATTCACCTTTTCTCTTGGTTTGACAGGCTATAGATAGTAATAGAAGTACCAAACCAAATAGCATCGTCTGTGCTGATTGTGATGGGAATGGTAAGCTCAAATCCGTTTGGGCATATCTAATTTAAACAAACCCCTTCTCTCTCCATGCAATTTTAAATTTTCACTGTATGTGACCATTTTGAACTTCCATCTGCACGTCCTTCTTGTAAGAGTTAACTTTGAACTTTCATTATCAAGCTACTCACTGCCTCTGTATTCTCAGTGAATAAATTATGTTCTTATCACTCTCTATAGATGTTTGATTTCTGAATTGGTTTGCTATGGAGTTTACTTTGAAGTAGCAACGAGCCATAGCATTGCTAATGGTTCTGATTAGAACCTTGAATTTTTTACTTAATGCATCTGTCTTGATATGGCCGATTTGCTGAGTTTCATCATGAATATTCTAAGCAAACTTCTGGTTGTATAGCATATTAGTAGCTCCTCCTCCATTATTCAATATTACTTGATTTGTAGACGAGGATCTTATCACTGGTTTCAACAATCCTGGTTGAGCTTTCTGGCAGGCATTGCTTTCAACCACTTGATTCAAAAAAAAAAACCCACCGAAATTTTCTTGCTTGACTTAACCATCAAGAGAGATTTTTAGCTCACAGAAATTTGTACTGTCCTGTGAAAACACTAGGTGCTATCCAGTGTACCCAATGCAAAGGAAAAGGAGTCAATTCTGTGGATCACTTCAATGGACAGTTTAAAGCAGGTGGATTATGCTGGTTGTGCAGGTACCAGCAGCAACTTTTCCTTACATCTTTTAATCAAGCTATGTAATGTTGGATCAGCATATAAAATGCTAGCAATAGCATCTTTTCCATCACACCCTGATGATACAATTTAGTCAAAAACTTAAAATTTTAAGTCATAGAAACAACATAATTGCAATTTTTAGGGACACTGATAAAAATTTTCAAATTAACGATCATTCAAGTTTTATGAATCGAGCTGTCTCTTGTCACTCTCCAAATCGTACATCAGTTCACATTACAAACCCAAAGACATTTTTGCATTATTATTTTCTGTTGATAATGGTATGCAATTTATACAGGTGCCCAAAAATTTGTAATTTAGGGATATCACAAGCTTATAACACTTTGCTATGCATGTATGTAATTGGCTAACATTTAGCAGAAAGGAAAAGAATGTTTTCTTGATGCTCAGTCATCCTCTTTGATACCCTGCTTTCCAAATTTTTAGGTGCTTGTTAAGGCCTATGTGCTTAGTTTAGCCCTTTTCTAAATTCTGGCTCTCACTGAGAAATGAAACTGTAAGACAATTGGTTAACATTTAGCTGAAAGGAACAGCACGTTGTATTGATGCTTTGGACTCTAAATTCCTTTTCTTATATCCAGTTTTCTTCAGCATTTATTCAGATTATTTTTATATGTGCTACTATCATTTACTATTGTTGAACATACATTGCTTGCAGAGGTAAGAGGGACATTCTATGTGGAAGCTGTAATGGAGCTGGCTTTATTGGTGGCTTTATGAGCACATTTGATGATTAAAACATCGTAAAAGAACTAATTTTCAGTGGAGCTGTTACTCTTCGTTCCTATCTATTTGGTTTTGTGTTAGGGAAAAAATGCCATGCACCATAGAAGTGCTTGTAAACCCAAAATTTTGTATTCTGTTTATGGCCCTGAAAATTTTTCATACGTTCAATGCAGGTAAAATAAATATTAGAACAAGTTGTTAGTACTGGTTGGGTTTTCTTCTTCGCATAATTGTTATCACGCTTTGAAGCAAATCGTTTAAAAGTTAGGTTTTCAACTTTCAAGAAATGTTCTAAACTTTTTCGGATAAAGTGTATCAATTTCTTGCTTGGTTTGGTGTCATGTACTGGAATCAAAACCAATATGAAGAGGGAAATCGAAGATAAGAAGGGGAAGAGAACAAAATAGCTGAAGAAAGACCAGAAGAGAAGAGAAGGATTTAGAAGATAACAGAAGAGAGAGCAAGAGAGGAATATAGAGGAAAGAAGCAGAAACAGAAAGAGATAGAAGAGGAGGAGAAGAAAAAACAAAGGGGAGTATAGAGAAAATTAGGAGGAAAATGAGTCTGTATTCATTCAATTCGATAACCCATTCTATTACATTACTTAATCCAATAAGAAGCTGCCATTCATCCAACTTAGATGCCACCTAATCATTGATAACTAACTTGTTTAACCACTTTGCCTAATTTTAGCAACCAAATACAACGGCCTTGTCCATTATAGGGGTGTAAACGAGTCAAGTTACTCGTGAGATACTCGAGATCGACTCAAAAAATACTCGAATTCGACTCGGAGTTAATCGAGTCGAGCTCGAGCTCGAGTAGTTAGTCGAGTCGAATTCGAGTATCATAATACTCAGCTCGTAAGACTCGCGAGTTTAATCAAACTCAATTAAATTACATTTATACGCTTATGTTCGAACTTAATCGAGCTTAATCGATCTTAATCGAGTATATTATTTATTAATTTTTTATTGATTCGAGCTTTATCGAATCGAGTTCGAGTAGTTTGAATTTTTATTGAGTTGAGTTTTGAACATTTAAAAAAAGGTTCGATCGAGCTCGAGTCGAGCTCGACCTTCGAGTATTTTAATCGAGTCGAGTTTAAGGCTGACACTGTGTCGACTCGACTCGACTCGATTACACCCCTAGTCCATTACTCATTGCCAGCTGCAACCTATCATACCAGAAGCATTTAGTGCCTCCCTTTTGGACTGGGCTTCCTCATGAGCTTCATTAAGCTGGATTTCTTGAGCTCTCATACCCGTTCCCATTTTTGCATGCAAATTATATCATAAATCCAAATGCATAATATTTTGCGTATTATTAATTGGTATGATATCATTTTTGAATTATATATTTATCAAATTTTCATTTTTTTTAGTGTATTCTTCTTCATCTTCTTTTTCTTATTTTTCTCTTATTTTTCTTTTTTTCTTATTCACAAGCATACAAAAAATTGTATATTTTAAGTTTGTTTTTAGAAGGAATTTTTTTTAATTTACATATTTGATTTTATTTTTAGTATTTTTTTAATATTGTAATTATTGTTATTATAGTTTGAAGTAAAAATATTTAATTTTGATTTTTTTATGAAGAAAAATGGTTGAAAATAAAAATATTTGAACTCAAAATGAGTAATATAGAGAAAAAATTGAGTTGCTGAAGTTTGAAGATGATAGGTTTGGCAAAAATAATGAACTTGTAAGTGAATAATCTATAAGTTATAAATAATAAACCTGCAAGTGATACATATAAATTTAAAAATGATGAACTTGTAATTTCAAAAAATGAACATACAAGTTTAAAATGATAAATCTGCAATTTATAAACGATAAACTTGTAAATGTTTCAATATGTAAAATCTAAACGATGAACATGTAGTTTCAAAAGAATAAACTTGTAAATAATATTTGTAAGTTTAAAAATGATGAACTTGTAGTTTCAAAAGGATGAATTTGTTAGTTGTAAACGATTAACTTATAAATGTTTGAATATACAAAATTTAAACGACGAACATGTAGTTTCAAAAGGATGAACCTACAAGTGATATATGTAAATTTAAAAACGATGAATCTGTAATTTCAAAATGATAAACTTACGAGTTCGAAATGATAAATCTGTAAGTTATAAATGATAAGTTTGTAAATATTTAAACATGCAAAATCTAAATGATGAATATGTAGCTTCAAAATGATAAACCTGCAAATGATACCTGTAAATTTAAAAACGATAAATCTGTAGATTAAAAATGATAAATCTATAAGATGTAAATGTTGAATTTATAAAATCTAAATAATAAATCTATAGCTTCAAAATGATGAATTTACAAGTTGCAAATGATGAATTTGTAAGTGTTAAGACAATAATTTGTAAATTATGAACCTGTAAGTTATAACTGGTAAATCTATTTTATATTTATTAATTTACCAAAATTCAATTCTGGAAAAATGTGTACTTTTGTGTGAAGAAATGAGATCCATAATAGAATATGGATCCGGATCCATGATATAACTAACTCATTTTTGCACCATATTAGATTTTCTTTGCTCTCTCTTTTCAAGCTTCTACATTTACTTGGGCCTCCCCTATGTCTGGTTCAGATCTTTAGATCCTTCCATGAAGTCTGCTACTCGTCCACCTATTTCCCAGCCCACCTTCTGATCTTGTTGGGTCAAGACATTCGGCTCACTATTGACCAGGTCTAAACATTAGTCTTGTTATAATTCGATGGATTATTGCACAATTGTATATCTTACAAAAAGCAAAGGATTAAGATTTGATATGATATTATCATATTAGGCTAATTTTAGTTATACATTCATAAATAAATAATTAAGATTAAATTTTATTAAATAATTTTATTTAGGGGGGGTGAGGAGGCACACATGGGAGCGGAGCTACCTCGAGAGGTATAGGGTCACGTGATCGTATAAAAAATCTTAAATGATATTTTTTTGTGCGAAACCACATGTGTTTGTCAATTTATATGTTAATGAGTTGAAATTAATCATGTTCATACCGAATATGGCTATAAGAGGCGGAAAAACACTTTCTCAAAAGTTTTAGATAGTTGTATACACATAATTCGAACTCAAAATGTCTAGTTAAACTGGAAGAGTTTCGTGTCATTCCATCCACACTCTTTTAGGTAAAATTTAAATGATTTGATGTATAATAGTATTATAGTGAGTGACTAAAAAAAATTGAAAAAGTGACCTCATATATATTTATATTAAATATTTTACAAGATTTGTACATGTGACAAACTCTTGTTCTCAAAGAGAAAAAAAACAGACTTCATACTTTTGTTAAATGATTAAAAAAATTGCTTTAAAGTTATTATGTATTTCCAAAAAATGAGCCAAGTCATATATACATATATATGTATATGTTCAGTGAATATATTTTCTGGCTCGACAACTGGGCACATGAGGATATTGCAGGTTGAACCCATACCACACCCCATTTGGAAGAAGTGTGCTATAATCAGAAGGAATAGTCTTCATTTGTTGACCGTAGATCTTCAGAGTCTCTGGTTTCCAGCCCTACAATCCATACAGGTATAAGACATGATATGTGTGTGTCCCATATGTTTGGAATATATCAATGTAACACTTCTCGAACGTCCCTGATGACGGATCATCAAGCTTCTTCACGTAGACCTGAACAAATAATTCATAAGTGAAAAAGTAAATTTAATTAAATACCCACTAACAACAATGATTCATATTTCTTAGATGGGTAACTTTTAGATTTTAATATTATCCGTTGTCTGATTCGCAAGAAAGCCGAGAAACTTGGAAAGTAAAAGCAAACATCTTTACAGGAAACAAGGTAGAATTATAATGATTTGATTGCTTTTTTTTATTTTTTCCTTTCTTGGTACAATTTTGTAGAGTTTGATCATAAACATCTCCAAAATTGTTAAATTGGAAGGAACTCGTTATTTTTAAAATTATACCTGTGTTTGGATCTTGAACAAGATATGATGAATATTGAATATTAGTAAGTAATTACAAACCTCGTTGCTAAAGAAAATAGAAATCACCAAATGCTAAACTTATTGTCTCTGGTTTGATAATGACAAACTGTGAAGAAACAACTCTCTGGAGTCTAGTTGTTTATGGAAAAAAATAATATAACAGCTAATCATGTTCTGTTTGACCATTTTGATTTGAGATCATGTAAGAAATATATATATATATATATATATATATATATATATATATATATATATATATATATATATATTGTTGAGAATAACTTTAATTTGTCTATAATCAGATTTATAAAAAAGTGAACAAAATGCGAAATAATAAGAGATATACAAATTGATAATGGAGTTTGACTAATTATGTCTATGCCTCCGAATTATTACAAATCTTTTAATGAAAGAAGAACAATTTACAAAGTATTTACAAACACTCACAATTCACAATCTCTCACTAAAATTTTTCTAAGTTTTTATTTTTCTCTCTCACTTTTTGGATAGAATACGGATGATATACTTTACAAATGAATTTCTAAGGCTATATATAGGTCTCTACTTTCTTAATGGACGACCAAGATTAATTCTCATTTACTCAAATGGATGGTTGATATCATTTTTCACTTACCGTTTTACCTACCAAATTGATAGTCAAGATTAATCCACACCCACCAAATGGATGGTCAAAATTAATGTTCACTCACCAAATAGATGGTTAAAATTAATCTCCACCTACCATCTTACCTACAAAATATTGTCAATTAATTATTAATTGGTTCAACAAAAGATGTACTATCCATCTTTATTGCACTTTCTAGTGCATGTGTAATTTGACCAATATATATATATATATATATATATATATATATATATATATATATATATATATATATATATATATATAAGGGACATAGCTCAATGTAATTGAGATTTAAGGATTTGATGATATGCGGCAGTGTTGGGGAGAAATGAAGCATGCAGTGATGACATTATGGATCAGAAGACAAAGATGACATTAGTTTGAGCTTCTTCTTTTTTTTTTTTTATTATTCCTAGTGTGGTCTGCCACTCTGGTGAGGAATTTGTTCATTTGGTATATCATATATGTGGGGCTGTGGAGATTGAAAAAGAAAGAAAAAAAAACAATAAAGAAAGCAATTAATTGAAGTGGTTGGTGGATTTAAATTGGCTAGTGGATAGATCTCCTCTTACAGATTATCCTTCGTCTATAATTGTTAAACCTCGTTGTAATTCATCCAATGTTTTTTTCTTTTCAAATTTGCAGGTGCCTGAATAACTTGTTTGTCTAAAGATATGTGATATTTTGTTGTCTTATGGTGATTATGTTACAAACTCTATATGATGTCTTCTCTTTTATTTTTACAATCCAACATTAACCAATGACTAATCTGATCTACAGATTTAGCATGACAATAGTTGGCTAACGTGCTTGATCTATATCCCAAGTGGGTGTCATTTTGTGTCTTAAAATCCTTACTCATTGCAACTATATCCAATTGAATAGCCCCTTTCAGATTGAAAGTTGGGTCAATAATTTATTAGTGAGGGGACCCATTCAGCAGCCAATAAGCCATGTCTGATGTCCCTATCAACAGTATGGAATGCAATTTAAGAGCAAGTAGTATGAATCCGTTCCGTTTGGAAAAAATACTTTTGAAAAAAAATAATTTTTAATTTTTTTGAATTTTGAAAAATATTTTTGAAGAAAAACAGGTAAATAGATATTTTTCTCAAAAGCAGATTTATGAAAAGCAGTTTATAAAAAATTAAAAAAATCAATTAATTAAATAAATAAATTCAAAATCTCTCAATAAAAGTTTGTTTACTCATCCACCAACACAAGCAACCGTCCATAAGTTGCTTTGCAATCCGTGGATAATGGTGAAATAGAACAGTGGCACAAGATGCTGATGTATCAACTGTGAAACACCTATAATAATGGTCTAGCCAATGCTCAGAAAATTTAACACTACTGATGCATCAACAGCTGATCCTGTCCACTAAATGCAGAAACATAAAGGAAAATAATTGTCTAGCAATTCATGCTCAGCCTTTGACAAAAACCCGTACCTGAAAAAAAAAATAAAATATATATATATATATATTCTATCGAATAAGCCAATTTATTTGGGTTTCATTTTGTATGTTTCAACTGTGCTTTTTCCATGTTCAATTTGTAGCATGCAAAATTCTAGATTAAATGCTCATAAAATTCTATAAACATATGCTGAAACTTCTCATCCCAGAAAAACTGCATTTGCATCCAAATTTTTCCTGGAGTAATAATATAAGCTAACTGTGGAAACAAAAGTTATTGTGCAAGTTTCAGTTCCTGGAATCATTCCTGAGTTCAACCTGCAGTGATTAAAGATCTCTTATAGTTGTGAACTCTATTCCTATTCAGCAGATAATTTCACCCTGCATCTACTCCAATAGAATATAACACAATCCATTATTACATGGCAGCATGCTCCAGTTTTCTAGGGCTTGAGAGTAAATATTTTTCCTGCCATCATTGCCCTCTTTCCCTCTCAAATGCTAACCCAAAAATACAGTAATTTCTTCAGGCAAATAATGGAAATTTAATACTAGTCTGCCATGTTTGCAAAACAGATTCACCAGAATTTATATTTCTAATTTTTTTCATAAATTGAAAATAAATCTTATGTACAAAAACAGTAGCTTTTTCACTGATGAATAATGTTGAAAAGAAAGTTAAAACAGATTTCAATATAGACATGAATACTTAGGCTTGCGCACCATTACACAAAATAACAAGGAGATTGACCAAATATGCATATCATGAGATTATTAGATGGAGGATCTCCCCTGAATACTTGAATGACTTTTCAGTTTCTTCCAAACAGTGATTCTTCTCCTCTCTGGTCCAGCTCTAAGCAATCAAATAAACATATATATATTAGTCAACAAGCTCTAAATTGAACAACAAAAATAATCTGTAAAGAAAGGACATCTTATTAACAATGACATTTTCTTGCTCAGGATCGCCTGATCAAAGCTTGAAGTAAATTATCAGGAGAAATTACAAAGAGGAGCATGAATATTACCTCAGCAACTTTATTCAACTTGCCCCTGACATTCTGCAATAGCTGGGAAAGATCACCATCCCATTTATAAAATTCTAACTCCTTGTTATTGAGTATCTTCTCAGCCACCTAAGATAAACAAAGAAAGGTAAAATTTGAGTAATGTCCCTCACAAACAAGATATAATTGATATTATCCTATTATGTAGAATACAGAATAATGCCTTTATAGCTCCTGAAGACATGTCCTTTAGGTGATCCAATCCTAAATGACAAGGGCAAAGATGCCTTCCTAATTCATTAGAAACCTTAAATCCTGTTGGCAAGAATTTCTCTTGAATAGGTTTATAAAATGCAAGTAACAAAGCTGAAGATACAGACTGATATTGAGGTATCAGTGCTCTTCTAAGAAATAAAGGTGCTTCATAATTCACTAATGTTCCTATGTTATGAACTCACAAATCAGATGCACCTAGTGCTTAAGTATTGAGTTGCAAGTTGCAACCAAAGTCTTGCACCTCCTCATGGGCGACAAAAATAATTTTAGACCCTTTGTTTAAGTTAAAATTTGCATACCTTCCTCCCAATCATTCTACCACCAGCTGTGTGGGCAAAATATATATTGTAGAAGTGGCAAATAAACGCCTGAGGGTCCTTGTCTGATAATTCCTTCAGATGCTGAGCATAAGTAACACCAGGAGAAGAAGGCTCTGGAATGGCATAGCCTTGTTCTTTGAACCACTCCAAATCCTTTGCCAGCTTTTCAGACCTTTCCAAACCAGTATTTTTGAACTCAGCATCTATAGGAAAAGATTGAAGTGATCATGAGAAAAAGTCAATAAACATACTGCAAACTTGAGTATCATATGCATAGAAAATATCATACGTTTATGAATGATCATGGGCATTGAACTAAAATAACACAGTCCCATGAATTTCCTTTCTAAACTCAACAGACCACATTAGGGGTAAAACACCAGGGCTGGTCTTTGTCTCCATAAACCATCGCACAAAGGAATACCAAACCAATGAAACCAAAGTCTTAACATTGTGCCGAACCCTTAACAGCTATCATGAGCATCTATGCAACAAAGCATGTACCTTTATTTGCTTAATAAGGGATATCTAATAAAAAGGAATTTCAAACCTAGTTACAGACAGGCGGTAGAAGGCCTATTTTCCTACTACATTCAAAATTGTTGGATTGCTCGTGTTATTAGAATTTTCTTTTCCAAGTTCTGTTTTTGCAACAGTTATTCAGTATATTTCGTACCCAAAAACAAATGCAAACAATAGAAGGACCCAAGGCAACTCATCCAACAAAAGAATACCCAATAACTCACAAATTAAACCAACACAGCCAAAACAGGGCAAACAAAGCAAGTTACAACGAAGGAATCAAGCATATTATCAAAAACCTTGTATACAAAAAAGCCAACTCACAAAAAGGATAAGCGGCCGTTTCAACAATCCCTTCAAGGGTATCATAAACCAACTTGCTATCAACCAAAAACCTCAAGTAACCCTCAACAGTAGGCTCCCATTTAGGAATAGCCCGCTCCTCGGGCTTCTCAGCCTCCTTCTCCCCTTCTTTTGCCTGCTCCCTGGTATGCAACTTCATGGCGACAAACCTCATCTCCTCAACAAAGCCCTTAGCCTCTCCTGGGTATCGTTTTTTGGGCTTCTCCGTCGTGGTGGCGGACACAATAGAAGCAGCTTTCAAAGGCATATTAGCTATTCTAACAAATTGAAAATAAATTCTTTTGGGCACAAAACTGGACTGAAAATTAGAGGAGAAAGAGGGAGATGGGGAAACTTGGAGATGGGATATGCTAAATAATGATTGGGATTGAAAGATAGAATTAAGAGAAGCCATTTTGCCAAACAAAGAATAGGTAATTAAGTTAAAGAAAAACAGAAAGAAAGAGTATAGAATTCAATAGGGAAAGAGTATACGGCACCTCAAGATTAAAGAAGAAAAACATAAAAGAATTCACCGAAAGAGAAAAAAAAAATTGAAATAAAAATAAAAATAAAGTAGTTTGGCTGAAGTGACTGTTCACGTACTCTTGAAGAAAAAGCGATAGAAGCAGAGAGAGAGGGGGTGTCAAATAATTGAAAAAACTATGGGTGTTGTGTCTTATGTCCATGGCCATATTACAGGTTAAGGATTAGGATTAGGATTAGGATTAAGCTCGATGGTGATGAAGGATTATCAGTAAACGACGTCGTTTCAGAATACGCTGCCTGTGGTATGTGATTGGTTGGAATTGAACGTACCGTGGAGAATAATGGAAGAAGAAAGACAAATTTTAGAATAAACAGAATATTCATTATTCTTTCTTTATCATTATTCATTTTTTTATAGAAAATTGTTGGAGTTTTTATTATTATTAGTGTTTTTTTCCTTTTAACTCAGATCTCCATGAAGCCAAAGTAACCAATTTTGATATCCCAATTCCCCACGACATATGGAGGAGAGGCTAGAAATTAAAATTTGCAAGTTCGAAAATGAAAACTTCATTTCTTCCTCAAAAATGGGAATCGCCTTGGACCTGGCCCTCCAGTTAGAGATTTGGTTCACGTGGCGTGGAAAGTGCCTCCCATGGGCTTTGCTAAACTCAACTCAGATGGCTCATTCCTACATGGTGATGGCAGAGCTTTGGGGGATGGGCTGCTTAATGTTGGAGAATAACATTAATTTTACTATAATCAAATTAATGAGAAAGAAAAAAAAATGTGGAATAATAAGACACACAAATTGATAATAGAGTTCAGTCAATTATATCTACATCTCCGAATTGTTGTATATCTTTTATTGAAAAAAGAAAAATTCACAAAGTGTTTACAAACACTCACAACTTCTCACTAAATCTTTTCTAAGTTTTTATTTTTCTCTCTCACTTTTTGATGAAATGTCTTACAAATGAATTTCTAAGGTTATATATAGGCCTACACATCCTCAATTGATGACCAAAATTAATTTTCACATACTTTGATGGAAAGTTGAGATTATTTCTCACCTACCGTTTTATCTACCAAATGGATTATCAAGATTAATCTTCACCCACCAAATAGATTGTCAAGATTAATATTTACCTACCATCTTACTTACTAAATATTTTATCAACTAATTATTAATTAGTTCAACAAAAGATGCACTGTCCATCTTTATTGTTATTTATTTCTGATGCATGTATAGTTTGACCAATAATCTCCCACTTGAATACTAGTTTCAATCTGTCATCACACCTCGATCAATGCAGCAACCTTTCTGGTCTTGTTACTCTAGCAGACCAACTCAAGTTGAACACAATTTCAGTTTGTTGATAGTCACCGTCTTTGTCAACATACCCGCTGGATTCTTGTTTCCTTGAATTTTCTCTAATACTAACACATCATCTTCCAATAAAGATATGATGAAATGGTAATGAAACCCAATATGCTTGGTTTTTGAATGAAATGCTGAATTTTGTGCCAAGTGTACCGCACTCTGACTATCACTATGCAAAATATTATTCTCCTGTTTGAATCCCAACTCAGTTAATAAACATTAAATTCATATCATCTCTTTACTAGCTTCAGTCACTGTTACATACTCAGCCTTTGTAATGGATAAAGTGACAATCTTCTGTATTTGTGATCCAACTAACAGTTGTAGTTCTAACAGTGAATATATAACCGGTGGTACTTTTCGGTGATCGACTTCACCTCTAAAGTCTGCATCTACGTAGCCTTGTACTTTTAACTCTTCTTTAGCAAAGTACAAACACTTCTCCGTGGTACCTCGTATATACCTCAAAATCCACTTGACTGTTTCCTAATGAGCTTTTCCTGGATTTGACATAAATTTGCTAACAACTCCCATTGCATGTCTAATATCTAGTTTAGTACAGACCATTGCATACATCAAACTCCCAATAGCTGAGGCATAAGAAACCTTAGCCATGAATTCTTTTTCTTCCTTCATTTGAGGGGATTGATTCTTGGATAGGCGAAAGTAACTGGCTAAGGGTGTGCTAACTAGCTTGACGTTGCTCATGTTGAATCTCTGCAAAACACGGATGATGTACTCTGCTTGAGATAACTGCAAGAACCCTCTCTGCTTATCTCTTGTGATTTGCATTCCAAGAATCTGATTTGTTGGACCCAAGTCTTTCATGTCAAACTCTTTTGACAATTGATGCTTCAACCTTCTGATATCATCCATATTTGAACCTGCTACTAACATATCATCGACATAAAGTAGAAAAATGATATAACTGGATTTATATCTCTTGAAGTAGCAACAGTAGTCGGCATTGCACTTCTGAAAATCTTCCTTGTGCATAAAGCCGTCAAACTTTCTGTACCACTGTCTTAGGGCTTGTTTCAGGCCATACAAACTCTTATTAAGTTTTCACACCATGTTCTCTTTCCTTTTTTCTAAGAAACCTTCTAGCTGATGTATGTATATTTCTTCATCTAAGTCTCCGTGAAGAAATGCAGTTTTCACATCCAACTGTTCAAGATGAAGATCTTCCATAGCCACAATACTCAATATTGTTCTAATAATATTGAACTTTACAACGGGAGCAAAATTGTCGGTGTAGTCAACTCCTTTCTTATGCTAGAATCCTTTGACAACAAGTTGGGCTTTGTATCTCTTGAGATCATCATGATATTCTTTTACCCGATACAACTATTTGTTATGAATTGCCTTCTTCCTTATGAGTAACTCAGCTAGTTCCCATGTTTGGTTGGAGATCAGAGACTTCATTTCGTCTTTCTTAGCAAGCTCTCACTTATTAGCATCTCCAGTATAATAAGCTTTATCATAGCATTCAGGCTCCCCTCCATTAGTCAATAATAGATAGTTTCATGTATCTCCTGTTAGGCACATGAGGCCGAGAGGACCTTCTCAATACAAGAGCTGGAGTAGGAGGTTATGGTGTATCGAACTATTGCGCATTACTTTGTTCAACAAATTCCTCTAGAGGAGGATTTGCTACAATCGGTTCCGTTATAGAACTATTTAGAACATCATCTGCATATGCAAATACTAGCTTATTCTGTTCTGAGGTGCCAGGGACTGTTTTATGCATATCTTTGTACATCACCCTTTCATCGAAGATTACATCTCTGCTACGGATCACTTTCTTATTTTTTTCATTCCAAATACGGTAACCAAACTCATCCTCACCATAGCCGATAAGGGTGCATTTCTTGGATTTGAGATCAAGCTTATTTCTTCCTTGATCACTGATATGCACATATACTACACACCCAAAAACTTTTAGATGTGACAGTTTTATCTCTTTTTGGCTCTATACCTCCTTTGGTATTCTGTGCTCCGATGAAACCGATGGTCCTCGATTGATTAAGTAAGGAGTTGTGTTGACTGCTTCTGCCCAGAACTGCTATGGTAGACTTGACTGTATATGAATGCTTCTGACTCTTTCTATCAATGTTTAGTTCATACACTCAGCTACACCATTGTGTTGATGTGTTCCTGGCACGGTTCTCTTCATTCTGATATCGTACTCATAACATAATTTCTTAAATCTGGTGTGATCATATTCACCACCATTGTCAGCTCTGAGTTTTTTAATCTTTAGACCTATCTCATTTTTAACCATAACTTTCCATCTTCTGAAAGCCTCAAACACTTCAGACTTGTGTTTTAGAAAGTAAACTCATACCTTTCGAGAGTGATCATCGATGAAAGTCAAGAAGTAGTGTTTCCCACCAATGGATGAGACAGTCATTGATCCCCAAATATTAAAGTGAACAAGCTTTAGCCTTTCTTTATTTGGGGTTCTGCCACTTGTCTGAAAGCTGACTCTTTTCTGTTTTCCAAGTATGCAATATTCGCACATGTCTATCTCTACTGACTATAGACCTGGAAGTTTTTCCTTCGAATGCATAATCTTCATCTCTTTTTTACTCATATGACCTAGCCTTTGGTGCCATAGATTGAGATTTTCATTGCAAGCTACAACTGTGATCGAACAACATGTTTCTGCTGTCATGTAAAGAGTGTCACTCTTTTTGCCTCGAGCAATCATCATTGCTCTCTTTGAAATCTTCCAATTATCACCATGGAAGATTGTAGTGTAGCCTTCGCTACCAACTGCCCTACTGAGATTAAGTTCTTTCTCAGGTCGGGAATATGTCTGACATCCTTCAGCTCTCAAATAGATCCGTTCAACTTAATTTTTACTACACCTTTGCTAATAATAGCACAAGGTTGATAATCACCAAGATATACCTTTCCAAGGTTTCTAGGGACATACCTTTCGAAGAATTCTTTCTGTGAAATAGCATGAAATGATTCTCCAGAGTCTAACACCCAAGACTTCTCTTTGCTTTCCAAAGAGCATATCAATGCGTCATTGCCTTCAGAGGTAGAAACAACATTTGTCTCTACCTTTACTTCCTAGTTCTTTGGTGCACTCTTGCACTGATTTTTGTAGTGCTCAGTCTTCCCACAATTCCAACATTCGATAGCTTTCGAACTATGAAAATTACTGAGATTCCTGAATTTGGACCTCATGTCCTTTAATTTACCTCGATAGTTCGATTTGTCTTGTCCATTGCCTCTGGTTGAATTTCTTCCTTTTGACTCTTTATGCAAAACTAAAGAAGTTGATGATTCACCTGACTTTCTTCGTCGAATCTCTTCACTCATAACCAAATTACGAACATCATCAAATTTTAACTTAGTATTTTCCAACGAGCTACTCACAGTCGTGACAGTAGCATTCCAGCTTTCTGGTAGAGAAGACAAAAGTATTAATGCTCGTACTTCTTCATCAAATTCAATTCCAACCGAACTCAATTGGGTTGTGATTGTATTGAGTTTATTGAGATGTTGAACTACCGATGCACCTTCTGTCATTCGCAAGTTGTACAAGCGCCTCATGAGGTGCACTTTGTTTGAGGCTGAAGGCTTCTCATACACGCAAGAGAGAGCCGTCATAAGACCTTCCGTGGTCTTTTCTTTTGCTATGTTGAAAGCAATATTGCGGGATAACGTCAATCGAATAACTCTAAGAGTTTGTCTATCGAGAAGACTCCAGTCTTCTTCCTTCATAACATCTGGCTTCTTCCCTGAGAGAGGTTGATACAGACTTCTTTGATATAAATAATCATTAATTTGCATTTTCCAAAAGTCAAAGTCCACTCCATTGAACTTCTCAATTTTCACCTTTCTTTCGTCTGTGACCATCGCTTCTATTCGAATCTGACTTCCCTTGGATCGTTTCTCACAATTCTTGTGAACCACCGTGTATTAGAATATCTTCTAGACAATTTGGTACAACTAACCAAATTTTACTATTCACAAAACTCACTATTTATGTGAATAGTAATCGCCCGAAAAAAGATAGAAAAACGCAACCAAAACTTTGATACCAGTTGTTGGAAAATAACGTTAATTTTTTTATAATCAGATTTATGAGAAAGCGAAGAAAATGCAAAATAATAAGACACAAATTGATAACGGAATTCGACCAATTATGCCTACGTCTCCGGACTGCTGCAAATCTTTTACTGAAGGAAGAAAAATTCACAAAGTATTCACAAATATTCACAACTCACAACCTCTCACTAAAGTTTTTCTAATCTTTTATTTTTCTCTCTCACTTTTGGATGAAATGTCTTACAAATGAATTCCTAATGCTATATACAGGCTAAAATTAATTCTCACCTATTTTGATGGATGGTTGAGATCATTTCTCGCCTACCGCCTTACCTACCAAATGGATGGTCAAGATTAATCCCCACCCACCAAATGAATGGTCAAGATTAATCTTCACCTACCATCTTACCTACCAAATATTTTGTCAACTAATTATTAATTAGTTCAACAAAAGATGCACCGTTCATCTTTATTGTCATTTATTTTTAATGCATGTGTAGTTTGACCAACACTTAGAAGAGATAATGGTTCCTAACTTCAAGGTTATGTCATGAATTCAGGCCACTATGACATTATTAAAGCTGAATTATGGGTTGTTTATGAAGGTATTAAATTTGCTCTTACTTTGAATATCAGTAAGTTGCTTGTTGAATCTGATAATGAGTGTGGTGGAAATGATTCAAGGAAATTAGAATGTCTTAGATTATTGCCATTCTCTTGTTTACGCGATTAAAGATCTAAGTAGTTTGAGGTTATCAATTTCAACCACATTTTTTGAGAGACTAATTTTGCAGCTGATTTCATGACCAATGCAATTCACAATTTTGATTTAGACATTCATTTTATTTTGAATCTTCCTATTGATATTTTTCTTTGGCTTATCCATAATTTTTGTGGGATTTCTTATAGTCATTAGTTTTGCCTTGTTTGTGAGCTAAACTCACCATTTTGTACCCCAAAAAAATGGGAATCACCTTTTGCTGAGTTATTTGAAAATTTTAAGTGTTATAGAAATAATACTTTTCATTATATGTAATTAGAATGAAAAAAAAAAATCAACTATAAAAATTTATTAAAAATTACCTTCTCCGTCCTATAAAGATAAATAAAGATAAATTATTTCCTTTTTTTAATTGTTAAATATCCAAATTAACTGGAAGCTACTTTTAAAAAAAAAATATATATGATTGATTTGTTAATTTTTTATTATGATTTTTTAATGTATTTGTTATCAATAAATATAAATTATTTATTTTTAGTTTTTTAATATATTCTTAATTAATGTGAGGGTATATTAAAAAAAATTATATAATTCCACCTATATTAACTTAATTTCTTAAATTCATATGAAAATAAAAATGAACATATTTTCAAAGAACAAAGCGACTAATTTTAAAATTATTGATATTGAGTTACCTTGTAGTCGATAATAAATTTTTTAATTAATATCAAAATTAATAATTATATTTCAAATATCATTTGATGAATATCAAAAATAATTTTCAAGACTAGTGTATATATATTTAATATTTAAATAAACTATTTATTTCTTCGTTTCAAATATGTAGATATTTTATTTATAAAATTTTAAGTCACGAAATTTGAGAGGTGAAAAATGTAATATTTGTTGACATTGAAAGTAATAATTAAAAAAAAAATTGTATTTATTAGGTCTAAATTGTATATGAAATTACAGAGTTGAAGAGAGTGAGAAAAATATATATATCTGAATTGGAAAAAAAAAAAAAAGGATAATTGTTCAACATTGGAAAGGAGCTAGATGATCGATCACATAAATAAAAGATAATGCGACTTAAAAATGATCATAGATTGTGAATTATTATACTGTCTTGAACAAATTTTTTTTAATTGCAAATAGCATAATTTCCATTAAATCAAAAGACGTAAAATACGAATAGGAGTGTCCCAAAGGGAAGGACCAGCACAAAAATGAGATACCCTTTTGACTCTTCATTTAATAAATTGAAATTATGATGTTGATCAATTATAGAGTAAATATTTAAAAAAAAAATATTTAAAAGAAAGTGTTAGTAACATTTTTCGAACACATATTATATACAAAGCAATATAAGTCCTATTTGGAAAAGAGCTCAATGCCTAGATAAGAAACTATACAGATCAATACATTCATGATCACTAAAGTTTTTTTTTACTAAAATCATCCAATATCTTATAGTCCACTGGACTATGAATTAATTTGAATTTACGTTTGACATACTTACTTAAGATATAAATCGATATTTTTCAAATTTTAAAGGTATTTCATATCAAAAGTTCAAACATTAAAATCTCTGGATGAATATCTATCATACTACCCTTGAGGGTATTGAACACAAAACTCTAATTTATATGTACATGGAGTTTCTGTAACTAGCTTAAACCTTAATAAAACATGATGCTAATGCTATTCAAATACTTGATTAATTATGAGTACGACAAGGATATATATATATATAGACACACACACACACTCTACAGTCTACACTTAGTTCTGTGTATATTATATATATTATATTATACGTTTATTACTTACTTAACCTTACAATTACATTAATGATCAATCAGTTGAACTTAGAGCAAACCTTTCTGATCTCTCCATCAGTTCCAGTCTTCACTTCAATGCTACTCATTTTAATCATAGCTTTAGAGAAATCAAAATCAAACCTTATACCTAGTAATCCTCTAACGGTTGCGGCATAGTTGTCTACAATCTTACGTGCACCAGAATCATCCCAAAGTCTTTGGTCTGATTCCAAAACTCCATTGCCATCTCTTACATTCTTAAAGAAATTTGCATCAAATTTGGTCTGGCTATCCTTGTCTAATGCAACCCTTTTCGAGCCATCACCGTCTTTAGGACATAGAGCTTGAAGCTGTGATAGGAATGATTGATTTATTGTTGGGTCTGGATTTCCTGTTGTTGTGAAATTGTATAGCCTGTACCTGAAGAATATGCAGTCTGTTTGCCCCATGGTGTGTGCCCCTGCATAGTACGTATACCGTTATTATGAAATATGAACTCTGTTAAGGAAACATCAACTTTAATTCGTTAATTAGATAAAACTAAAATTGTTACTTTAAGTTAGCTTTAATAATTAAAAATGATGATTTAGTATACCATTAACTTTAACTTTTCAAATGAAAAAGAAAAAGTTTTGTTTTGATTCTTTACTCATTTCTGATATTGGTATCCGCATTCATGACGAGTTGTTCATCTGATACATAAAAATCTTAAGCCAATGATGGTTGTGAGATAGTACATGTGATATGCTGACTTTTTTTTTTATCATAATAAATCAGTTTTCTATGATTGCTAAGTAAATAGAAATAAGAGGTCATATTTGGATAATGGAAATTAGAGAAGAGATGCACATACCAACTAAGGTAACAAGATCATGAACGTCGAGGCCTTTTGCTGCAAATTTTGTCTTCTGGGTGGCGATGGGGTCAAGAGGAGAAGGTAAATTAGAGGCTTCAGATGATGAAGAAACTCTACCATCTCTTCTACCAGTTGGGACTGCCCAACTTGGACCATCACTCTAAAATATGCATATTACAAAAAAAATATATTAGAAAAACCACTTGCATATTGATGAAAAGCAAAAATAACAAATTTTTATTTCTATATATCGAGAATCAATTATAGCCTCTTGCCGTCTTGCGAGTTGGTTTAATGGAGCTTTGACAGTGGTCTTAGTGGAGTAGTGGCCAGCGGGGCAGTGGCCTTATAATTATCAACATTGATCCGTTAATAGTAAGTTTTTGATACGAAGAAAGAGGTAGATTATGGAGTTAGGAGTGACAATAGGCAGATTTGGGGCAGATTTTATCATTTTTGTTTTTGCCTCCGAAAATTTTCAACTACAAAGAAAAATTATTAGTCTCTATCCGTACTACATATGGGAACATAATTTCCGACCCTGATCCAATGCTCCGATTTTATTAAAAATGTTTATTTTATTTTAATATTAAAAAGATTTATTATTTTTATATTGATTGTGAAATTCAATTCAAATTTAATTGTGTATTTCAAGAAAAATTTTATTTTTCTAAATACGAATATAATAATTTTTATTCTTCGAAAAAAGAAAAAATTTAAATAGGATAAGTAGAGTATAAATATTAAGTTTTTAACTAATTATAATTATCTTTTAAAAAACTAATTATAATTAAAATATAATTTGAAATAAATTGATCATTGCCAAAAATAAATAAAGGGATAATTTGACTCTTCACTTAGAAAAATATATATATCATGTATTTATTTTAATTGAGATTAATTGAATTGAAAAATATTTAAATTTCAAGTGCTTGATTATTTTCAGAAATTAACTAATGAACACGTATTAGTTTCATAATAAGCATGAATATTAACTATTATATATATATGAACGGATTTGGGGCGGGAGCATATACATGGTCAAAAAACTATCCAGTTAGAGGCGGATTCAGATTGAAACTCCACGTCAAATTGTCATCTCTATTATGGAGAGACATAAGGGCAATTAGGCTGTTAGGGCTAGCCTTCTTGATGTGTTGGCTTAACTTGGGCCAAAGCATAGAATTTGTATTTTGGGCTTTGTATCATCACATATCAAATTTATATGCTTAATTAATTATAATTCACTGCAATGAATCACCCAACTGGCGACGGAAACTAGGGATGAAATTAGAAAGTTCTGTCTCTAATTAATGTGATAAGAATTTTGTTGCTAAAAATATATAAAAAGCGACGAGCTACTCTTATTGTTAATGTACTTTATCTAAATAAGTACTCATATTTTGAATGATACGCACCAAAACAACAGAATCACGAGCAGCTAATGCTAGTATATCAGCACAAGAGACAACTCCAGGGCAAGAGGCCTCTAATTGTGATTTGGCATCATCAGTTACTTCAAATCCTCTTAATCCTAAGTTTGGTAATGCAGTTCTCTCAGCTGAAGGCCCTGAAATCAACACAGACCCATCACATCCCTGCGAGATTTATATAAAACATTAATTAATAATATGGCCATATTCTAATATAATTCATTAAATTTCATGAAAGAAAAAGGAAATATAATTAATTAATTAATTACCTGAACAAAGCAGTCATGGAAATGAAGCCTAAGCAATCCAGGTGCAACGGTTGGATCCTTTCGGAAGTGAGACTGAACAGTGGCCCTAACTATATCCTCAGCATTTGGACATGAAGAAGAATAAAACCCATTTCTCAATTGGCTCTCCACTGATAGAGCCATTACTAAAATCAGCAGAGAAACCAACCACACAGTTACCATTTGCACAAAAAGCAGTCTTCAATATGATTTAGTTATATAGCCACCACCACATACTTATATTCTATTTATACCTAAAGTTTTGCATAATAATCCACTCTTCCATCGCTGGTCCATTTAATTGGAAAACTTTTTTTTTATAGTGGAGACGCGTGGGACCATTAATTGAAATAATGCTGCCTTCTATCCTTTTATTTATTTGTTTAAATTAGAATATGGGAATGGATTTCTTGAGTGTTGGGTTCATGTTTTTGATGAAATGATAATGAAGAGATAACTCTTTCTTGATTCTTTAGCTTTATTCCTTCACGCGTTTATTTTTGTATTTTTTGTTCTTTCTTGAATTGTTTTTCCATGCATTCACATGAGCTTTTGTGATTCCCATCATATCATTGATTTCATTAATTAAATCTTCATGGTTTAACTTGATCGCTAAGCATGCCAAGATAGCTTAGCATCTCTAATATGTTTACTGTTAAATAAGCACTAATGATCACAATCCAATTTTCGATCTTAAGTCTATGAAATGTATTGTCTTTTAATAAAAATGAAAATTTTAATAAGGTAGACAAATATTAGCATGAGATATGATTAAATGAATTTTTAATTTCTTTCTTAAATTGAATCCTTATATATCAATTGTAAATTTAGATATAGATTAATTTAATTACATGCAAAATAATAACTATATATACATGTATGTATGTATATGAATGGTTATAATTGGATATATGAGCGTAGATGAAGCACTTGAGAATAATAATTTGGTCAGACACCTTTGGCATTCTTTATTGATCCCCTTGTACGCTAAGCAGCAGCTGTTGGATTTTGATAATTTGATGTAGGTGGGCAGCATATGCTTTTTATTTATTTATTTATTTGTACAAAAATAGACAATTATAAAATTCACCTCTACAAAATTTGTTAATCATTCTCATATTCACTGTGGAAGGGATTAATGATATGTTTATAAGTGTGAAAGAAAATTCTATCAGATCTGCTAGCTTTTGCGCTGAAAAAATTCATAAACACGTAATATTATTTTTTATACATTTTTTTTAAAGGTTGGATATTAAATTTATGATTTATCACATTTATCGTAGCTATTTCATAATAAATATATTAATTGAACTAGTCCTTACTAATAAAAAACACCCGTAATATTTAATTCAACATAAGACTCAATATCTCTTATATTCCAAATTCTTTCCCATTCAATATATATATATATATATATATATATATAAAACGATTTGCGGAAGGTATTAGTGATAAAATCCCCACCTGAGAATGGCTGCCTATTTATTCTTTAAGCAAAGACGAAGTTATTGTGAAGTAAAATTAATTAACGGCATAATACTATATTTAACTCATGTATTTTTTTTAATTTTTTTTATTGAGCTCTTTTATTTCTATTTTAATACATTGAGTTCTTATATTTTTATTTTCATATTTATTGAAAAAAATTTTGATAGCACAAAAATATAACATCATTATTTAAAAATTTTAAGAAATAAAATTTAGAATTTCTTAATATTTCTGCAAATAAAAATCTTCTATTCCAGCATCAAAATAATTAAAAGTTAAACAATGAAGTGTCTCAAACAGTTGACTTAGATTTGTAAAAAATTAACATTTTTACAATTTTATTTGTTTTTTTCCTCTTTTTCTCTTAATATTGTGTTGTTTTGACACTTATTTATATTTTTCTTAATGACTTAATAATTGACACGTATAATAGAGAGCTCATTCCGCTTTGATAGATGATTACCGACGGTTTTTTGAGAGTATTTTCTATCGTTATATTTTTATGCTATTAAAAAGAGTACAATAGATATAAAAATAAAAGTACAAGGGCACAATGTGTTGCGATAAAAATACAGGCTCAATCCAAGATTTGGTCCTCATGCATTCATTTGGAATTGAAGTCAACGTTTGAAGAAAATTTCTCAAATTATATTATGCATTTGATTACATTATATTTTGTATGTTATTAATTTCAACGGTAACATTTTTTTAACTAGAGTATTAATATTTTGCACTTGTTTCGTAAATTTATAAAACAATATTTTTACTGTTAATGTATTTTATTGTATTATTTTTCTTTTTTTTTTTCTCTTCTTCTTTTTTTGTTCATAGGGGAAAGAAAATTATATATATATATATATATATATATATATATATATATATATATATATATATACTAAGTTTGTTTTAAAGTGAAATTTTTTAATTTTCATATTTTATTTTATTTTTAGTATTTTTGAATATTTTTAATGATTATTATTATTGTTTTGGATAAAAATATTAATTTTAATATATTTTGTATAAAAAAAATTATTGAAAATAAAGATATTTAAACTAAAAATGAGTAATAGAAAAATAGAAAATTGAATTGTTGGAAATTGAAAACGATAAATTTGGTAAAAATAATAAATATGTAATGATAAATCTGTAAATTGTAAACAATGAACTTGTAAGTGATGAATGTACAAGTTGTAAATAATGAATCCGTTGATAATAAACCTGTAAATTTTAAACGATAACTATTTAATTTTTATACAATAAATTTGTAAGTTAAAAAAAATGAACTTATAAAATTTAAACAATAAACTTCCAAGTTTAAAACGATGAGATACAAATTCAAAATGATAAATATGCAAGTTCAAAACGATTAATTTAGAAGTGATAAAACAAGTTGTAAATAATAAATTTATAAGTTTTAAATAATTAACATATAGCATCTAAACCATAAATCTACAAGTTCAAAACGATAAACTTGTAAATTATAAATGATGAACCTGTATCTTCTAAACGATAAACTTGTAGTTCAAAATGATAAATCTGTAAGTTATAAATGATGAATATGTAAGTTATAACTGATAAACTTATTTTATATTTATTAGTTCATCAAAATTCAATTCTAGAAAATTATGCGTTTTATTTTATTTTATACGTGTGAATGAATGAGATCTATAATACAATATGGACCTGAGTTCATAATATAAAAATTCATGAAAATGTAATATGGGTTAGCTAGATAGGTGGACTTTGTTTAAAAATTATTGTGTTCAATATCTAAGCTCTTCAATCTTGCAAATTATATCATGGACATATATTTATTGTGCATTGTAGTTTCGATTTGAAAATAATATCATATTGCTCTTTTAGTCAAATGATTCGCACATGTAACAATTTAATTGCAACGTATTTTATTTACATTTATCATATTTTTCAAATAGTTAAAAGAAAAAAATTATCTCTATATTGTAGAACTGTTTTAGAGAGAAAATTTTTAATTTACATATTTGATTTTATTTTTAATATTTTTGAATGTTTTAGTTATTGTAATTATTGTTTGAAATGAAAAACAATTAGTCTTTAATATATTTTGTGGATTAAAATGGTTGAAAATAAAAATATTTAAACTAAAAATAAATCATAAAGAAAGAAAATTGAGTTCTTGGAGTTTGAAAATTATAAATTTGTTAAAAATATACAAATTTATCATTTTAACTTGTAAGTTTATCGTTTACTTTTATATTTATTATTTATAATTTACAGGTTTATCATTTATAACTTATGAATTTATCATAAAATGGATAAATCTACAAGTTATAAACTATGAACTTGCAAATTTTAAACAATAAAGCTATAACTTGTAAACAAAAAATTTATAAGTTTTAAATGATAAATCTGTAATTTTTAAATAATGAATTTATAAGTACAGAAAGATGAATTTATAAGTTTAAAATTATAAATTTATAAATTGTAACTGATGAATCTGTAAATTTAAAATAATAAATATGAATTTATTGTGTATTCATTAATTCACTAAAATTCAAATTCAGAAAAACTCGCAATAATTTATCTCGTGCTTAAAAGTACATTATACAACATAGATCTCACTCCACCCAGTCCAAGTGGGTAAAGATGAAAAAACAATAAGGATGCCCGTAAAAATTATTGTACCCTTTCAATCCAATTACAAATACTTTTTTTGTCTTTTTTTTAAACTAGAAAAATATATTAAAAACGAGCAAAAAATATAATGAAGGGAAAAGAATAAAAGATAAGCTAATTACGGTTAACAGACCTCCCTTGTATACCCGACTTAAGATTCATGATCGAACCCGAATTAACAGAAAACAAATCAATTTCTAGAACATATTTGAAAATGCCCAAATATTCATTCCAAACATAAAAGCTTGCATATAACGTAGCCACTATAGCAAAAAATGAGTGGCTAAGTTAACAAACCGGCTAACCCAATGAAAGGATAAACTAGAAAATCTATTCTTCAAAATCAGACAATATTAAATGATCCACGTCCAAAAATAAAACTAGAATTAAAAGATAAAGCCTGAAATTACTCAAGACAACCCCGTCTCAAGATAATATTGTTGATCTAGACCTGAGATATGAAGCCAAGATAGAGCTTCTCTCACTGCCAAAGCTTCAGATCCAATTACGAACACTTGCCAAAAAAGTTGTCAAATTAACCACTTTTAACTAGTTATTATCACTGTATAAATTAAAATACTAAACTTTTTGTCGAGAAATTGAGAGGGCGAGAGAAAAGCAGCAGTAATTAAATAATATAAAACCAAACAAGAAAGCTTTGCGAGCGTCAGGAGTTGCGTTCGAGTCAGGAGCTGCAACAATGTCTCCAGCAACATCATTTGCTATGTTATTGTTATTAGTCTCCTCCATTATAAAAAATAAAATGTTTCTTGAATTTCAAACAATTTTAAAAAGGGAAAAGATTTGGGTTTTATACAAAACAGGGATGATAATTTTTAGAGAGAAGAAGAAGAAGAAGAAGAAGAAGAAGAAGAAGAAGGGGGAGTATATTTGAATGTCATTTGATATATCAACAACAATTATACATTTGTATCAAAGATAAACATTTATTAAATATCCACTACCAACAATTAAACCAAAGTAATAATGTTTATTCAGGCTTTAAAATCATTAATTGTCAATTTTAACATGTTATAATAAAATAATGATGTGATTTTATAATGTGACTTGTTATGAATACCTCACAAAAATATCAAAATTTTAAGTGCAGGAGATAGAAAACTAAACAATTGTGCAATTTCAATAATAAAAAATAAAATAAAATAATAGAAATTGGAAAATGCATTTCAACTAGAAACTACAACCACTTTGTCTTCCTAAGCTTGCTCTGTTTCTAATAACAGAGTCAAATTCGTCCAAGCTGCTAAATTTTTCAATATCCGGTATTTCAAATCATACATTGCAAGGGCAATTCCAAAAATTGTAAAAGCAATATTCAATATTGCGTACTTTATAGTATTCCATTCCAGCTTGAATTAAACATTTTACATCTGTGTCAGTATCTAAGACATGCATGAGTATATGCATGAAAGGTAACTCATAGAAAAGGATAAAGTACAGTTTAAGAAAAAGGGTGATATCTGCTCCTATCTTCGTCCTTAAAAACCCCATTTTACTTGGCCACCTGTTCCAGTATAGGAACCTTTTTCCAAGTTTCATCCAGCCCACTAATCTGCAATGGAGGCAATGAAAAAACACTGACAGTGGAGCTTCCACTCCTTATTTCCTTCAGAACTCTCAATGCTGATATGGTGCTCTTCATATATGAGCTCTCCATATGCTCAATTTCTGCGAGTTCTTTCCGGACTTCGAGGATACCATCATTCTGGATGGTGGTAGCAGAAGTGGAAGGATCGCAAGCTTCATTATCGTCAACTGCCTCAGCTGATGAAGATGGAGGTTCATTTGTAGGGAAAAGGCGATCAAGCAGTGTCTCGCACTCTTTCACAAGCTTGTATAGCATGTCAGTAGTGAAAAATGGCTCTTGAAGTACCTTCTGAATGAAGGGCAACCGAATCAGAGCGCCAGTTCTTTTATCGTACTTTTTGAGTATTTTTGCCAATCCTATTCGAGAATTGCTAGTTAGATGAAATTATTATTTCAAAAAATAAACAAGAAGCAACCACCCCAATTAACTCAAACTTAATAGAAAACAAATAGAAGTCTATTTAGCTACCTGTGTAGTTAAGGGCACTATAATTCTCCAGCAAAACCATCTCTCCATGGAAATCAACAATCTCCTTTCTAATTTTTATCATCTCCTCATTGGAATCCTTTGCCTTTGCTACCCTATCTTGCAACTCCTGAATCACAAATTTAAAAATAAAAAATGGGCTTGAGTTTTAATTATTGTTTTATCTTCTACTTCAATTTCCTCTTCATATAGGAGACAGAAATTCACATGTATATACCAGCTGTATTCTTAATATCTATACCAAATCATTTCACATGTAAGTAGATGCAGGTGAGACTAAAAAGCAGAGAATTGATTGAATCTAAATTTGATTCTTAACAAGCACCAATCACCCACCATAAATATCCAGTGACTTGAAATCCTAACCTGAAATCAACTATTAGACCTTATGAGAATGACATAACTGCTTTGACAGTTTGGGCACAAATACTATAAACAAGTTTTTTAAAGTCCGCCCGGAACTTTTTTGCTTGAATCCACAATTTAAATTTTTATGTAAATTGTTTTACCAGAGAAAAATATGAATAAGAAAACTATGTTTGCCACATGATTACTTGCCTTCGAATGAAAATCATGATTTTCAATAACAAAAATTTATTTGTTGCAAAAGCACGTCATGTATAACTATACCACAAGCAAAACCAAAGTGATAATGCATAAAGAATATTGTAAATTAGCTCAATATTCACTCACTAACTTAGAATTATTCTAAAGCAACTTAATCTTAGTACATGTATCTATTTCAAGGATACCATTTCCTTTTAAATAAAAAAGACATCAACTCAATATTCACGTGCACATAAACTTACAACAACTACATAACAATACGCTTTTTGTCTAAGGATGAATTCATTTATTGGATTTTGACTCAGTTTTATAGAGTAATTGTGTTACATTGAATACCCATGTAAAAATATACAGGCAAAGAATATTTTGACTGTTCAAATTAGGAAGTAGTGTAGGAATTAGAAAAATTAGTAACCAAGAGAAAAAGAAAAAATAAATAAATAAAAAGACAGACACAGAGATATATAGGCACATGGTACATGCTAGAAGAATATACTTGGCACAATTCCCTTAACCGCATCATTATAGATGAGCGCCACTTGTTAAAAGGAACAGCTGGCGAATAAATATAGGTCGCTGAGAAAAGGGCCGGTGAGGTGAGCCCGCCTAAGAGATTTAACTGCCCGTTACTGTATCCTTTTAACTTTAACTATGCGCTGGTCAGTCACTCTGATCCAAGAATCCCTAGATTTACCGTTCAACGGCTTCGTTTCATTCAGATTTACCATTCAATAACACAACTACATGATGAATTTTTACTCAATTAACATCCTTGAATCTCGCTACTTAATCTAACTGTTATTTAGTCTAGAGAGAGAGAGATTTTCTCGGAAACCAAACAGCCAAAAAAAAAAAAAGATACCGTTTCTGCAAACGGAGACGGAAGAAGAATAAATACCTTCAATCTGATGATATACTCTTCCTCCTTCTCCACGAAGAACGTGTTGAATTTCTCGAGCTCGTCCTCCAATAGTTTAATGAAATCGATTTCCTCTTCCGTCATGCCGTCCTTATTGTCTCCGCTGCCGCCGGCATCTGTACAATCTCCTGCGTCCAATTTGGGACGTTTGCTGGGCCTATCTCCGCTTTTGTTTGGCTCTATAAGCTTCAATTTTTTCTTCAGCTCCTTGTAGGAGAGAAACTTGTCTCGCCATTCAGGCAAAGTCTCTTCAATCTGATTGCTAAGGCTCTTGCCGAACTTCATAATTTTTTTCTTTAAAATCCTTCTTTTTCCTTCTGTTTTAAAAAAGAGAGTTTGTGATTCTTCTGTCTGTTTGGTTGATGAGAAAATAAGAAGGAAAAACCAGGGTGACTGAATAAGGGAGGGGGAAGGTGTGTGTGGGGGTGATATAACGGTAAGAGAAGAATATTCGAGGGTTAGTATTGGAATATCCATTTATTCTTTAACAGAGAGGAAGAGGATATCTCTAGTTTTATTCCCTTCTGATAGAGAGAGTAACATTAGATTTTATCTTTATTTATTTATTAATTGCTTTTATGAGGCTTCTCATGACACGTGGTATTTCTCTCATTATTAAATATTATTATAGCGGGTGCTTTTTTTTTTTTTTCTTTTCTTTTATTCACTTATTAATATTTATTTCTTTGGAGTTAATTTTTGAATTGATATTTTGAAGTAAAAAATGAACACCCAAGTATCTTTATATTATCTCCAATAAATTTTTTTATTTTTGCAATCTTATTTATATTAAAAGAGTTATTTAATTAAAAAATTTATAATAGAAAATAGATTTGAATTTCTATTTTTTATTTATATTGTAATTAATGAATTTTTTTTATATGTATATTTTATCATTTTATTATTATATTTTTCTAAAAATAATTTTATTTTTTCTTACAATAAAAGTTATTATTTTTTTTTGGTAAATATTAAACTGTTTGATATAAAGTAAATTGAATAGTAAAAATATAAAGAATTTATTGGACTTATAAAAAAAATTTACTTTTTGAATTTTAGGAATGCTATATGATGTTTTTTATATTTTTGAAATAAAAAGTACTATTAGAGATTATTTCAACTAACTAGTTAATCTAGTCCATCATATATGCATATATATATATATATATATATATATAGAAAATTTAATACCATCGACTATTTAGTAAATTACCAAAAGTATATCATAGTGAAATAAAAATTATATATTTGTGTTCAAAAAAAGGAAAAATTATATCTATGATATTTGTATACTTATATCCATTTAAATGAATAAGAAATAAAACATTATTTACTCGTGTACTTTGTAGTTTTTCTTTTTAAAATTTATATTTTTATTCTTATAGTTCCTATTTTATATTGGTAGACGCCAAATTTGTTGAAAAATTTGGTGTGGATCTCTTCACATGTGAGTCCCACCACATATAAAATAAAATAAAAAAGTCAAAAGTTATGGTAATTCAATTTCAAATTGAATTCCTCCAGCCAATATTTTTGACTTTTTTGATATGTATTCACACTGAATATTTTTCCCATAAATAGACAGATATTCTTTCATTTGAATTACAACAATCTCAATTCATTTGAGAGAATTTGAGAGAGAGTTAGATTTTTGGAATTTTTCCAAAAATTAGGGAGTGACAAAAATAGTGAGAAAAATATTTTGGGGTATTTTTGGAAAACATTTATGTGCCACTATTTTTTAGTTTATCTCAAAATTATTATATTACCTTTAGCATGTGTCTAGGAAGACTCTCTCTTTGTACCCATTAATTTTTATTAGTGGAAGAAAAATATTCGAAATGTTGTCCGTGGACGTAGCCCAAATTAAAAGGTGAACCACGTTAAATTGTCAGTGCTATTTTTTTTGCTGATTATTTTATTTCACATTTATTTGTATTATTTTATCTGCTGTGCCCAACAAGTGGTATCAGAGCCAGCCTATCAATCTTATAAAATTCTTAGTATGCTCTGTAGTTGCAGTATTGACTGATCTTCCACATCAGAAAAGATTTTATTAGTTTATTGTTAGCTGAAAGAGTCTCATTTTGTTTTAAAATGAAGACAAATGGCACCAAAATGATAAGCTTAAATGGTACAAATTACCACATATGGAGAAGCAAAATGAAGGATCTCCTATTTGTGATGAAAATGCATCTGCCGGTATTTACTACAACAAAATCCGAAGGCAAGACAGATGAGGAGTGGGAGTTTGAGCACGAGCAGGTATGCGGTTACATCCGACAATTTGTCGAAGACAACGTGTACAACCACATCTGCAACGAGACTCATGCTCGGACGCTGTGGAACAAGCTTGAACAGCTTTACGCGTCAAAGATAGGTAACAATAAATTGTTTTATTTGACAAAGTTGACGCAGTCGAAATACAAGGAAGGAACTTCCATAGTAGATCATCTGAATGAGATGCAAGGGATCATGAACCAGCTATCCAGAATGAGTATAAAGCTGGATGATGAAGTATTTGCTCTGCTAGTATTGGGCTCTCTGCTAGAGTCATGGGAGACTTTGAAGATTTCAATAACCAACACTGCACCTAACGGTGTAGTCAATATGGAGTCTGTAAAAAACAGTATCTTGAATGAAGAAATGAGAAGGAGATCACAAAACTCATATTCTTCATCACAATCAGATGTTCTGGTTACTGACTACAGAGGAAGGAGTCAGTCTAGACAACAAATGTCTAGAGGAAAGAGCATAGGCAAATCAAACAAATATGGCAATATTGAATGCCATTACTGCGAAAAGAAGGGTCATATCAAGAAATACTGCCGAAAGTTCAAAAAGGACCAGAAAGACAATGAAGTAAAACGAGATGACAACAGTGATGATGACATAACAAATACCATGAACGAATTCAATATCGTTTGTGATGATACTATCAATTTCACATTCCATGAGACCAGTTGGGTAATTGATAGTGGTGCTACCATTCATGCCACGTCTCAGAAGAAATTTTTCTCATTCTATACAACAGGAGATTTTGGCGCTGTGAAGATGAAAAATGATAATCTGTCAAAAGTTGTTGGCATAGGAGATGTTTGTCTGGAGACTGTGAATGGTACCAGATTAGTCCTGAGAGATGTCAGACATATTCCAGATATTCGTCTGAATTTGATCTCTGAAGAAAAACGCGATGATGCAGGTTTCTGTAGTACCTTCTCAAATAACCAATGGAAGCTTACCAAAGGTTCCATGGTGATGGCTAGAGGCACAAGACATGCTACCTTGTATGTGATGCATGCAAAACTCTCCAATGACACTGTGAGTGCTATGGAGAAAGACAGTGCTATTGAATTATGGCAGAGAGCCCAATACTAGCAGGAAAGGGATGACTACCCTTGTTAGAAGGAAGATGTTGCCTGGAATGGATGAAGTACATTTGGAGAAATGTGTTGACTGTTTAGCAGGAAAGCAAAACAGAGTTGCTTTCAAGAGTTCCCCTCCTTCCAGAATGAAGAATGTGTTAGATCTGATCCATTCAGATTTATATGGGCCAATGCCAAAGTCACTGGGTGGTGCTCAGTATTTTATGACTTTCATTGATGACCATTCGAGGAAGACATGAGTGTATACTTTAAAGACAAAAAATCAGATGCTAAATGTCTTTAAAGAATTTCATACCTCAGTTGAGAGACAGACTGGGAAGAAGTTAAAATGCATCCGGACAGACAACGGTGGAGAATACATTGGACCGTTTGATGCCTACTTCAAAGAACAAAGTATTCGGCATCAGACAATATCCAAAAACACCACAGTTGAATGGCCTGGCTGAGAGGATGAATAGAACTTTGATGGAGAGAGTCAGATGTTTGCTATCACATGCAAAGTTACCTAAAACTTTTTAGGGTGAAGCGTTACTCACGGCTGTGTACGTGTTAAATCTTTCACCTTGTATCCTTCTAAAGCTAGATGTTCCAGAGAAAGCGTGGTCAGGAAAGAATGTTTCCTATGATCATCTGCGGATATTTGGTTACAAAGTCTTTGTGCATATTCCAAAAGATGAGAGGTCCAAACTTGATAACAAAACACGACAGTGTGTTTTTATTGGCTATGACAGAGATCAGTTTGGCTATAGATTTTATGATCCAATAGAGAAGAAACATGTCAGAAGCCGTGATGCTATTTTCGTTGAGAAGGAGACCATTGAAGATATTGTCAAGACAAAGAAAGGTGTTCCTGATTCCAATGGTGACTCAACAGATTTAGAATTGATTCCTCCAATACCGGTGCCAATATAAGTTGGGGATGGAGATCATGTTGATTTACGTGAAGAAAATAATGCTCCCATTGATAATCCTGAAGATGATGCTGAAGATGATGATGTTCATCATCAACCATCACCTGTGCACTCCCCAATTCCTATGAGAAGGATCAATAGAACAAGACAACCGTCTACGAGATATCCAGAAAATGAGTATGTGTTACTCACTGATGGGGGAGAACCAGAAAGTTTTGAAGAAGCAATGACTGATGAGCACAAACAGAAATGGATTGAAGTCATGCAAGATGAAATGAAATCCTTGCATGAGAACAATACTTTTGAACTGGTGAAACTGCCAAAAGGCAAGAGAGCTTTGAAAAATAAATGGGTGTTCAGAATCAAGCATGAAGAGAACAGTTCCCATCCGAGATTCAAAGTCAGATTAGTCGTCAAAGGATTCAGTCAAAGAAAAGGAATTGACTTTGATGAAATTTTCTCACCAGTTGTGAAAATGACATCCATCCGTACAGTGCTAGGGTTAGCAGTAAGTCTTAACCTGGAGGTTGAGCAAATGGATGTCAAAACTGTCTTCCTACATGGTGATTTGGAAGAGAAGATATACATGGAGCAACCAGAGAGTTTCAAACATAAGGGAAAAGAGGAATATGTTTGCAAATTGAAGAAAAGCCTCTACGGCTTGAAGCATACACCAAGACAATGGTACAAGAAGTTTGAGTCTGTTATGGAGGAGCAAGGATACCATAAGACTACTTCAGACCATTGTGTTTTTGTACAGAAATTCTTTGATGAAAATTTCATTATTCTTCTGCTTTATGTGGATGACATGCTGATTGTTGGCCAGAATGTTTCCAAAATTAACAACTTGAAAAAGCAGTTGAGTAAGTTTTTTGCTATGAAAGACTTAGGGCCAACAAAGCAGATTCTTGGCATAAAGATTATCAGAGATAGGAATGCCAAGAAATTATGGTTGTCACAGGAGAAGTACACTGAGAAAGTACTTCAGAGATTTCAAATGGACCAAACTAAAATGGTTAGTTGTCCTCTTGCTAATCACTTTAAGCTGAGTTCCAGACAAAATCCTTTTATAGACGAAAAGAAGGATGAGATGGACAAGATTCCACATGCTTCAGCAGTTGGAAGTTTGATGTATGCCATGATGTGCACACGACCTGATATCGCTCATGCAGTTGGAGTAGTGAGCAGATTCCTTTCAAATCCTGGAAAGGAACATTGGAATGCAGTAAAGTGGATTTTCAGGTATCTTCGAGGTACTTCAAAAATATGTTTATGTTTTGGAGATACCAAACCTGTGCTGGTTGGATACACAGATGCAGATATGGCTAGCGATGTTGACTCCAAAAAGTCAACGTCAGGTTACCTGATCACTTTTGCAGGGGGAGCTGTGTCATGACAATCAAAGTTACAGAAGTGCGTTGCACTATCTACAACTGAAGCAGAGTTTATTGCAACAACAGAAGCATGTAAAGAGTTGTTGTGGATGAAGAAGTTCTTGAAAGAACTTGGATTGCAGCAAGACAGATATCAATTATTTTGTGATAGTCAGAGTGCTATCCATCTTGGAAAGAATGTCTCATTTCACTCAAGATCAAAGCATATTGATGTGAGATATCACTGGATCAGAGATGTGATAGAGAAGAAGTTACTACAGCTTGAGAAGATCCATACAGAAGAAAATGGATCAGACATGTTAACGAAGATTCTGCCAATATCATATTTTGAATACTGTCATTTAGCTGCTAGAATGGTGGAGCCCCCACATTGTCGGGAGGGGGAGATTTGTTGGTAGGCACCAAATTTGTTGAAAAATTTTGTGTGGGTCCCTCCACACATGGGTCCCACCACATATAAAATAAAATAAAAAAGTCAAAAGTTGTGGTAATTCAATTTCAAATTGAATTCCTCCAGCCAATATTTTTGACTTTTTTGATATGTGTTCACACTGAATATTTTTCCTATAAATAGGCAGATATCCTTTCATTTGAATTACAACAATCTCAATTCATTTGAGAGAATTTGAGAGAGAGTTAGATTTTTGGAATTTTTCCAAAAATTAGGGAGTGACAAAAATAGTGAGAAAAATATTTTGGGATGTTTTTGGAAAACACTTGTGTGCCACTATTTTTGGGTTTATCTTAAAGTTATTATATTACCTCTAGCCTGTATCTAGGGAAGACTCTCTCTTTGTACCCATTAATTTTTATTAGTGGAAGAAAAATATTCAGAGTGTTGTCCGTGGACGTAGCCCAAATTAAAAGGTGAACCATGTTAAATTGTCAGTGTTATTTTTTTTGCTGATTATTTTATTTCACATTTATTTGTGTTATTTTATCTGTTTTGTCCAACATTTTATACATTCAAATTTTATAAGTATTTCAATAGGGCAACATTAAGAGATGAATTTTCTTTAAACTTTAAACGGTTAACCAGTTTATATATATATATATATATATATATATATATATATATATATATATATATATATATATATATATATATATCTTTTAACTTATGAATTCACTTTTTTAACCTCTTATAAGTCTTTATTTCCTCACTATTGATGATTAAAATGCTTTAAATATTTTGTATTTATCGTATTTTAGATTTTGTCTTATAATTTTGAGTTGAATTTGGAGAATTAAAATAGTAATTTCGTAAAATTGTTAATTATTTTCATTTTTAGTCATTGTATTTATGTTAGAGAAATATTTTTTTATATTTAAGTTGAGTATTTATTTTATAGTTTTATGTAGAAGGATGTTTTATAATTTATATTTAATATATATGTGAACAGATATAAAATATTTTATGATATTAGGAAGTGATTTTATGGATTGTAATTTGAATGATTAGCGATTCGTAGTTAACCGACAATTGATGGTTAACCGACCAAAACTAACAATTAATCGATTAGCAATTAACTGATCTTATTGGACTAGTTAAAATTTTAATTTTACAAATTTATGGTTAATGAACTTGGATTTGAGAAAGTGATCATGGACTGATTAACCTGTTTATGTCAACCTTACTTTTTAACTTCAACATTTTTAATGGTATGGTTTCATTCGTAACTATTATAAATTTTATATTAAATTAAATTAAATTTTATAGTATTAAATTATTATAATTATTATAGAATTAATTAAGACAATTAGATTCTTAATTTAATTGTTGAAAAATAGTATCTATTAATAAAAAATAATATAATAACCATTAATGAATATTTATTTATTTATTTCACAAACTAGCTTAAAAAGATGAGAAACATATAAAACAGAATTTCGATATTTTTTTAGATATGACTTTCTTGTGTTTGAAATGTTGGATAACATTTTCATATATGACTTTCTTTCCAGAAAAACGTTTCCTTTAAATGTTACCTATCACACAAATTGAATTGTGAATGTGATTCTATATCTGTTACTTGTTTCAATATTCAAAGGTAAGACATCATCCTTTTTGTTATTTTTTCTTTTACAATGAAATGATAGAGAAGAAGAATTAAACTCCTAATTATGAGGATAGAAAGACTTGAACTCAAGTCACTCTAAAGAATTTAAGAACTTTATACCATATGTCTCAACGGGTACGCTGATCTATATTATAAATATAACTTGGTAATATTGATAATTCAGTATTAAAATGAAATGACACAAAACAGAAGATCAATCTGAAGTTTGTGCCTCATACAATGTCTTTAAAATAAATTTGTCATCTACCACTGATATTTGAGTTCACCGTCGTTTGTCACTCAGAATACAACAAATTAAGACTAAAGTTAAACATCACAACTTATACCCACAGCGAACCAAAAGTATTGTCACCCTATCATGAAAGAGAATAAGAAATTATGGAATAATATTTTTTAAAATAGATGTCAAATGTCTCTATTTATAATAGAATGAATGAGATGAGAAAATAATGAAAATTTAATCTCATTAAGACTGTCATTTAAGTTATTTGTAACTTCAAATTTATGTTTATTTAATTTTTGTAACTCTTGTACAGCAGAAACTCAAAAAATAAATTTCTTGAAGCAATTGTGTTGTTACCTCATTGTCGTGGGTGTAACAAAATATCGTCTCCGTGATAGTTTCTCATAACTTACTATTGCGACGACAGTAACATACGATATTCTATCAAAACTGTGACTGTCATTCCTTTTAATTTTTCAGAAATAAAAAAATATAAAAGTTGAATTGGGAATTGACTATAGTATTTTGGCTCGATATTCGTGTACACAGGTCGCGCTCCCACATTAGAATTAGTTTGGTTCATAGATTTACACCCCCATGCTCCTATGTGTGGGAGAGAACATTTCAATTTACCCACTTAACATTATAAAGTCGAGTTTTTTTTATACAAACTCTTCTCCCAATTTAACATTTTTCTTATATGGGATAACCCACATTTCTCTTTCTTTCTCCTTAGAAAAAAATTATTTTGAATTTCAATTTTTTATTCACATATTCACCATTTTGAACATATGAATATCATAATTCATAGTTTTTATGCTAAAGAACACACATCTGAATTATCTTTCTAAAACCAAATTATGAGACTCATCCAAATTTTGCCTTAAAATAGTCATTTAATCACAATTTTTTTTAACAATCTCCCACATGAATAAAATTAGATAAAAAGTAAGATGAATAAAATTTTACTATGTGATAGAGTTTAGTGATCGAAACCAGTATAGGATAGGTAGTTGTTACCCTTTGAATCTTCCCTTATAAAAGTATATTTATTTACCCAATATCCAGTTGACATGATATCATTGAATTATTCAACTACTTGAGTAAATAATAATATACTTTATACAAACATCTCTCTTGATACAATTTATTTCTCATTAGTATGTTCATTTTGGCCTTAAACATGTGTCTAGTTTTGTGAGAGTTTTAAAGAATTGATCTTTATACAATTCTCCTTTAAACATTTCTCTCTCATATAAGTAAGATTTTAGAGAATGTGTCTAGACTTACTATTATACATTGTTGCCCAGATAATGAACCAAGAAGGGGGTTTAATTAGATAAAAAAATTCTTAACTTTAAGTGCGAAATAAAATTAAATAGAGTAGGGATGAAGAGAAATTACACAAGAGATTTATAAAGGTTCAAGTATTAACAAACCTTACTCCTCTTCCTAATCTCAATTGGGAGTTTCACTAACACACTAAGTGTTACAATGGAGTTTTACAAGTTCACTCCCAACTATGATGTTTCTATCAATGACTAATACCTAACCCAGAAATTTTTTTATGTTTTAATGGCTCACACAATAAACCAATTCCTTATATTTTATGGCTCACACAAATAACCCTTACAAGTATTTCACTCTTAACCCAATATACCCAAACTCACTTGAGCAATAGATTACAATGAAAACACTCACCAACCTATAATCCTCCGAATTTATGAGCAAATAGATTTTTACAGAGAATAAAAATTTTGTTGAAAGTAATTAATGCACAATGGCTACAAAGAGATTTTGATTCGAAAGTAATTGTTGTTCTATTCTTTAAGATTCATAAATGACTTGCATTTATACTTTCTCAGCAAATTATAGCCGTTTGGATGCATTTAATGCGAAAATAGCCATTGAACCAACTATTAATTTCGTGTTTGACATGTTTCTCCTTTCTCATTCACGGTCGTGAATATGTGTGTCACGGTCGTGAATATTCTTCCAAGTTGTTGCTCAGGTGGTGACTATGGCTGTGAAACATTCTAGAAGAATTTGAACTGTTTGATCATGGGCGTGACTTTATACTTTCACAGGCGTGAATATCCTTTCAAGCCGTGGTCCAAGTGGTGACTCTAGCTGTGAAGCTCTCTGGAAGAATTTGACATGTTATCTCAAGGGCATGACTATCTTTCACGGGTGTGACTGATTTGATCATTCACGGTTGGTATGATCATTTATGGCCGTGAACTTTAAATATTGGAGAGTTGACATTAAGCTATATCACGGGCGTGAACATGCAATTTTTTCTTATTTGAACTTCAAAGATTGTCTTTCATTCTTACATCATATTCCATACCTTGTTCAACAAACTTAGAATACAAGCATTGTTAAATACAATATTATTATTTTATTTGTTATCATCAAAATGACAAAAATACCCCTCAAGGTTCAACATACATGTTGCTTTGTGTCATTTCAATTGCAAATTGACTATCACAATGTATGCAAATTAGAGGCACAAGATTTTCCTATTTTGGAATATCATACCTCTATAGAGCTTTTCATTAATGATCTTACCATTTTCGTCTTTGTCCAATTTTGTTGATGTGCTCATTGGAGTTTTAGCATTTTTGCATCATTCTATTCTAAATTTCTTGATTAAGTCTTTGGCATATTTGGATTGGTTGATGAATATGCCTTCATTGCTTTATTTTATTTGTAAACTAAGGAAGAACTTTAGATCACCCATCATGCTCATTTCAAATTCTCTAGTCATACACTTAGCAAATTCTTGGTAAAATAATTTATTAGTAGACCAAAATATGATGTCGTCAATATAAATTTGAACAATTAAAATATCATGCTTATGCTTTTTAATAAACAAAGTAGTGTCAATATTTCCCTTTGAAATATTATTTTCTAAAAGAAAAGAACTTAATATTTCATACCAAGCTCTTGGAACTTGTTTCAAACCATACAAAAACTTTTGAAAGTTTAAATACATGATCAGGAAAATTATGGCTTTCAAAACCTGGTGGTTGTTCTACATAAACTTATTCTTCTATAAAACTATTTAAGAAAACACTTTTGACATCCATTTGAAAGAGTTTAAAATTCATATGGCATGCATATGCTAAAAGAATTCTTATGGCTTCTAATCTAGCTACCGGAGCATAGGTCTCATCATAATCTATTCTTTCTTCTTGATTATATCCCTTTGCAACTAACCTAACCTTACTCCTAGTTATTAAACCTTGTTCATCTAGTTTATTTCTAAATACCCATTTACTTCTAATGATTTGATGCTCTTGGGTCTAGGAACTAAGGTTCATACCTTACTTCTCTCAAATTGGTTGAGTTTCTCTTGCATAGCAATCACCCAACTTTCATCATTAAGTGCCTCATCAATATTTTTAATCTCAATTTGAGAGACAAAAACAATATTGGAATCTAATGGTTTGAGATGAGATCTAGTACTTACTCCATTTGTAGGATCACCAATGATTATTCCTTGGGGTGAGCTTTTGTCATTTTCCATTCCTTTAGGAGCTCTTGCATGTTTTCCTCTTGAGCTTGAGGCGAAGAGTCATCTTGATGTCAATTTTCTTGATCATTTTCATCCTTTTCATTTTCAAGATCAAGTTTTTCCATTGTACAATATTTTTGGATTTGAAGGAGGACTTATGTTGTTTTCTTCTTTGGCAAAGTTTATATGTCTTGTCTTTTTCAAATTTGACTTTTGGTAGTCCTCTTACCAGCTTTCTTTTGCTGAGGCTTTGAATTAAATCCATGCTTGCATGACCAAGCCTTCTATGTCACAACCAAGATTCATCACTAGTAGTCACAAGACACTTAGAGGAAAGGTTAGATATTTTGTGTAAATCTATTATGTAGGTATTGACATCTCTACTTCCTTTAAATATCTCTTGGCCATTAAAAGAGGTTACAAGACATTCGTTAGAAGTAAAGATTACTTGGTTTGCCTTATCATATAATTAACTTACACTTAACAAGTTATGTTTCAAACCATCAACAAGTAAGACATCTTCAATGAAAGTAATATTATTAATACCAATAGAGTCAATGTCAATTATCTTACCCTTAGCATTGTTTTCAAATGTTACTTTACCTCCATCAATACTTTTAATGTCATTGAATAGTTCTTTGTCTCCTGTCATATGCCTTGAGCATCCACTATCTACTAGCCAAACATTTTCTTTTATTGTGGACTTGAGGCATACCTTATCTGAGACGTGATCTCTCTATAGTCATGAAGCATAGGTTGACCTCTTCACTTTCATTATAATCGTTTTCACTTAAAGAGCTTTCGTCATCCCATGTGGCTTTGTGATCTTTGTCCCCATTGTCTTTTTGGTATTTGTTCTTGTATTTCTTGAGCCTTGGACATTCTAGTTTGATATGTCCCTTTTTCCCACACTCATAGCATTTTACCTCTTCTTTATTCCGTTGAAAGTCATTAGAGGAGTGTTTGAGATTTCTTAGCTTGAAGTTTCGAGAGTTGCCCATTCTCTTTTCAATTATTCTTTTTAGTCTTGTCGAGAGCATCGCAATGTCATCATTTACATCATCACTATTTTCTTCATCATCTTCAACTTCTTCTAGAGATTTTGAAGTCGAGGCGCTTAGTGATAGAGGCTTTCTTTTTTTTCAGCTCGGTTTTAAGTTCTCTATCTCTCTTTACTATTATTTCATGTGTTAGAAGTTTGCCAATAAGCACATTGGTATTCATGACACTCATGTCTTCGTTGGCTTCTTCTATACCAGTAGCTTTTGAACCACAATCTTTAAGAGGAAGGCTTCTCAGAATTTTATTGTTTACATCTTCCAAGATCAAGTGTTTTTCAAGCTTTCTCATACCGTTTATGATGGCTAGAAGACGGTTTGTCATATCGGTGATTGACTTATTAGATTTCATCTTGAAGAGTTCGTACTCTGAAGTTCGAATCTTCTTGGATTTAACTTGCTTTGTTCATTCATGATAATTTTTCAACGTTTTTCACATACTATACGCGGTTGGAAAGTGTTGTATTCTGCCACATTCTTAAATGGATAATGAGCTTGCGAGAATTGTGATTGCCTTTTTATTTTTGAAATTTGATCTACGTTGAGGCTCTGTCCAATCATCTCTTGAAAAGATTTCTTCTTCACCATCAATTCCTCTTCTGGTTAGTGGTGTCTATTCTTTCCGAACGTTATCCCAGACTTTAATTCCCTCACTATCGAGATATGTTTCCATCCGGAACTTCCAATGAGCGAAGTTTGCTCCATAAAAGTAAAGCTTGAGACTTTGGAATCCTTCATTGGCCATTTCTTGATCTTTGCTAGTGCTTTTTAGGCTTTGATGCTAGACTAAGCTTTGATACCAATTGTTGTCCAGATAATGAACCAAGAAGGGGGGTTGAATTTGATAAAAAAATTCTTAACTTTAAGTGCGGAATAAAATTAAATAGAGTAGGGATGAAGAGAAATCACACAAGAGATTTATAGAAATTCAGATATTAACAAACCCTACTCCTCTGCCCAATCTCAATTGAGAGTTTCACAAGCTCACTCCCAACTATGGTGTTTCTATCAATGGCTAATACCTAACCCAG